>JAJHJA010000155.1:600000-1067939 GCA_021202915.1 Heliconius himera | reverse complement strand
TAGCTGAAGTCATTATCACAATATTAATAAAGATGAATTTTAATATTTACTTCTAAAGCTTTATCCATGTAAATAGGTAATAAAGAAAAGTCATAATCTCCACAACGCACGGCGGGCGGGCGGGCGGACGGCGGACCGACGCTAGCATGAAATGAGCTCATTTCTATTCCATACAAACAAATACATAACTTGCCTCATAAAATCATCCACAAAATACACTTTTATTAAACGAAAACAGAGCCAACGTGGTCCGTGCATAAGTTAACATAACTCAAGTCCTTGTTAAAACATAAATTAGAACGTCGTTCGTCGGACGTGGAAACGGCGGTACACTCGCGAACCAATCTCGCGTTCCCCGAGGCGCGCGCGTAATTGCTTAAGAGAAAAATCCAAATGAGAAATGAAAAGGGAATCCCTTTTTCAGAGGGAAAAGAGGGAAAATTATATAATTGAATATCTTTTTCGTAAGTATTATGAGGTATAAAATATGATAATTAAGTTTCTGCTTACGGTGAGCGAGACTGAGCGCCGAGCTTATCGCTTTAGAGCGGAATTCCCTTATAGAAACATTAGCTTACGTTGGAAATGTTTCCACGCTAGATATTTTTTATAACTATATTATTTTGTAGCTTTTCATCAAATACTAAGTACTGAGAGCGCTCTTCTGAATACAATTACATATTTTTTTATGTAGAATGCTATAATAAATACTTTAATGGGAAGTTTCATTATTATTCACATTCAAGATTAGTTATATTTTTACTTGTTTTAGCTTTTTGTATCCTTCACATAATAGCATAGGCAGAGGGAACCTGGAAATCTAGTGTTAACACATTCCGTTCTCATTCTATTCAGGCATTTCCGTTCTTCATTTTCTGCCGAAATCTTGAGGTATTGCGTGTTGAATGGCGAAACATAACACCGCCCATTTTTCTGGTAACGAAATGAAAATATTAAACATACTAAAAAAGGATATATTCAATATCGTATAAGCTTTTTGAACCAATGGATAATACCAATTAAATAATACACTCAAAAACTACAAACACTCCCTAAAACCAAAATCCAACGTTTAACTAAACAGATACAAACAAACAAAATCTACTAAAACAAAAATCGGGCGACAATTGTAGGGGCCAATAGACACTCAGTATAAGATTTGGCGTCTGGCCGGGTCGTTAGCAATCAGTGTATTTGTGGAGTAAACGCGTTACCGTCGCGACCGATCGTGACTTGCTTTCTTATGACTTTGAGAAAAGTAGAGGAGCGTCGCCACATTTTGAGTAAAGTAGTGGAACGTCGCCACGCTTTGAGTAAAGTAGAAGAACGTCGCCACACTTTGAGTAAAGTAGAGGAACGTCACCACGCTTTGAGTAAAGTAGAGGAACG
Organism: Heliconius himera; assembly: GCA_021202915.1. Lineage (NCBI taxonomy): Eukaryota > Metazoa > Arthropoda > Insecta > Lepidoptera > Nymphalidae > Heliconius > Heliconius himera. The sequence goes on along the minus strand of JAJHJA010000155.1, from coordinate 1,066,550 downwards.
TCGTCACTTTGATATTCAATCGTATCGTTGATTCGATACAAATTGAATTTATGGATTTATTTCACAGCTCTCTTAGGAGTCTATTGTCGTTGTCAACTTGATTTTTGTGAAGATCGTTTGGGTTGACGTGTCAGAGATTTTTTTTTATTTTGTTATTATTTATTGGATTGTATAAATGTGTTTTTTAAAATATTCATATTGGTTTAAGCCAGTTTATTACTGTACGTGTAATTTTTTAATAAGTAAGTTATTTGAAGCTGTCGTGGCGCTGGAGTGTAATTGCTTTGGTAACCAGGCAAAAGTGCGGCGTTGGGTTTCGCCACTCAACATGCAATGTCTTCAGAATTCGGCAGAAAGTGAGTTATAGAAATATAATAGGAGAACGGAGTGTCTTAATAATAGGTTCTCAGGTTGCCTCTGTCTACCATGCTCTGTGCGTGAAGCTAGAAAAATAAAAGTTATATTTTTTATATTTAAATTAATGAGATTTTTCATAAACATTTTTTAGGAGGAGTATATTAAAATAAAAAAAAGAACTATATCTTAATTCATATTCAGTTTTAGAATACAAATAATAATAACCAAGCATATAACAACCCATCATATAATAAAGAACTTCCAGCAAAGAAAAATGGCTAAACCTATTTTCTTAACTACACCCAAACTAAAACATCTCGAACCTAAGGGCGTGGCACCCCAATACATGAAGCGTTTATAAATAATAGACGTAGCAGGTATCCGACGTGAAATGCTCCTCTATGAATAATGCAGTGGAGTCCGCTCAGTAAACGTGTTACGATTTTTCATAATAATACCTCCTTGGTCCACGCCCCGCCCACCTTTTTTATATTGCTGCAATCATTTATACACTACTTTAGATAATAAAGTTGTTTTTCTTATTATTGTAGGTTTTATTACTTTATGTTATACAACATAAAGTAATAAAACCTACAATAATATAAATAATACTGTCGTGGCGCAGGCACAAACGTGTGACTTTAAACAAGACAGGTTGTGGATTCGATTAATATTTTCGTTTTTTCGCTCTGGTGTCGAGACTTTCAACACGTAATACTTCCAAAATTCTACGGAAAGTGGAGAGCAGAGTGTCTTAATACTACGCTGCCTTTGCCTACTCTCCTCCTACATACGGGATACAGAGTGAAGTTAAAAAAATATTGAATAATATACAACAGGTTAACACCTAAATATATGAAATATATTATACAATTTACCTTAGAAAAACCAATTGAGTTGTGCAACTCAACACGCACTCAACATTTTACGAATTAGGTCTCAACATTAGCTTCCCTCTACTAATACGAGAAAAGGCGTGAAGCTGCTCAATTAATATACGTCCGCCTCCATAAAATTTATTAAAAATGCAATTAAAAAGTCAATTGCACTATTAATTATCGTTTAAATATACCAAAATGAAAGGAATCATCACATTCAATTAAACAAAGTACTCAAACAGTTAACAAATAAAGATTATATTATGCTAATGACCCACATATCACGATGCTTGAACCGTAATCACTTTTACATGTAAAATAATAAGAGTTATTAATGTATGAAACATTAATTGATGGATGTGACCGACGTGGCGTTTAATTTGACAAAACCCTTTATGAGTTGAGCTCTAATTAATACAATTTAACTTATAATTTAGATATACTCGTATGAGTTAAAATCACTTGTGCGGTGTGTGGTTATTTTTAATTTTCGTATCGTAATTAGATAAATTGCTTATATGAAAATAAAAACTATATCTCTTTTAAAGTCAATTTTTATATAATAGAGTCGCATATAGTAAAAAAAATAATATTTTAATTTCATTTTTTGATATTACATTTAAGTGTTATAAGACCAATCTCAGGTGGAATATTACAAATGTTAATCCTTTAAAGTACTTAAATCAAGATTTTTTTAATGTAATCTAATCTTTTACGTCTTTCAAAATACCCAGAGAAAACTTTAAGTCAAATTGCACGGCAACTATGAGTTCCAACTCAAAATACTTGTGCATTATGTTTAATCAAAGACACTACAGATTCCTACCTACACTTTATTGCTACTGACGACCAATACGTCCAAATAAAAGGTTTAAAAAACATCCATAATAGAAATAATGTCAAATAGTTTTGAAATATTTGTAGTAAGATATTTTGGTGCTCTACATCCCTATTACACGCTCACTCACTCACCGGTTTTTTCATCGCATCCGTATTCCCCGAATCAATTTATGCCTTTTTTACGCAATAACGTTTAATTGGAGTTTATCACATTTAATTTTTCTAATTTGATAACTCAAACGGTGTTTATATTAAAATTTATGAGTTGAGCATATAAGTAATTGTCATTTCAATTTATATGCGTTACGTGAACAAATGTGTCAATAGCGCCGTTTGTAACGACATGTTGAGTTGTGAGTGCTCTAATCTATATTAATCTATTATTTATTTAGCGATGTACGTTCTTTTTTTATATTATGGTAGTATAGATTTCTGTATATTTTTATTTCATTATTCTTTAGTTTTCTTATTATTAATATTAGTTATATGAAGATCATCGATATTCACTACTAATACGTATCTTAAAAAATATTATGATTAGTATTCATTGTGAGTGATGTTCCCATTTGTTGACGGTCACACGTTGTGAGTTCGATTCCCACTTCGGGAAATTAGTTATTATTTATTACTATTTTCATTTATTCGCTCTGGTAACGACGAAAGCGCGGCATTGAGTTTCGCATTCCAAGACGCAATGCTTTCAGAATTCGGCGGGAAGTGGAGAACGGAAGTGTCTCAATGATAGGTTCCAAGAACCCCTCTGCCTACCCTGCTATGTGTGGGATACAGCGTGTAGCTAAAAATTATATTTATTATAAAAATATATTATTTTCTGTAAATTGTTTCTTAGAACTAGGCCGATACCTAGGAAGACGTGAACAAATGTACCAATAGCTTATTAGAATAAATTTACTTATAAATGTTTTAATCTATATTAATATTTTATTCATTGAACAAGAGGCCGATCGAGGCACAAAGTCGAGGCAAACCGTGGCGTTGAGTTCCGGCACTCAGCACGCAATGCCTCCAGAATTCGGCGAAAATTGGGGAACGGAGTGTCTCAACACTAGGTTCTCTCTGTCTACTCTGCTGTATGCGGGATACAGCGGAAAGCTGATTTAATTCATTTTTTTATTTATTCAACAACGCACGCTCTACGACTCTTTCTTTCATTGTAGATGTAATAAATGTGGTTGTACTTGTCAAGCTGATACTTATAACTGTAGACTCTAACGTGTACAGTGTAATAACTGAGATTAAAAATGAATTATTAATTAATTTTACTTAAGTTATTTGGTAAGTTATTAACATAGTTATTCGTAGATTTTTTTTTACCTTATTAAAATGTAAAATAACTAACTAATTCTCCAATCTGTCTCATTTTGTAGAGCATTGGTTTCTAACCAGTGGTCCGTGGACCAGTAGTGGTCCGCAGCAGATAAAATATGGTCCGCGAATGATTTAAAATTTTGGTGTTTGAGCAAAGTCTGTCTACAGTTAAGTTGTTTCCTCAGTAAAACATAAAATATTTTGACATTTAAATTTAATATACATTGAAATTCATATATTTTTAATATATTCTTAAAAATTCACACACTTTATTAATTTATTTTTAATATACCTGCAAAGTGGTCCCTGATAACAAGAATTCTATAAAAGTGGTGCCTGTTCAATAAAAGATTGGGCACCCCTGTTGTAAAGGAACCTGTTACTATTCTTTTCCTTTAACAACTCCACCACCACGCGTCAATATTTAAATCAACTATTTCATATAATATTTGTAGAAACACAAATATTACCTACCGAAAGGCCATCAACTATCAATATACAAGAAGAAAACAACAAAATCATCCCCTTAAAGCCGTTCTTAGCGTTGCCGCAGCTTATAAACAAACGAACGGGTCGTTTAAACCAGTAAGGAGTTTAAAGTCCGCAGGGAGGCAGGGCTGCATTAGCGGTGAGGATGGCAAATATTATTATTCACCGGATTACCTATACTGTGCCAGTCTTTGTCTTATTGATGGTGGATTTCGATTTATATTTTTCTAATATCATATAAATCGAATAATATTTTAAAATATTTAAAATATTGAATTTTTGTAGGAGACTTTCGTGGCGTAGTGGCACATGCGAACGCGATTGTAAACGCGACAGGTTGTGAGTTCAATTTTCAGTTGATTTATTTGGTATTTTAATTTCTTTGAGGCCGGTCGTGGCGCAGCGGCACGAGGTGTGACTGCAAAACCGACCGGTTGTGGGTTCGATCCCCACTCGAGGAGATGAAATATTTACTTAAATTTATATTTCCATTTCTTCGCTCTGGTGTCGAGGTTAAGCGCGGCGTTGAGTTCTGCCACTCAACACGCAATGCCTCCAGTATTCGGTAGAAAGTGGGGAACGGGAGTGTCTTAACATTAGGTTCCCTCTGCCTACCCTGCTGTGTGCGGGATAGAGCGTGAAGCTGATTTTTTTTTTTTTTAATTTCTTCGCTTTGGTGGAGGCAAAGCGAGGCGTCGATTCCACCAATCAACATGCAATGTCTCCGGATCTTCGGAAAATGGAGACCGGAATTGTCTTAATGAATAATAAGAAAGAAGTGCATTAAAACTAGGTTCCCTCTGCCTGCTATATGCGGGAAACAGTGTGAAGCGAAAAAAAGGAAAACCTATTAGTCCGCTTAGTGGAATGGAGAAAACTTAGTAACAAGGCTTCGTCTTCGACTTTTAAGTGCATTCATCGCTATCTAGATTATTAGGCAGGCATTTGTCACTTATCTTTCTATCTATGTAGATATGTAAAATCTCATATAATTGCATGGATTTTCGACTACTTCATCAATTGTAAACCTTAAACACTTTTCAGAGACATAATAATTTAAAATAAATAAAATTATGAAATGGACAATATAATATCCACATAATATTCTCATAATTCCCTAAAATAAGTAAAATAAATTTTATATTTCTTAGAAAAATAACTATAAAAATAGTATCAACTCACTCAAACACACTGTACTATATATATTCACATAAGCCAATCCAATCTAAGAGTGCAAAGAATATTTAATACAATTTGTACGTCTCAAAACGTGGGCACGGACAGTGAAATATTACTGAAACATTCGGGTGCTGCGAGTACGTCGCAAACACATTACCTGATTACGTGCCTACCGTCTGCACCACTAGAAACTGTATTACACGGCGCGTTTACACGGGACGATACGACCACGACGACCGTACGATATTGTGATATAGAAACAAAATATAGAGGTTTATTTGTGCAGAGGTTAAGGTTTCTGACTGTATTTGCGACGGTTGGGAGTCGGTTCCTAATCAGAGAAATTAATTATTTTCATTTTATTGTTCTGGTAACAATTAAGCCATTTTAAATGAAACTATTTAACTGGATTCATTAATTTTTAGTAATTTAATATTTACTGTTATACATTTTTGAAAACTCGACAATAACAATAACGATCGACAACGATCGATCGATCTTTTAATAACAATTAAGTCATTAAGACGCCATTTACATGGAATGTCTCTCTTTCCCTCTTTCTGTCCTGCTCTATAAAAGATAGAGCGTAAAGCTAAGATCAGAAACAAAATATAATATTACTGATGATACGATTTGGTGGATTCTTTGAAGCTTTTAACCAACGTATAATCGGAGCTTATAATTTTTTCATTCTGAATAATTTCTATACTTAAAATTTTAAGCTAGAAATTCAACTACACTTATACTTAACGGAAAAATGCTATATAAAAATAACGAACACCCAAAATATATATAAAATTTGAAATTGAAATTATTTGAAATTCACTTTAATAAAAAAATAAATTTTTCTTTCACTTAAAATATAATATAATATTAAAAAAAAATATATAAAAAAATATCGCAGCACCCGTCACGTACAGGTCTAACCCCCGGCGATCGCGTAATTCCACAAATGGCTGTAACTCGAGCTGCGCGGGTTTAAAATTGAAATTTATATGCACGCATTATACATGAGGTGGGACGGTGGATTACAGTGGGCTCAAAGAAAATGATTGTACGCCCCAGAGACCGGATAGTTGACTGGATAGTAATGTAGATTACCGGGTCTTTGCTAACGAAAAATACCACTCTACTATATTTTATACGTCTGTATTAGATTTACAGTTTCAGTTTCACGCTGTATCCCGCACATACTCGTACATAGCAGGGTAGGGAGATGGAACGTAGTGTTAAGATACTCCGTTCTCCACTAATCTGATTATACGATGAGGGGTATCCTTATGCTACTAAGTCGTTATTGTACAAACAAGATTTAACATCACAAAATTCTTAATTAAGCGACTTATTATGCAAAACAAATTAAAAATTCGATATTAATCATAATAATAAATTCAGCTCTACTAAAGTAATATCTACAATAAACAAAAAATCCAATAATTACTTTGTAAATATAAAAAAAAGGTAAGTACCTATATATAATATAAAAAAAAGCAGGCGTCTCGTAATTTGGTGAGGGAGAGACGATTACGGCGATTAAATATGCATTAACGAATTTTTCTCTTTAAAAGCTGAAAAAATGGCGTAAAAAGAAAATTGGCAATTAGGAGCTCCTCCCCCTGCCTACCTTTCACTTAAAATTAAATTTACTTCTTAAAGATGTACACAAAGTGGTGTTTGAGCGTTTTAGCGTTCTCTCTTTGAGGAATTATGTACGCGTGTAGTTGTTCTACTTGTAATTTTTTTTATTAGTACTATTATTATTTAGTAGTCTTGTGTTTTGATTGATTATGTTTTTTTTAATTGTGTTTAAACTAATATAAATAAATTTTCTAAAAAAGTCCAACATGACAACATTATGTGAGGCCGGTCGTGGCGCAGGTCTTTGATTTTTAATGGTACAGGTTGTGGATTTGATTTCCACTCGATGAAATTAAATGTTTTTTTTCATTTATTTTCATTTCTTCTTTCTGGTATCAATTCAAAGCGTTACTTTGAAGTCCGCCACTCAAAACACAAAACCTAAAAAAATTCAACGGAATGTGGGAAACGAAATGTCTTAACACTAGCCTCTCTCTGCCTACATGCGGGATACAGCGTGAACCTGAAAAAAAATGACAACAGTAACACCTCCTTAATTCCTTAATAATATAGCTAAGTGCTATTTTAGAATTCGCCTTATAAATGAACACTACCAACGCTCGCAAGCCATGAGCTTTATCCAATAGCACCTGAAATTCAGCATCATGAAATGCCTGACACGCCGCTATGAATAAATGATCAAAATATAGTTGTGCCGTGACAGTGTGCGCGTTCACAAATGAAAATTAATTATGCAACACGATAAATTGACAGTAATTTAGTGAAACGGCGCGACGCGACGTGACAAAGTTCCTGTTTGTTACGTACGCTAAGTGGTAATAATATCAAGACTGGTTGAGTGCATTATGTTAGACTACGTTTAGATCGTGGTTTCGCTTATTTTCATATATAAAAACAACAAAACAGATAGAAGCACTTGAAAATATTTTTTTATATTTTTTTGACAGTTTTTCATAATATTGTTTTATAAAATACAGATAACTAGAAAATTCATTTATTTGAAGCATTTATTATAAAACGAAACATTTATTTATAAAAAACATGAAAATTGTTTATAATATTGTTTTATAAAATACAGATAAATGATACCAATAAATAATATTATTCTAAGAAATACAGATAATATAAAACAATATTGTATTTTAGTCTTTGACAGCACTTTGAAATGATCATTCTTAAAAACCGCTCATTTCATACAGCCTTCCTTGTATGAGGTTGTCATTATAGTAATGAGAAAGAGTTAAACGAGCCTTCGTTAACGTTTTGAGTGTATGAAATGATGTAATACGATCCCGAGAGATTTGGTTCGAATGTGAATGACTTTTACAATACAAATTACAAGTTTTTTGGGTTTTTATTTTTTTTATTATGGAAACATTATTTCTTTCTTTTTTATTTCTTATTCGAATATTTAAAATATGTGTATTATTTTTATATATTTTTCGTGCGTAATGCGAATATCTTAATACAAAAATCAATCAATCGTTCATTCTTCATCAATCGTTGAAGTTAATTTTCAAAAAAGCGTTAAAAATTCAACAGAATTCATTATTTTCATAGAAACAAAGCTAACAGCGCTACATCCAGAATCATAATTGATCAAAAAGTGCAGACCGAAGTTACTTAACTCCAATTTACCACTGCCTATACTGTCGTAAATGCTATAAAACGTTATTTAAATTTTAAATAAATACTTATAATATTATCAAAATCCAACTGTATTCGCTAACTTCCATAATATATATAGAATACCTTCACACAAAGGCGTGATAGTTGGGGGTGGCCCATGTCGCTATAATCAGTTAATTGCATGAATAATTGAACGCTCTCATTACCTACACTACCCGCCTCTACCTACAAGTTACGAATACGTTGTAGGATACACCCTTTATAAGCCACGCTGACATATTTACTTAGTTGTTTTAGTTTATTAATGTAATGGTTGCAATGTATTATTGTGGTGTCTTTAGATACGTTTTAATGTTTATTTGCCTTATTTCGTAATTTATAAGGAATGTGGAATAAGCATTTTTGTTTTTTTATTGAGTAATATAAAATTTAGATTTTTAAAATAAATTTAGGATGTTTTTTTTTCAATTATCTTCACATATTCCTAATTAGACATAGTAAAATAATAAAACATAGTTCTCTTCTTACGACCGATATTAGTAATATTTCGTGATCAATATAAATGTATTTTTCACAAACAGACATTTTTCCTAACTGGAATGAAACCACAGCAATTATAATATACATATAAGTCCGAAATATTAAAAAACCCAACTACGCAACCATGGCGTGAAATAAACTTGGTTACAAACATTACCTATTTGGATATTGTACTCGAAAAATATATTTTTAACTATTATTTAATAAGAAAAAAGTATAACATTGTATCAAAAGTGTCTACAGAGACATTATAAATATCACATTACAATTTCTCAGTAGAACAGTCAATTCTGAACATCAATGAGAAAATTTAATACAATCAATTTACTATTTCATCAAAGACCAACAAACAGAGGTGGCACTCAATTCGCCGGGCGCTTTAATCAAAATTAGTAACGGTATTAAGGGTAGCATCAATTCTCTTTGTTCCACGCCTTGTATTCAATTCGCTAGTTGAATATTCATATTAGCAACTCCTCAAGGAGGACAGTTTGGGATGTCCTCCTTCCCTCTCCCCCTAACCAATTAATAGAGGTACGCTTCGTTAGACGTGGCCAAACTTTGGGATTGACCCTTGCAATACAATATTGTAGTAACTAAGGATATTATGAAGCAAGAAGGATTGGTTGGAGAGATATAACAATGTATAAGACAATTTTTACCTAATCATGATCTTAGATTTTTTTACACATATATTTATCAATAAAAAAATGTCATGTGTGAGGCCGGTCGTGGCGCAGCGGCACGAGGTGTGACTGCAAAACCGACTGGTTGTGGGTTCGATCCCCACTCGAGGAGATGAAATATTTACTTAAATTTATATTTCCATTTCTTCGCTCTGGTGTCGAGGTTAAGCGCGGCGTTGAGTTCTGCCACTCAACACGCAATGCCTCCAGAATTCGGCAGAAAGTGGGGAACGCAGTGTCTTAACACTAGGTTCCCTCTGCCTACCCTGCTGTGTGCGGGATACAGCGTGAAGCTAATTTAATTTAATTTATTTAAAAAAATGTGTTTTATTGATATATCTATATGTAAATTTCCATTTTTTTTCTATACTTACAATATTTTTTTTCCTTTTCTTACTCTAATGATTCACCACTTATATCTTAATGTATTATATTGTGGAAAAATGTGTTGCGACGATACCAGAAATATACTGTACAAAAAATATCTAATATTCTTAATAAATCTCTGTTTGTCTTATAGTAGTTAGTACACGTAGGTACGTATATAAAACTACTATTTTTTTTTATTGAAAACAAGAAGAATACCACGGCTTAGCCACACGCTGTATCATGCTGGTGAGGGAACCTGGGAATCTAGTGTTAGGACACTCCACTCCTATAAAGACCCATCCGTTTCTCACTATCCGCCGAATTCTCAAAGCATTGCGTGTTGAGTGGCGGAACTCAACGAAAAAATGAAAATATTAACAATTTCATTCAAACATAAAACCTATATAATTGCCTTTACATTCGCACGCGCCACGACTGACCTCTAAACATTAATTATAAAACTAAAAAAAAACACACCTACACACAAATATTAAAAGACAAGAAACACAACATAATCCACTACACAACACAAAAGGAAACAAGATCAAAAACGACAACAGTGTCACTACAAGTACTAAAACAACGAGAATAGTACTAAATATACAATGTTTCTTTCCTTTCGCGTAACGCAAGTTGCATTAAGCTAGTTGCAAAGTCAGATCGTATTATAGCTAAGGGTGCGGCCGGAGTGCAGGCGGAGCGGAGCGGCGGAGTGCGGTGATGCTCGTGGATACCATCAATTATTACCATATATAATGAACGCAAATCCTTTGATTCCATTGAACGAGTGCCCGGGGGAGTTCCGTGTGGAGTTATAGGCGGTCGCGGTTTAGTTTTTTGGTTGGTATCGATTTTGGGAGTGGGATGTTTTTTTTTGTTTTTTTTTTATGTGATATAATTTTATTTTATTTACAAGTAATATGTGGACGGTATTTTTAAATTGTATTTTTACTAGTTTTTAACTTTAAAAGACGCGCCATTACTACAATTTTTTTTCTAATCAATAAAATATTATGTAACCGTATAATTGTGATTACATTGTAGGGTCTCACAGAAGCCTAACTCTACTAACGCTTAATATTAATAACCTATCTCCAACGTCAATCTTAGATTGTTTCATATATCTATCCAATCTAGAGAGTGGATAGATATATGAAACAATCTATGATTGACGTTGGAGATAGGTTATTAATATTGGGCGTAACTCAACTCAATAATATAAACAGGCACTTTGCTTTTACTTAACATATAAACATTTGGATAAATTGATATAAGCATTTTATGCGCATACAAGGTATAAGGTGAAATATAAAAGCTTTAAACATAAATATACCATAAATACACCAACTTTTGAATAAAGAAATTTAGTCATAACATACAAGTTAGTGGAAATTAAAATAATATTATTAACATTTATAAAGATGAATACATAAAAAAATAAAAAAAATATATCCTGATATTATTTTAACAACATACACAATATTTATTAAAATCCAGTAAAAAAAAAATAAAAAAACCCATGACCCAACCGCTACCTCCCACACCTCGCGCCCCACGGCCGCGGCACATCAAGTATGCACTGAGAGAATGTCAAAGCGACGCGACACCTCGGCCGTTCATTTCATTGTCTCAATCTGTCCTCTGACGCGATCTGCTCTTTTGAATTTCGACACTCAGTCGGCGTTTAGCTGAGCGATTTTGATTTATTCAAGTGGAGTCGTGCTTGTTTATTTTACTTATGATAATAGTATCTGCATCTCTTTAGGATATTCTTTGAAGATTCAGGGTCTGGCTGTACGCGATCGATGGTTGTGGATTCGATTTCCACTCTGGGTAATTGTTTGCGCTGGTAACGAGATAAATCGCGGCATTGCGTTCTGCCATTCAATACGCAATGTCTGGAACATGAAGTCGTGCCTGTGAAACGGAGTGTGTTAACACCAGATTCTCTCAATTCCTCTAATTACACATAAGTGTATCTGCTTTATCCCGCACACAGCAGGGTAGGTAGAGGGAACTTAGTGTTAAGACATTCCGTTCCCCACTTTCCGCCGAGTTCTGAAGGCATTGTGTGCTGAGTGGCGGAACTCAACGCCGGATATATCATATAATGTTATTGTTATATTAATGGTATTGGTATAAACCAACAGTTTAAAACATTGTGTACATAAACAATTTAGAATTAAATTAAATTTTACATATATTATTTAAGTATATATTATGTAAATATTCTTATAATGTATCTATAATATTCATAATCGAATCCGATAGCTTTCTAAATAATACACTGTAAATTTCAATCAACTTTGCTCTATCAATGAGCAAAGACATTATAAATTATATTATCATTTTATGCTATGAAGGGTTCTTTGATCTCCTCTCGGCGACAGAATAAAATAAACAAAATAAATGCCTGGAGACCAACGCCCGCCGCTGATTTTAAAATGAATATGATACTTTATTTCTTTTAAATCTAAATTAATTATGATTAATGATATTTTTAAACATTTTTAAAGTGTTATTCCACACTTAGGAAAGAAATATACTTATTTAGAAAACGTATAAAAATTTGAATGTAGCGGGACTCGAACCCGCGCCTCCTAGAAACCGACCAGGACCGACCTGAGCGAGTTCCATTCTTACTCAGGGAATTAAATTATTTCTTCGCTCTGGTAAAAAGACAAACCGTGGTTTTGTATTCTATGGTAGAATACAAAACCGCGGTTATTATGGTTAATAAAATTCAATCTTGAAAATTGGACGTTGCAAAAGGACGAGGAGTATCCTAACTCTTAACACTATGCTTCCTCTTTCTAAAATATTAAATAGAATAAATCGATGACTGTTAATAGTCAAATTCACCAGTAGTATCTAAATATATGTGTATGTTTTTGCGTAGTAATAGTATAATTATTACTGATAATTATAATTGTAGTTTGTGAAGTAAATGGTCAAAATGTGTCCCATAGAGTTAAGCTGTGCAACGTTTTGAAATTTACGCGCACAGACTGAACTATAACTAACTTACCTCAGTGCATTTTAGACATTTTTAAAGTGTTATTCCACACTTAGGAAAGAAAAATACTTATTTAGAAAACGTATAAAAATTTGAACGTAGCGGGACTCGAACCCGCGCCTCCTGGAAACTGACCAGCCTGGAAACCGGATTGGTCAGTTTCCAGGAGGCGCGGGTTCGAGTCCCGCTACGTTCAAATTTTTATACGTTTTCTAAATAAGTATTTTACCTCAGTGAGTTCGGATAAATAGAGAATTTTGCAAAATTTTCGCAAAAATTTTGCGCAACATAGCTTCGCTCAGCTCCATCCGCCGTGCACAGCATGTGGCGGATCCTAGTAATATATCTGTTTAGTTAAATCTGAAAAAAGTTTCAAATCGATACTAATATTATAAAGAAGATGAAATCTGAAGGTGAAGATTTATTTGGTTAAAAACGTAAAAAACGTAAAAGTTCTTGGCACGAATTGAAAATTTATTTTTGTATATAATATGACATTAATGATGTCGTTGTCCACTGTACTTGCGATCCCATTTACTTGAGGCATCTAGAATGTATTAAAAAAAACAGTTTCGCGCTGTATCCCGCACACAGCAGGGTAGGCAGAGAGAACCAAGTGTTAAGACACTCCGTTCCCCACTTTCTGCTGAGTTCTGGAGGCATTGCGTTAAGTGACGGAACTCAACGCTGCGCTTTTGCCTCGATACCAGAGCGAAAAAATGAAAATATAAATGATAATATATTTTATTTTATTACAATGTTTTAATACAATGTGTCATATACAAGAAGTATCGTATAGAGCAGTGGTTCCCAACCAGTGGTCCGCGGACCACCAGTGGTCCGCAGAAGCCTAAATATGGTCCGCGAACGATTTTAATTTTATGATGGGGATGATGAGGCGAAGTTTCTGTTTAATAGTCACAGTAATTTTTTGTTATACCTACATGCATAGTGGTCCCTGCTACCAAGAATGATATAAAAGTGGTCCTTGATCAAGAAAAGGTTGGGAACCCCTGGTATAGAGTAATTGTTTCCATTTGACCACGGTCATGAAATCGAATTTAAAAGATATGGAAATATAAACGAAAACACGTGGTTACATTACTTCCAGCTAAGCTGTAAACGTAGCAACTTTTTATTTACAGCTAAGCACTTTATCATAATATTTTTTCTTAGAAGCTTTTTCTAGTGCTTTAAAGCAAGAAACTATAATTATAACTACTTGTGACCACGAACTACTGCAAAGTGTTCTAAACGTTAGGTTTTCAATAATGTATAATACTAAAAATACGCTATTAATCCGGTTAAATAATTTCATTTAACCGGGTTTTTATACCGCTTGAGGAAATAAAATATTTAATATTTTCATTTCTTCGCTCTGGCATTAAGGCAAAGCGCGGCATTTAGTTCTGCCACACGGCACACAGTGCCTCCAAAATTCAGCGCAAAATAGGAAACGAAGTCTTAACACTAGGTTCCTTCTGCCCACCATGCCGTGTGCGAGCACAGCGTGAAGCTGAGTAGTTTCATTAAAAATATATAATAATCACGAAAATCAAAGATAACTAATTATCCACCTTTTTCCAGCACGGGTGCGTTCCGCTCGTCGCCCGCCACCAGCTCGGACCCGCCGGCGCCGCCCCCGCTGTTCCTGCCGCCGCACCTCTCGCACCTCTCGCAGCATCTCAGCCATCTGTCGCAACCTTTCTTCCCACTTAAAGGTACTTTTGGATTTTTATTTCATTATTATATTAAGAAAGTTTTGAATTCATAGAAGTCAAAATAGTTTTTAACATATATTTACTAACAAAATTAAGAACTATTTTTGAAATATAATTAAATATTATATTTACCATCAGCTTTCTAAATACGAAATGAGATTATTCATTTCATTTTAACATGTACAGTAAATACTCGTAAACGCGACAGTTGTAGGTTCCTTTCTCACTTGGAGGAATAAGTTATTATTATATATTTTATTTCTCGTTCTGACAATAAGGCAAAGCGCAGCGTTCAGTTCCGCTAAACAACACATAACGTCTTGAAAATTAGGCGGTGCGTGGGGACAAAATGTCTTAACATCAGATTCCCTTCTACCCTGCTAGACGCGAGATACAGCGTGAATCCATATTATATATCATATTAAATTCTTAATTCCCTCCAGGTTGGGGATGTCCATGCTGTCCAAAAGAGGAAGCGCGTTCCACCAGCGTGGCGGAGCTCCGTCGCAAGGCGCACGAACACTCCGCGGCCTTGCTGCAGTCCCTCGCCAACTTCCAGTCGAGGGCCTTACTCCCTCTGCCGCTGCCTCTACCGCCCTTGCCTCTGCCGCTGCTGCACGAGCCCACCCCGCCTGAACCACCCAAGCATTTAGATTAAGTAAGTTCTCGTTATCACCGTTTAGTGTATTTTTGTATTTAGATTGATTGTTTTGTATAGAAGTTATAGAGATATGTTTAAAAATAATTTAGTTTTATATCAAATTATGTATGATTTTTTTTTCGTTGTGATAAATTGAGTTATGTCTGATAAGAAACGAAATTGATTATTTAAATATTTTATTTGATTATTTTCTATTACGTAACGTATTTTCTTATATAAGTGCTATAATTAATAGAATTTAAACATTTCCTTTGTTTTACTGTAAAATTGTTTGGGAACGTCACTATAAATACAGTTATTGTAAACCAAACCTAAATTTAATTTTTATTTATATTACGGTGATATTGTTTACCATTTTATTGTTAAAATATTTATCATAATTTTGTACGATAATATTTTTTCATGAAATTATAATATAGAATACTTTAATATGTCTCAATTTAAATGCTATTCTGTGTTCATATTATACCTACAATATGAGATAAATCGCACGGTTAATAATAGAAATCTGCTAGTATTGTATAAAACATCGGCGTGGAGTTCTGACACTCGTCACGCAGTAGTATCTCAAATTGAGGCAACCAGCGGAGGACGAAGTGTCTCGACACTAGATCCCCTCTGTATACCGTTTGGGATGCAATATAGCGGTAGGCTGCTTTAGTATATTACGGAAACTATGTATACCAATTATTGGAGAATGCAGTTATTATTCTGAAATAGAAGATTTAGGACTTTATAATAATTTTCAAATATATTTAAATTCCTAATATTGCGATAAAATTTTTACTTTACTTATTTTTTTTTTAGTTTCACGCTGTATCCCGCATATAGCAGGCAGAGGGAAGACGCTTCGTGTGTTAAGACAATTCGTAGTAATAGACACTCCGAAAAATTATCCGCATTGCGTGTTGAGCGGCGGAACTCAACGCCGCGAGTTACAATTAAAACATAAATATACAATTATAAAAGTTTTTCATGAACATTCAGTGAATTCTCTAGTGCCATTTTTCACTTTGTGCCAACATATTGTGCCATATGTGTATACGCGGTAGGGTATATATAATAATATAGTACGTAATATAAGCGGTCGATGTTAAATATTTATAAGTTTACAATAATTTAAAGTAATAAATAAATTTAAGTTATTATCAATTAAATATATATAATTTTTTTTTGACTTATAATTAAAAAAATATATATAATTATGATTATATAATCATACTAGCTCTATTACATTATAGAGCAGTGTCAAAATGATAGTTTCTCTTTCTTTTCATTGAAGTAAAAAGTAAAGATTTTGATTATATTATCAATTCTTTTCTTCTCTCTTCTTTTTTTTTTACATTTAATACTTAATGACTTTTTTCTAATGACAACATAATTGTAGCATCTCAAAGCATCTCAAACAAATATTCGTAACAAAAAACAACTTATTAATATAAGAATATAAGTATTTACTCTTTTAATTTTAGAATATATATCTTTATTCGTTTTAAAATTGTTCCAATTCCATATATAATGTATTATTTTATTTTACTTTTTTAAGTAGTAATGCTGTTACTTGCACTATACTTTTAATAAGGATATTAAAAATATTGATAATTTGAAAATTTTTAATATTTAATATTTTTTATTTTTAATATTAATAATTTTTATTTTACTGTTTTTATTAATATAATATTTTAGTGTCTGAATTTACTTACCAGTTATATATAAAAGTCACAAAGAGAACTGGCCATCATATACGATCATATTGTCATAGTATCTACATATATAAATCATTATTTTAGTTATAAATATCATTATTTTTTGTAAATATTTTGATTGCTTTACCGATATCAGTATTCGACCAAATCGTTGTGAATAATTTTATTTTATAAATAAATATGTTAATTTTGTATAGTACAATATTAGAATTAGAAATAAATTGGTTATATAATAATCTTATAATATACTTAGAGTTAATGCTGAAATTGTGCTTTTTGTAAATAAATAGAATATATCTAATATAATTAGAATATAAGTACGTAATGTGGAAGTTATTTTTTAGTTACCTTATATTTTTTAGTATTGAAGTAAATTTTATTTGTAGCCAGTCAGTTTTTTATAATTGTAATTTAAAAATTACATACAAAATATGTAAGATCTATTTGTAAAAGCAATGTATTTCCATAGATAGTAATATTTTCAGTGGCAAAGAGCCTGACTTTAAAGTAGATGATTGTGGGTTCGATTTCCACTCGGAGGAATGAAATATTTTTATTTTTTCTCTCTGGTAACAGGCTAAAGCGTGGCATTGGGTTTTATCACTCAACATGCAAAGTTTAGCAAAGTGGGCGATGCGTGGAGAACGGAATGTCTTAGCACTAAGTTGCCTCTGTCTACTCTGCTATATGAGCATTTATTGCTCATATAGCAGAGTAGAGTGAAGCAATATTTTTTCAGAATATTTGAAATGTTATTAATAAAATACATATGTATTTGAAAAAAAATCCTTTACGTTGCATAACACGTATACGATTATATAATATTCAATTGTAATTCAAGAATAGATACTAAAAATTATCACAAAATTATTGTAAAAAACTAAGACTTTTATAAAAAAGAAGAATCTCATGTAAGCATAATTTTGTAATATATATAAAATATTTTAATTTAAATAATAAACCTGTTCTTTCAAAGTTTTTGCACTATTCTGAAGCAGTTAATTAAGTAAATACCAAATTATTACTGGTATAAATTGCGATAATACAAAATATCGAAATATTATCGAATATTTTTAAAGTTTTATTCCACACTTAGTAAAGAAAAATATTTATTTAGAAAACGTACAAAACTGGTCGGTTTCCAGGAGGCGCGGGTTCGAGTCCCGCTACGTTCAAATTTTTATACGTTTTCTAAATAAGTATAATATTATCGAATTTTACACCAGCGAATGGGTGAGTTTGTTATTCTATCTAAAAAAAAAGATTTGTAATTTCTATCTAAATTAAGAATAAATTAAGATTTAATTGTATTTAATAAAATAGTAGAATTTTAACTTTACACAATAAACTATATATAATTAGATAACACCGACGCCATTTTGTATATACGTAGGAGTGGATAAGCTTGAGACGTAACTGCACTATGCACGAGTTCGGGAATTGTGGCGTCGGTCGCGCGTTCAGATACATAATTATATATATATAGCTATTTGTATATACATTATATATATAGTTAGCTTCTATAGAACTTCACGTGATTAGTTGTTTTCATTATTAAAAATAAAATGATGTACATGTGATTTTTTTGTGTGTTTATTTAAATAACATACCTTTCCTTTCCTTTGTTATTTCTAAATAATGTTTTAAAAATCAAAATTAAATTAAATCAGCTTCGCGCTGCATCCCACACACAGCAGGGTAGGCAAAGGGAACTTAGCGTTAAGTAGTTCGTCGTTCCCCACTTGCTGTCGAATTCTGGAGGCATTGCCTGTTGAGTGGCGGAACTTAAAGCCCCACTTAGTTTCGATACCAGAGCGAAAAATTGAAAATATAAATTTAATAAATATTTCATTTCCTCGAGTGGGGATCGAACTCGCAACCAGTCAATTTTAGAGTCACACTTTGTGCCTTTGCGCCACGACTGACCTAAAATGTATTAAATGCAGAATTTATAATGATTGATAAAAAATATCAAAAAATATATATATGACAAATAAGTTTAATTAAATATAAAATAAAAAAAATATTGATGAAATAAAAAATAGAAGAATAAAAGAATAAATACACTTAAAAGAATATTTAAATAAAAAGTTGGTAAAAAGCATAATTAATAAATAATGAAGTAAATGTAAAGAAATTATGTTTACTAGTTATACGTCAAATCTTGCTAAATGAAATTAAAATATATAGAATCTTTACGTTCCGTTGTTTCGGCTGAGGTGCAAAATGCTATGGCAAAAAAAATTATGAGTTCAATAGTTATGAATATTAATTTTAAGTTATATTTTGTATGTAATGTTAAGATCCATGTACAAAATGTACGTTTATATGAAATAAATTAATTTAATTTTAGTAAATCGCATTTACATTAGCTCTTTAATAAGAACAATATAATAAAATCACAATAACATTTTACAAAGAGTTGCTGTCTGAGAAAATAATAAAATAAAAATAAATCAGCTTCACGCTGTATCCCGCACATAGCAGGGTAGGCAGAGGGAATAATGTTAAGACACTTCGTTCCCCACTTTCCGCCGAATTAATCGTTACAAATATTTTATTTGGATAAAATTTTAAACAAATATAGACTTTACCTTACAATTAATACGAGTACTTTAATTACACAATTAAATAATTTAAATAAAACATACTTAACTATGATATATAAAAATAAATTAAACTAAATTTAAACAAAATAATAGACACTTATAAATACACTGGTTAGAGGGCGGATCGAGACTGTGATTTGGAACATGGCTCCGGTCTACGCAACGCTACGAAGTGCTACGAACGAGGAAAGCTACGAATGTCAGAGGGGTTTAATAGTAGGTATAAGAGCGTACTCACAAATTAGATCAATTTTATTTAAATTATTTCAATTTTGTTAACTTAATGGTAAGTTTTATGACATTATCATTACTATTAATTTTAAGAGAAATATAGAATATAAAGAATTTATTTATAGAAGTTAAATTACGTAGGTACAAGAATTTAATAATTAAATTAATATTTGAACTTACGTTATCAAGCCATACGACATCTCAACGCGCTCCCACAATATCCTTAAATGCTTGTAATATTTTTATTTTCAAAACAAATTTAACAAATTTGTTTTTGAAAAAATGAATTACTAACAAAATTGATAGGCAAGATGGTATATTATATTAAAAGGTCAATATAAATACAACTTTTTTTAATAGAATTTTTACCTTTTATTACTTAATAACTTTGTATCAATTTAATAAATCTGTTTATGTTGGACTTACTTTACTGCTATTGAGTCTGTATTTGTTCAAATTTTCGTCTTCTATCTTATCTTCTTCCCTTTTTATAAAATTCAGTATTGTTAAGAAAATAATCTTTCTATTATAATATATTATATTTCTTGCCATAATATCTTTTATATTTATTTTGTCCATTAATAATAAAAATAAATTATCATACATTGAGGCCGTCGTAGCCTAGGGGCACAAGGGTGTAACACCATAACCCGACGGTTGTGGGTTCGATCCCCACTCGAGGAAATAAAATATTTATTTAAATTTATATTTCCATTTCTTCACTCTAGTGTCGAAGCAATGAGCGGCGTTGGAGCGGTCACTCAACACGCAATACCTTCCAAATTCAGCGGAAATTGGGGAACGGAGTGTTGTGACACTAGGTTCCCTCTGCCTACCTTGCTATGTGGGATTCAGCGTGAATCTGATTTCATTTGATTTAGATATTTGTCTGACCACTTAAGAATAAGTTTTACTACTACGATGCACTACATATTGCTACTGCTTCTTCTGACGCCGGTCAGCGGTGGTTGAAATGAGATTTTAATAGACGTTCCTTTATTAAGTTCCACATAACTCTTTAAAATACCGCAATGTTAGAAAAATATCGTAAACGCATCTCCATGTGTAAACAAGCTAGAGAGTACTTTACATTATTATTTACATTACAAGACAACAGACAAAACACAAATAAATAATAAATATAATAATTTATATCGAGAAATCTTCATAAAACAAGAACAATCGTATATAAAACACAAGTTGGGCCATTCCTCAGTTCTCTTGACGCGTTCGCAATATTCCTGATGTATTTACGTACAAACATTTCAGCGCTTACGCTTTTAATAACTAAATGCAGGTGATGTTTGGGAGAGTTCGTGAGTTGTGGCCGTTGTATGATAATTTTAATGTTGTATCGTTTTGGTAACAGCTGTCTCGGTAATTAGAGTGGGTTTGGTAGCATATGGGTGTTTGTATAGGATTATAGGTGTGTAAGGAGTAGGTTCTCGTGTAAGAACTTTAATTTTTATTTGTATTTTCGTTTTGATTTGCTTACCAAATTAAAAAATATAATGTTTAGAAAATGATTTCGTATTATGATTTTCTTTTATTCAAATTCTGAATTTTTAATTTCGGATAACACATATTCGTTGTTTAATATTAGTCAAATATTTGTAAAAACCGAAAAAAGGCATTTGTTTGAGTATCTGTTGCATGGATTATTTGTAATTTTATTATAGTTTTTTTTTAATTACAGCGTTAATTGATATTCTGTATATAGCAAGGTAGACAGGGAATCTAGTGCTAAGACACTCCTGTCTCCACTTTACACTAAATTTTCGGCATTGAGTAAAAATCAAAGCATTGTTGAGGTGTGGCACCAGAATAAAGAAATAAAAATATTAATAAATAATAATTAATTCCTCCAAGCAGGAATCGAAATCACAACGACTTTAAACAACAAAATGTAAATGGGATTTAAGTAACAGGTTTATACAGCATTTTACTTGACGTAACAATAATTTATGTTTGTGCATTCATATTTTTCCAAGTTTTCGCTTTCTCTGACATTGAAAACCTAATGTCAAGACACTCCACTCTCCGCTTTGATTTATACAACATTCATATACAAAGATATCATATAACAATTACTTTATAAAGGGGTGTACTGCAAAGTTTATGAATTATAGCCAACTGGCTATTAGGTACATTAGCTATTGCTTTGTTTTGGTATCAGGTGTAATATAAATTCAAAATATACTTGCAGTATTAATTGTTATATATAGAAGAAAATTTTAAGTCTTACTTTTATTAATTAGAATTGTTCCATATTTATTAAAGCCAGTCGTGGCGTAGGGACCTAGAGTGTGACTGTAAATGCGATTGTGGGTTCGATTCTCACTCAAGAAAATGAAATATTGAATATTTCCATTTTCTTCGCTCCGTTGTCAAGATAAAGCGTTGAGATCTCTCACTCTGTTGAGTGCCTCCAGAATGCTCCACGCAACGCCTCCAGAATTCAGCAACAAATAGGAAACGGAGTGCCTTAATACTAAGTTCCCATTGCCTACTGCCTACTGCCTATTACCCAGCTGTGTGCGGGATACAGTGTGACTTAAAAAAATTAGAAGAAAAGATTTAAAATAAAAAAACAAAAAATTCTTAAACTTATTATTTATTTTATAATATAACACTATCAACTTCAAATATTCCTTGAGGCACTTAAACATTTTTAATTATTAAAAAAAACATACAACGAAATAAATAATATGTACATTATATAACATTCCACAAAATAAGTATTTAGAATAAATCGCGAACCCGCACGTTGCGTCTCACAGCGTTATTGAACCCTTCTCGATATTGGTAGAACACATTGCTTGATGATATCACGTCAGCTACTGCGTCTAGAAAAATAAAAAAAATAAATGTTTAATGTATATTAAAGCGCGGCGTTGAGTTCCGCCACTCAGCACTCGATTAGAATTCGGCGGAAAGTAGGCAACGGAGTGTCTTAACACTAGGTTCCCTCTGCGTACCCTGCTGTGTGCGGGATACAGAGTGAAGCTGTAATGCAGTCGTTGTGGTGTGGCGGCATAGCGCCTTATTGTAGATTTAACGGTTGTGGGTTCAATTTACACTCGGTGGAATGAATTATTTTTAATTTCCCCGCCGGTTATTAGAAAAGCGCGGTGTTGAGTTCCATCACTCAATGTGCAATGACGGATGGTGATTGGAGAACAGTGTCTGAGCGCTAGGATTTCTCTGCCTACCCTACTAAATACAGTGTGAAGCTAAAAAAATACACGCCACATATTTAAAATGTTGTAATTAAAATATTTTTAAAAAGTTAGGTAGTATATGTGTTTTTTTTGCAAGCTAACGATATACAAAATCAAAAACGACTGATAGACATTTGGCATAGACGCTTATAATACAAATTATATATAGTGTGTTTTAAAAAGTTTATTTTTATCACAACGGGGGCCTAAACGGGGGTAAATTTATTTAAGATAATAATGTTAAAGTATTGTCATTAATTTTTTATTGTAGAAATAAAAAATAAAATAAATAAATTAGCTTCACGCTATATCCCGCACACAGCAGGGTAGGCAGAGGGAACCTAGTGTTAAGACACTCCATTCCCCACTTTCTGCCGAATTCTGGAGGCATTGCGTGTTGAGTGGCAGAACTCAACGCCGCGCTTAACCTCGACACCAGAGCGAAGAAATGGAAATATAAATTTAAGTAAATATTTCATCTCCTCGAGTGGGGATCGAACCCACAACCAGTCGGTTTTGCAGTCACACCTCGTGCCGCTGCGCCACGACCGGCCTTATTGTAGAACGTGATCAAATAGGCAGAAATTATGTTTTTTTTATATTTTTTTATAGATTTTCGATATAATTTGGCCAACGATGAAGATTACGATAACTATCTTAAACCAATTTCAAGCGATCATATTCACACAAAAATAATAAAAGAAAAAGTTGATAAGAAATTCAACAACCCTTTACAATCTACTCGTATATTAAAAAAAAAATTAATCTCCCGAAACCAACAGAAAACAAAGAACGAAGAGTCCTAACACTAGGTTCTCTCTTCCTCCACTGCTATGATACAGGGTGACTCTACCTACAAAAAATATATATATTAAAACCATATCATATTTTTACCCTATATATACATAAACAAGTATTAAACACAAAGCGTTCACATATAATCAACTTGTATAATTACTGGTGGGCGGCGTGTTTGCGCTCGCTAATAGCCCGCATTGTGACGGCGCCCGCCTCCACCGCGCCTCGCGCCGTACGAACACAGGGTGTTGTATATCTCGTAGGGTTTCATGGTAGGGAAGTGTGGGATTTGGTCGTGAAAATTATTGAAGCTTTTGGGAATTATATTTTAAAGAGGTGATTATAATATGAAATAATACAAAAATTGCAAAATTTTTTGCAGTCTTCTAAAAATATAGAAAGTTAGTTATAATTAGTTCAGATCTATGCAATGAGATATTTATTATTTAAATTTTTCTTATAGTTAGTAGCAACTGTTAGCAAACATTGTTTGATTCTGACGCCTAAATATACAATTTCGTTTAAACGTAGAGAACAAGAGGTTAGTCGTGGCGCAGTGATACGCCAAAGGTTGTGGGCTCGTTTCCCACTTGAAGATATGAAACATTTAATATTTTCATTATCTCGCTCTGGTATCGAGGCAAATCGCGGCGTTGAATTCCGCCACTCAACACGCAATGCCATTCGCCGAAAAGTGGGGTACGGGAATCTTAATGAGAACGGAGTATCGTAACACTGTATTCCCAGGTTTCCCTATAGTTATTATATATTGCGGAATACAGGGTGTAGTTATAACAAAGTAGACGATACTTTTCTGCCCTACAAGATACACAAAATAAGACTATACAATCATTTTTAATTTATCTTTCACTTATCATACGGAACCCTCACACGGAGGTCAACACGCAACTCTTAACCGACTCGCTTTAATAACCCAGCTTTTACATGAAAGAGCCGGTAACTAGTGTAGCATTTTAATTTAGCCGGGCTTTATGCGGACGACGGTGAATTAAAGGCGGGTTGATGAGAAGATCGCTTTTATGACTCCCATTCATTCCGTTTTTGTTAATATAATGCTTTTAGATTACATTCGTGGCATTTAATTTTACTTTTGGCGTGTATGTTGTTTTAAATATTGCGTTTTGGTGTTTGGTGGATTATTTTATTGTGATTGGAGTGTATTAGATTGTGTTTTGGATGTTTGTTTTAATAATAATATTTAGGAAACAGGGTTTTGTAGGTGTTTTGTCTTTTTCTCGGCTTCATGCTGTATCATGCAATTGGCAGGGTAGGTGGAGGGAACTTGGGAACTTAATGTTATACTGTAGACACTCCGTTCCAACTAACACACATGCGTTCCCCATTTTTCGCGGAATTATGGTTTCAATTGAAAATATAATTTGGTGTTTAAGAAACGTGTTTGTATTTTTTTATAAATTTGGCCTGTTTGTCGTTGTATTATGCTGAAAGAATATTTTTTATTCATGCCATGAAATTATTTAAAGATTTTTTATAATTTTATAGTTGTAATTTGGAAATTTTCAAAAGTTGTAATTTTTGAAATATAAAAAAAAATGAAAATATATAAAAAAACTACGCACACTACCTTCTATTAGTATAGTATCTATAATATATATTAACATGTCACATTCAATCAAAACTACCACTAAACCAACACTCATACAACAACAAATCATCCCAACATCTAACATCAAAAATTTCTTTAAACATTGAACAATTACAATTACAATATCGAAAGATTAACATTATTGGAAATATTACTGGAAATTAATTAATAATTCCAACTAAATCACAAGTGGAAAACCAATTTAACATAATATAAGCTTGGAATAGTATCATTTGGCCAAAATCGAGTGAGGTGTACAATGGGGGCCAAGTCAAACAACGAGTCGATCTCGCTTACAATTGGCTTAGAGCGCTCATTACAACTTGCTCCATGGATTTTCTACGAGACGATAATAATGTATTTTGGTGTGTGTAAACTTTTGTGGTTTGCAAATGTTAATTTTGAACAAATTTATTTTAGATGATAAGTAATGGGAATATTTATATTAGTGTTGAGACACTCTGTACCTCACTTAGCAAAATTACCGAAGTATTGCGTGTTGAGTGGCGGAACTCAATACTGAGCTTCTACCGGAACAAGGAAATTAAAAAAATATAATTTATCCGAGTGGGAATCGAACCCACTAGCGATGCGCGTCTTAATAAATGAATAACAAAATATTAATATCTATATATTACAATATTTAATTTAATTTTAAAAATAAACAGTACCGTAAGCCCAAAGAAATTCTTAAAATCCTTTCCTAATCTTCACTCTGATACAGTATGAAATTTTTTTTTTTATCAATCAACAATTATAATCAAAATATAGTTAGAAAGTGAACCTTATAATATAATAATGTGGTTTTGAAAAACATAACGTAAAAAAAAAAATAAAGCTACCTATTTCGTAGCGGTGTCTACGAAACTTTGTAGCATCGCCTTACATTTATTAAAATATTATTTTTATATTTTTTTTTAGTGTCACGCTATTATTTTAGACACTCTGTTCCCCAATTCAACACTGCATTTATTTTTATTTCAAACAACTTATCCACTAAACACCTAATACTTAATTTCTTGATCAAATTCTTCATTTAACAATAATTCTCACCAGTACAGATCGTTCTGGTAAGACAGATAGAGGCGTTGATTTCTGCCAAACAACACGGAATGTATCAACACAAGAATTCCTTCAGTACACCCCGTCAAATGAGATCAAGAGGGTATAAAAGAGATCAAAAAATCAAAATACAACCACCGGAATACCGAATCCAATTACTTATAACTTGCCGCCTATAATAAATCCCATTTATTAATAACCATTTAAGGTAATAAATCAACATTTCAAAAATTTTAAATATAGCATTTACCAAGTATAAAGTAAACAGCGTCGTGCTTAAGCTGTGAATTATCGTTTCTCATCCTGACGTGGAGCTCGCGTTGGCGTAAGATGAATTTTCGGTATCTCCCATTACAAATCGCGTTGAGACCATTAAAGCAGTCGAGTTAACGAGCTGAACAGACATTTGTACTAAAGTGGTGTATATATGTAATATGTAAGTATATAATAAGAAATCTCATAATATTTTTTTATGTAATTTGAGAATGTTTGTTATTTTATTATTTTAATTTTTTTAGTGCTCGTTTAGGTTTATTTGTTTATTTTTTGTTTATTTATTTATCGACACATCAACAATACATGTAACTTATAATATTAAAAGAAAAATCATATATCTATTCTGGTTCTGTTACAAATATCAATTACAGATATGTACAGCATTCACAAAATAATCCTGATTAATTAACAGTCATAATAAATTGAATTACAATTACAAATAATTAAAATTACAATTAAACAGTTTGAAAAATATTTTCACGCTATATCCTGAATATATCCAAGGTCCGCAAATAGAGTTAAGACACTCTATTCCACGCTCTCTAATTCAAATTTTTTCCACCTTCCCCGAATCTGAACTGAATTCGAGACTGCTTAGTCTTTAAGCAGCGGCACTCAACACCATTCTCAATTTAATTACAAATTATATTACATAAAAAAATATAGTTTAACTAAACGACAAACAGTATATCCACAGCCTATCAACAAGAGTTAACAGCACAACGTCTATTAAAACGGATCCCAGACCAAATTATAGATATAACATCTAAAATATAAACGGTCGACAATCGGGCAGACGGTGGATCAGGTGTTCGATTCCGGCGTTGACGGCGATGGATATTAACAACCCCTTCTCGACGTAATTGAAAATAATAGGCCCACTTGTAACTTTATGTGATAATAGTATATTATACGCAATAACGCTACGGCCATTTTGTGCGGTGTCGTTACTTCGATGACAAGTAAAGAGATTAAAGGAAAATTGCTTGGTATAGGCTGCGGTTTATGGGTTTGCTCGTATGATGTTTTTTTTTTGCTTTATATTTCATATTAATTTTGATTAAATTTTTTTTAGAATATTAAAATATAACATATATATACTTAAATAAAAGGATATGTAATTCAAATTTACTCGTTAATTTAAATGAAAGTATTAGAATTTTGTGATTTTTTTATTTATTTTTGAACGGTAGTACTTATGACATGAACTTCTTTTCATTTCTTTCATCCTACACAAGGGCTTAACCCGGTCAAAGTATTTTTCTTGTAATCAATTTTCTAATTCAATGAAGGGAAACTAACAATCTATTTCATTTAAAATATTGTAAGCAGGTTTTTCATCGCTATATACAACTAGGCATATTGCGACTAGATATTGAAACCTTATAAATATTATTATATATATATTTACTTAAATTTATATTTCCATTTCTTCGCTCTGGTGTCGAGGCAAAGCGCGGCGTTGAGTTCTGCCACTCAACACACAATGCCTCCAGAATTCGGGAGAAAGTGAGGAACGGTGTGTCTTAACAATAGGTTCCATCTGTCTACCCTGCTATGTGCGGGATACAGCGTGAAGCTGACAATCATACCTTGTTTCTGCACTTGAGCCACAGGAACGATACGCCCAAAGAAGTCCTTCTGTACCTGTAACAAACAAACAACATTACAAAATTACATACAGCAAGTGTAAAAACTGCCTTTCAATACAACAGGCTTATTACACTATATAGGAACCGCGTCGCGTCGTACAATTAAAAAACACATTTGCCTCTAAATTGCTACTCCACGCCCGCGGCCACACATCCCAGCACCAATTAGAAATCACGTAGACCTTCCTCAGCTGGGACCACACACCGTTATAACCTCTATTACATCACTATAAAGACTTTAATACTATGTAATACAACACTATAGGACGATGTATTACGAAACCTCAATATAGGAACCAAAACAAAAGCACTCGGTTAATATTTCAAGGAAATATGACATGTATTTAAAATGAGCTAAAAGACTATTTTTCTTTGTTTTATCTTGTTCTTTTCTTATGCATTGAGTTGAGTGTATGTAGGTAAAGTTGAGTGTGTGTGAGACATCGTTAGTGCTGATTGTGGTAACGACGTTGTTACACCTGTGTTGAGTGTGGAGCTCAGTGGCACTCGGCGAGCTACTGGGTGTTACTGCGTGATGGAGATTTTATGATAATTAACGTGTGTGTTACGTAAATATGCAAATATTATATATTTTTTTAATTTAATTTAATTTAATTAGCTTGATGCTGTATCCCGAATATAACAGGGTAAGGCAGGGGGAACCTAGTGTTAAGATGCTCCGTTCCACTTTCGCCTATTTCGCCATGGCCTCAAATGTTATTTAATGATAAAAAAATATTTAAATGGCGCTGTAACCACATTCTAGAGGCCGGTTTTCTAAAGTTAAGTTTCTGTACATTATGATTTATCACAGGAAACCGAATAGAGGAACCGAAAGAATAATAATCTTCAATAATAAAGAAAATAATTTAAAAATGTATTAAATTCAATTTCTATATAGCACTTATTTTATTTAAAATTTTAATATAATTATAATTACAATTATTTTTTATAAATATAAATAGACCAAGAATTTAATTCAATAAATAAAAAAATAAAAGGATAAAAAATCATAAAAAAATAAAAAAAATCCAATTACCAATACGTAATAAGAAAAAATAAGATCGATCAGAAAACAATATCACAGCGGAGTCGGGGCAATAGCGGACCAATAACTTGTTTGTTATCTGAGTGAGATCGACAATAATATTGAAACGACGTCGTACACATTCGTGTGAAGAACAAGGAGTAAGATGCAGCGATAGTGTGGTTTGAACACACATATGTATGAAATTCGGAAGGGAGTGTCTTAACACTAGGTTCCCAGGTTTCCTGCTATGTGCAGGATAAAACGTAAAGTTGAAAAAATAACTCTTCCGTTGCTGACTGACAGACACCGCACAAACTAAATTACTGGATTTACAAAAGTTAAATTTCGTCATGTAGGCAATTTAGAGGAGCACTTCGGGAACGGCAACGGAACGGGTTCCATTTTACATCTTAAGTTCTACGCAAACACAGTTGAGAGTGATGACTAGATATTTCAAAAAAACGTAGACAATAAGTACTATTATTTACCAACTTTAAATTGGTCACGGTTCCTTAGTATAATAAGAAGGTAGCACCGAAAATAGGATTACTTTCGTTTACACTACAATAGTCACAATTATCAGATATATAATAACCTAATCAAATCATAGTACGATAATTCTAGTTTATTCTATTAGTTTCACGTCGCGTCCCGCATGTAACAGTGGGAACCCAGTGTTAAGACACTCCGTTCCCATTTTCCATCGAATTCTGAAGGCATTGCCTGTTGAGTAGCTAAACACGACGCCGCGCCTCGCCACCAGAGCAAAGAAATGAAAATATTACAACCTATCGCATTGACACTACGTAACCCTGTGCCACGACATGCCTACATTACCTACGAAATTAAAAAAGAATTCTCAAAATGATCGCCCATCGCTCGTGGCGTGTACCACAGACTAACTTCATTCCATGACAATATTTCCGATTACAGCGGCTGGCGGCGGCGGTGAATCGCGACACACGGCCCTATAAACAGAATTTGCCGCACATAAAAGTTATCCGCGCGTTACGACGTATCTACGTAACGCCCTCGCAGGTGATTGGCTACAAGTGTATTGACAATATAGACGAGTTATGGGGTTTTAGAATTATTGCGTTATTTTTTGAGGTTAAACACGCGTTGTGGGTTCAATCTTCACTGGAGGAAATTAAATATTTAATTAAATTTATATTTTCATTTCTTCGCTCTGATAAGGCAAAGCGCGGCGTTCACTTTCGCCACTTAACACTCAATGCCTCCAGAATTTGGCGGAAAGTGCGAAACGGAGTGTCTTAACACTAAGTTCTCTCTGCCTACCCTGCTATGTCCGGGATAAAGCGTGAAGCTGATGTGCTTTTTTGTTTATTTCGGAGATGCTCAATTATTATTTTTTGTTTTACAATATGTTTTTAGAAAAATATAAAA
The DNA here is from genome assembly GCA_021202915.1 of Heliconius himera. NCBI lineage: Eukaryota > Metazoa > Arthropoda > Insecta > Lepidoptera > Nymphalidae > Heliconius > Heliconius himera. The sequence goes on along the minus strand of JAJHJA010000155.1, from coordinate 1,035,638 downwards.
GGAGAGCGTGTATTATATCAATGTATGGTAATAATACATGAGAGAAATGAGTGTATATGGTGTACGTTTTCATTCTTGTAGATCCGACTAATGTTGAAGTAAAGTTCTATATCTGTTTACTGTATAATTTCTCTTCTCTTCTCTCTTTCTAGTATAGGAGAATACAATTTATTGTATACAAATAATACTATTGATGAGAAAGAATAAAAAATAGAAATCAATTTCCATTTTCATTTCTTCACTCTGTCAAGGCAAAGCGCGGTGTTGAGTTCCGCCACTCAACACGCAATGCCTCCACGATTCGGGTAAAAAAGGCGAATGAAGTGTATTAACACTAGATTCTCTCAGCCTAACCTGCTGTAATCGGGATACAGCGTGAAGCTAAAAACTAAAAAAAAAAGAAAAACAAACAAACTTAAATACATAATTCAAGAACAAAATGTTGCATCTCCGAAGTATATTCCAGTAGTCAGTCAACACATTTTCCGCGCGAGTTCAGGCGGATGGTGCAAACAATACAATCACAGCCAATCTGACGCGCAAATAGGAAAATAGAGTGCGCGCTGACGCAGGACCGGCGCGGGGCCCGGGGCCCGGGGCTGGCTTGATTAAAATATTATTGTGGAATGGAAATTTACTCATTTACTACTTTAAATGAATATATAAGGGTGGTAGTGTCTATGTCTCTATATAGAGAGATATTTCACTCTTTTGGACCTTTTTTAGCAAGTTTTATTGAATATATTTATTATTTCTTATTTTTTTCGGCTGTTTACTGAATATAGCAGGGTAGGCTGTGGGAACCAAGTGTTAGTGGAAATCGTACTCACAACAATCGTATTTACAGTCAAACGAATCTTTACCACTGCGCTACTTTTTTTTATATTTCTATTTTCAAATGAAAAACTAATAAATTAAGTTGTCTAAATTTTAGAGAACAAATATTTTATAATAATAATATATACATAGGATGCTTATTGTTAAATTTAGAATAGCTAAAAACAACTGTTTACAATTTATGTTGAAATATACATGCTATTATAATTACAGCACAAATAGATAAGTTAGTGACATTCGATTAAAACATATTTTGATCGGTTTATTATCATTTTAATAGACGTTTCGTACTTAAAACGGAACACATAGACACACAAACAAACAAAAGAACAATACATAAAATGAATCTAAAAACCTAATAATATTCATAAGAAAAAAATAATAAAAATTTCTACTACATACATCACCAAGTCCGCCCCAACCCAACTATCTTCTACGAGCCCTAGATCGTATCGTATACGAATCCTTTGGAAAGCTGAGCAATTTTCCGCCGGTCATTTCTCATTGTTTCCCAGATCCCGGGGCCGGGGGCGCAACCGATACTTATACGAGTATGCCAGTAAATACACAATACTTACGATATTGTGTTTACGAGACGCGCGGAGGTTATTTTCCAAACTTTTTTATATGGAATGGAAGATAAATTGACAAACTACGAAGGAGTTAAAGGGATTCGGATGGTTTATATGTAAATTTTGATTGGTTTTTCTTTTCTGTTTGAAAGTAAATGGAGTGGAGTTTCATGATGATTTTTTTTATTGTTATTTTTATTAAAGTTTAGTTGATAAATTGTTTTTGATTATGTTCTTTATAAAATCACAGTTTAATTTAGACAACATTGTAATAGTGTGAAAAATGAATAAAATTAAAACAAATTTTCTGAAATTTAAATTGTATGATATCACGTAAGTGAAGTTTAGCTTTCCTTATTCCGCAAAGCAAGCCAAACAGAGGGAAACCAGTGTCAAGACACTCTGTTCCAGACATTGCGTTGTTGAGTGGCAGAACTCAACTAAGTCATTTTATTAAAAAAAAATATTAAAAAATATTTATACAGCAATATTTATTTCTTTTTCATATCAATATATCATGATTTCAATATTTCGTTAAGAAAACAATATAAAATAAACATTGTTTCAAAGACGTATCATTAGCTTTTCTAATAACTTTCCTTTGTCCCTCCCAATCCTATTGATACCGCTGAGTGGCCCCGTATTATTTCTTGTGGTGGAAGTAATAAAAACAAATAGTAATATATCGATAGCCAATAATCTTCTAGTTCGTAAACAATTCACAAAGGTCGAACGAACGGTAAAAGTAAAATATTATGTAAATAGTTAAATGGAGGCCGGTCGTGGCGCAGCGGCACGAGGTGTGACTGTAAAACCGACTGGTTGTGGGTTCGATCCCCACTCGAAGAGATGAAATATTAACTTAAATTTATATTTCTATTTCTTCGCTGTGGTGTCGAGGTTAAGCTCTAGAATTCGGCAGAAAGTGGGGAACGGAGTGTCTTAACACTAGGTTCACTCTGCCTACCCTGGTATGTGCGGGACACGGCGTGAAGCTGTTTTTTTTCTAGTTAAATGGACTAGACTCTAATAGTGTGTTCTTTTATATACAACTAGAGACTTAAATGCGGCTTTGTTCACGTACTCTTTTTTTATAAAATATTCTATGTCCTTTACAATACCTATATGAATATATGTACAAAGTTTAATTATAATCGGTTATGTAATTTTGGTGTAAAAGCGTAACAAACAAACTTACATTTATGTATATGATATTACTATGATAATATGATTCATGGTTGACTCTAGAGGACAGAAATCTTTTTTTTACTTATTATATTACAGATGAAAAATATTTTTTGTTCTCTATAAGGACTTCTACAAAGATTATAATAAAAATTAAACAATTAACGGAGTGTCTTAACACTAGGTTCCTTCTGCCTACCCTGCTGTATGTGGGATACAGCGTGAAGCTGATAAGCAATTAATCAGCTATCGTAGGGCAGCGGCACAGTGTCTGACTGTAACCGTAATGATTATGAGATTAGATTAGAGGGAACCTAGTGTTAAGACACTTTGTTCCCCACTTTATGCCGGATTCTGGAGGCATTGCGTGTTGAGTGGCAGAACTCAACGCCGCGCTTTGCCTCGAAACAAGAGCGAAGAAATGGAAATATAAATTTAAGTAAATATTTCATCTCCTCCAGTGGGGATCGAACCTACAACCAGTCGGTTTTACAGTCACACTTTGTGCCCCTGCGCCGCGACTGGCCTCACACACAACCAATTAGTTAATAGATAACCAGTACAAATCAAAAAATAATATAAGAAATATATATAAGAAATAATAACAATATTACTTGAAACGTAATGCAATTTACCACCTTTCCCAAGATCCGAACGCTTTCAAAAAAATTACTTCAGTTAAAAACGATTTCTTAGTCAAGTTAAAATTGATAACCGATACTCCCCAAAGGCGGTGGCGGATGATCGATGCTCGTCGATGGAATTAAATATTACGTTGAATTTGACAAAGTTGGTAAAGTGGGCTTTATGGTAAAACTGAATCTTGTATCTTTTATCCATAGTAATATTATAACTTAGGAGTGTGTTTGGTTGAGGGCGCTAATCTCAAGAACTGCTTTAAATTGAAAATTTTATGTATATATACAAAATTCCTAGTATTTCCATTTGAACACAAGGGCGACATTTTCTCTAATTTTAATGATTTAAAAAAAAACACATCGATGTTTTGTATAGTAAATTAGATTTTGAAGTGCGTCATGTCCTTAATATACTAAAATATTTATAAATAACATATCGTCGTTTTAACTTCTTTTATCATTTCTCGCACATGAAATTGTAGTGTAGGTTTAAACGTAAATAAAAAAAAAAAATATTTAAAAATTGGTAGAAATTTGCAGCTTCACTGTTTTTCTCGATCTGTAAGGATAGAGAAAAAAATTGTGTTAAGACACTTCGTTCCTTACTAACCGATTAGCAATTCCGTATGCTAAAAAACGACGAAACTAAACACCGCGCACCATCTACTCAAACGAAAAAACGAAAATAACTTAAATACAATAAACACTCATGCGAATGGGAAACAAACCCACATCAATCGTTTACAATCAAACAAACACCCACTGCGCCACGACGCGTCAACTACAAATTTGTATTGCAATAATTATAAAAACCGCCATTGAAAAAAGGGTGTTTTGTTTATAGCCTAACCTTTACCGGGGTTAAACACCACTGTTTGCCCTAATCAGACAGGCATACAATATGCCACATGTTTCATAATAACCGCTACGCAACTGTTACATTTTTAACTATGTCTTTGAAAATCAGATAACCCTCCCGCGTATAGCCTCTGGCTCCTTACATTGAAACGTCCCTTCTGTGGTCATAAGCTTTATTATATTTTTTTAAAGTTTATTAAGTCGAGGCCAGTCGTGGCGCAGGGGCGCAAAGTGTGACTGTAAATCGACTGGTTGTGGGTTCGATCCCCACTCGAGAAAATGAATTATTATTTTTTAACATATTCAATTCTTCGCTCTGGCACTAAGGCGAAAAATCCGGCGTTGAGTTCCATCACTTTACACGCAATGCCTCGAAAAATTCAGCGGAAAGTGGGGAACGGAATGTTTTATCACTATGTTCCCTCTGCTTACCCTGCTGTGTGCGAGATACAGCGTGAAACTGATGAATTTTATGTACTAACGCAACCGCAGATACAGATGTAACGGATTTTAAGTACAGGTAAGGTTACCATACCTTACCAAGACGAACCGAATTACAAAGTTGGCCGGTAGCATATATAAGATATTGTTTTTAGTATTGAATTTAATACAGCTTCATAAAAATATATTAAAATAATTAAATCTATTTAGGTAATATGTGATTGCCTCTATCAATTGTCATACAAAATAATGAAGAATTGTATTCGTATGGCCGTAATATATTTAGATTTGAAGAATGATACTTTTGAGGTCATAAAAAATTTAAATTGATTTTTATTTTCCTATCAATGGTAACACAAAACGCGACGCTACTTTCCGCTACTTGTAGTGTTTTAAGTGGCGGAACTCAACGCCGCGCTTTGCCTCGATACCAGATCGAGAAAATAAAAATATCAAATTTATATTCAAATTTCGTTTCCTCGAGTAGGAATCGAACCCACAACCTGTCGCACTTACAGCCCTTACCACGACCAGGCCAGGCCAGCGAAAACGAAATGAAAATTTAAGTGACCAAAACTGATTCACGAGTAATCACCCATCAAAACCAACACACACACTTTCCATTCTGCGTGTCTAATTGGCGAAAGTGACAAATGTACAAGCGTATAAAGCCAATAAAAGGGGTTTATCATCTAGAAGCCGCTGGTGGATATTTGCGTTACGCTCATTTAGCAGCAACCGTTTCCGAACGGGTAGCCGTCATGGCGCCACATCGTGTGATTTTGTATAATATTTATGAAATTGTAAACCAATATAGAAGGGGAAGTGGAAGGAACCTTGGAACCTAGTGTTAAGACTCTCCGTCCCCGTTAAGATATATCCTTTGTTCAATTTCCACCGAATTCTGGAGGCATTGCGTGTTGAGTGGCGGAACACCACGCCGCGGTTTGCCATGCTACCGAAGCAAAGAAATAACATTATTAAATATTTTATTTGTGGCATTTACAGTCGCACGTTGGGCTCTTACTGTATAACTATCTCATTTTCTATAAAACTTAAATTAAGTATCTAATTCTCTATTTTAGTTATTAGTTCGGCCACTTAATTCGAATACTCGATTATCGGTGAAGTGAGAAACGGAGTGTCTTAACACTAGGTTCCTCCTTCCTCTACCTACCCTGTCATATGCGGGATAAAGCGTGTCAATATCAATATCCATATTCGTAACACTAACATCCACTTGGCCACCAAGCCCCAGCCCCAGGCGTCGCACATGGCATCGCACCACAATTTGAAAATTATACGCGTGTTTAAACTACTACCGCATTGTTCGAGCCTATTTGAATTCGTTACGTAATATCGTGTACTGGGTTTAGACAAGATTATTTACAATAATACGGGGGTGCGGAATGAGGGCTAATCCACGTAATGCCGACAAATGAAAATCGGTGCTGGCGACCCGAAATGACATTACGAAAGTAAGTAAGGTACTGATGGAGGTTCTGATCATTTTATTATGTTAAATATAATCGAAAAATTCATTTGTATTTAGAGTTAGTCTTGCAAAGATGTTGAAGAAGTTTTGTTTTTTGTGTACTGTTTTTTTTAGTAAGAAACTTTATCTATCTAAACTTTATTTCGAGGATGTTAAGTTATCGTTAGTTTTTTAATATCTATTCTTTTTTCAGGCGTTATTGAGTTTTGACTGGCAAAACTTAACGCCACCCTTGGTTTGGACATCAAAAAAAATGAAAATATTTCAATTCCTCAAGTGATAATCGAACCCACAACCTGTCACGTTTACAGTCCTCTACATACAAAATATATAAAAATTAGTTAAAAATAAACACTTTAAAATAAAGATTGGGAAACAAAATCATTACAACAGCAGCAGTTGTGAGAATAAATAAGCACACCGTATGTACGAACATTGATGCAATTCACCACAAAGGGGTTGCAGTAAAAACTAGCTAACAAGCGGAGCGGTGCGCCGGCGGCGTTCTGCGTTGTGTGTTTCCACTGTTACCGGTATCTACGGAACTATTTATATGAATCATTTAGAAATATTACAATAAACTACTCAAATAATTCAAGTTTTTTATTCTCATTTTTTTTTTTAATAAAACAAGGTTAACAACTGAAATGTTTTGGGGAAATAACTTATACAATATGTTCACTATTTTAGACTAGTTAGGTGAAGTTGGATTCCATTTATCCAAAACAGATGTACCTCTATAATAATACTCTTCAGAGTCAAAAATATAAACCTTTGTCATAAATTAGGCCTATCAACGCATGATGCGCTAAGAAACCGTAGATAAAAAATTACATAAAATAAAATTAAATCAAATAAATCAGCTTCACGCTGTATCCCGCACACAGCGGGGAAGGCAGAGGGAACCTAGTGTTAAGACACTCCGTTCCCCACTTTCTGCCGCGTTCTGAGTGGCAGATCTCAACGCCGCGCTTAACTTCGACACCAGAGCAAAGAAATGGAAATATAAATTTAAGTAAATATTTCATCTCCTAAAGTGGGGATCGAACCCACAACCAGTCGGTTTTACAGTCACACCTTGTGCCGCTGCGCCACGACTGGCCTCACATAAATATAATATATAAACGTCGGAGGTCATTGGAAACGTGTTCTAATTCACAATTTGCCGCTCCCGGGGTACGCGTCTAAATTCTGCCGAGCCCGCAAATGAATCCGTTCGGAAAAGAAATTTGTGTATCGCGTGTAGTGTGTAGTGGATAATCACATTTGCTTTCTGGAGGTTGATTTGCGAAATAACTCTTTTTTAATATAATATTATTATATATTATATATTTTGAAATTAAGTGGCAGTCGAGCCAATTCGAGCCCATCGTGGCGCAGTGGCACAGCGTCTTAATTTAAGTGAGACGATTTTGAGTTCGATTACCATTTCAATTCCATTTTTGTTGTTCCGGTTACAAGACAAAGAGAGGCGTCGATTTGCCTTTATCAACCCGCAATGTCTCGAAAATTGGGTTGAAGTGGGAAACGAAGCGTCATAACATTACGATATATAAAACACGTATAACATATAAAAAAGGGAATATTTTTTATATTAGTTCCTTGGAAGTACGTAAAAATCTTATGTTGAACAATAAATTATTATAAATGTTGTTAGTTTAAAAGGAGAAATGGTTTGCAAATTGTTGCCAAATGTATTATGTGAGTTCACTGTGTCTTTAATTTTCTTAATTTTTTCTTGCTAGACAATGGCAAACTAAAAATTTAGTAATATCTTATAACATAAAATAAAGAAGCCGTAAAGGATACGGTTGTGGATTCGATCAACTCGTTGAAATGAACTATTTTACTTATTTAGAAAACGTATAAAAATTTGAACGTAGCGGGACTCGAACCCTCGACCTGGTCGGTTTCCAGGAGGCGCGCGTTTTCTAAATAAGTATTTATCTTTCCTAAGTGTGGAATAACACTTTAAAAAATGTTTAAAAGTATGAATTATTTTAATTTTCTCGCTCTGGTAATAAAAGGCGGTATTAAGTTCCGCCACTCACTACGCAATGTTTCGAACATGAATGAGCGTTGAGTGGGACAGTAACTGGGCAGAAATTTAGGTTACAGTTAAGAAAGAATTTTCCGAAATCCATGCCTTGGAAGAGTTTAAAAGTAGAGAAAGAGGAAGTAAAAAATATATAATTTAAATTTAAAGTTTTTATCGCTTAATTTTATTTAAATTATATATTTGCTTCAAAAGTCATGAAAACTAACGAAACTAGGATAAATTGGGTTTAATAAATTGAATTTTATAGCAATTTACTTGCAACTTAATAAAATTTAGTCAAATCAAGTGATGATTATATGAAACATATACTATGTATGATTCCGCCACTAAATGTTTAATATTTCAAAGTAGTTACTTACTGCCTTAGACCTGAGTAGAACCGACGCAAGAAACCCAGCGGGACTTTATTTATTTATTTTTCAATGAAATTATTTAGTTTGGAATAGACTGAAGTGAGCATTAAAAACTAGACAATTGAGATTTTATTGTAAAAGCAATATACGTTAGCTCAAAAAAAAAGTTACAGGCGCGCTAAATTTATAATAAGCCTATTCAGTATAAATTTTATGTAAAAAGCTTCACGCTGTATCCCGCACACAGCAGGGTAGGCAGAGGGAACCTTTCTTATTCTATTCTTACTGCTGTTCAGTGTAATAAGAATTTCGTACTTCATAATGCTAGGAGTATCTCCGCATGATGGATATCTCCGATGAATTTAACAGATTAGATCCAATTATAGACTAGAATAAAAAGTAGTGATGCTAGCTGGTTTGGCAAGGGTATAATACTTCATGCAAACAGAATTGTGGGTATCTGTAAGTTTTATAGAAAATAAGATTTCAGACACGCACTTTATAAAATTTACAATTTTTAAAAGCATAATTGTAAATTGACTTCTCTAAAAGCCTCCTTTTAAAGGTTATCAATTCGATTGTCTTTTTTACATGTATAAAGGAAATTTTATAATTTTGTTTTTTTTTAATCAACACACACATATTGGTCCTTTGGGTGAAAAGTAAGGATGAATTACTAAATTTTCTTCGCTTGCACCGTAATATGCCAAAAATATGTTAAATATATTAAAAGCAAATTTATATCTAAGAAGCGCAATAAAAGTATTGTTAAAACCCACTAATATGTAAAAACATTCACACGATCACATAGCTACACACACACACCAAAACTTACTCAACATAACCACATTCCCTACAAAAAAAAAAGGAACACACGTGATAAATGAACAGAACCGAATACCATACCAATATGAGAATTAATAATTCAAAGCGATATATACTATCAATTCCCAGCTACCATAATCTGGGGATGACGGACGGTGCGCCGTCGGGGGGTGGACGTGGAAAAATCTCGCCCTAACCGAATAACCCTTGAGGGGGCACCCGTTTCCGATTGGCCGCCACCCGGGAAGGATATGACCTATAGTTTTTCTTCTTAAGAACTTCCTCCGGCCATTGTGAGCGTGATTTATAGGGGGAGGAAGGGAGGGCTTAGATTGATGATTGTATCCGGGGCAATCTCTCGCAATCACATCTGCGCTGGGCAATTTGGGGGCATATTCGTTTATTTCAAGTATCATGGGCCCCGTCTTAGTGTTATTGCTTTTATGGAGGTTAATGTGGATATGAGGTTTTGAGTAAACGATATCGTTTTGGACGGTTTCTTTTTATATAAATGTTATTTGATACGGTTCTTAGGATTACTAGAGATTATTTTTATTATTTGAAATCTAAAATTATAAGTCTTGGCGCAGGGGCACAAAACCGACTGGTTGTGGGTTCAATCCCCACTCGACGAGATGAAATAATTACTTAAATTTATATTTCCATTTCTTCGCTCTGGTTTCGAGGCAAAACGCGGCGTTGAGATCAGCCACTCAACACGCAAAGCCTCCAGAATTCGGCAGAAAGTGGGGAACGGAGTGTCTTAACACTAGGTTCCCTCTGCCTACCCTCCTGTGTGCGGGATACAGCGTGAAGCTGATTTAAAATTATAGCAAACTAAAGTATTCATGAAAAATATTATTCGAAAAGTCTAGCTAAAAATGAAATACAGCCCGGTTAAGTCACCGATTTATAAATAGATAATGAGACGTTTAAATTTTGTTTTGTGTTTAAACAGCTTTCCCAATCTAAAATAATAATTTATTCAAGACAATTGCCTAAAAAACGTGAAATCTGGGCAAGTTGACAAAAATTTTAACATAATGAACGTTAAAATTCGCGTTGCAATCTTTAATTTCTATCAGACTTGTTAGTGGGCATTTGTCAATGTTCCCCGGTATAACAACTAATCAGTATAAAAGGGTTGCGGCCGCCGCTATTAAAAACTCCATAAGAATTTCTTGGGAGGGTTGTAAAGTGCAACGTATAGTGAATAAAAAAATTATATGCCATGATTTTTTTTTCTTGTTAAATTAAACATAAAAGCGCACGCATTTCAGCAGCTGCTGTGAATGTGAAGATGCGTTAGGTTGAAATTGATTTTGTGATTTCGTTTTGTGGAGATTTTGCATGTTTCTACTTTATAAAAAGGTTTCTACTTCATGAAATGGTGGGTTGTTCTTTTATGTATACATATATATTTCTTCTATATATTATGTATAATTTTTAATGTATAGTAGAGCAGCAAAGCTACTGTACTATTCTAAATAATCACATTATATTTTTTTATGATTTAGGCAATTTTTTTTGAAAGCGAACGGGAACTAAACATTTTTTTTCACACTAGCTGCAAGCAGAAGGGTACTTTATCCACTGATTTGTGATCTGCCCCATAACAAACAATTTCAGAATGTCATTAAGTCGTTTTGTCAATAGAAAACGCAAATCACAAACAAATAGTTTAGATTAATAAAAAATGTTAAAAAAAACGTTTATTATTTTATCACTCACTGTGCGTTGTGATCAACTCTTTTTTTTCTTACAACTTTTTCTAGTCTGCTAATGGCGTGCGGCGGCCGTCAATATTGCGAAAATCCGCCCCCATCATGAATTAAATACTTGCATTAAGCCATTTTATATGATTTTTATTGAATATTACTTTAAGAGATTTCTTTAATGTTCATAAAAAGTTAAAAGCGATGGAGGTTGTTGAGTTACAAGTTTATAGAATAGTGTGACTAGTATACAAGTTTATTATAATTTATTTTTAAATAAGTAATGAAGTTAATAAAAATGTTTTGTGTATATTTTAAATTATACATACTAAATCCTGTTAAATCCTTTAAATAAATCTCATGAATATCATTAATAAGAAATAAAATAAAAACCGGTCTCAATTGCGACCCAATTTCAGGATTGTAGATAAATGGGAAGTACAACTTATGAGCACTCATTTTATATCAAATAAACTGCAAATATAAGTTTGTAGTGATTTATTTCAATGAAATACGTAAAATTTTAGACGTTTTTTTTTCCTTTGTTTGTATTGTAAGTTCTGACTTCATGCCAAATTTAATAACTATATTACTATAGGTCCACGAGATGTACTCCATAGGTTTTGATTACGCGGCGAATTTCATACGAAATCCAGCAAAATCGATGCATAAGTGCTCGTATCTGACGATTGCGTTGACTTAGAAACTTCAACTTTTCTGTGCTTTAAAGAACTACTAATTTCAACTTAATACCACTACACGATTGAGATCAAGTCTTTACCGACACACAGAGGGACAACAAAATTATACTAAAAAATTTTATAACTTTTGGGATACGAAACCTAAAATCCAATCCAATAGATTTTCCTACAACCCAACAAACTAAAAAAATATTTATTTAGAAAGTAGAAGTAGTTTAGTAGTAGTTTAAATAAGTATTTTTCTTTCCTAAGTGTGGAATAACACTTTAAAAAATGTTTAAAAACTAAAAAAATCCCAACAAAAGCAACAACCAAACAGAAGAGACAACCAAAAAACAACCGAGCACACCCGAGTCATTAGGAACCTAAACAATTATAGTAACAATAAAAGCTGATAAACGCACGCATCAGAGCGGGCAGAGGCCGCACCGTGCGTGCTAACAGCAAATGGGGGCTAAATTTATTACCTGGGCGTGAACCCCCGCCGTAATGGCCGCTGAGTGCACTAAATACCGTAACTGGACTGAACGGTGGGATCTTGGGCGGGCGGGCTCTCTTGTTTTTTTTTTTTAAATACTTTTAGTACTTTTAGTATTGTATTTTATATATATATGTGTGTGTAGGAATCAAAATATTAATTGTCCTTAATGGTGGAAATATTTTGTTTTTTTATTACTTTTAAAGCCTATATAATAATTATTATTTTTTTAAATATATTTTGAGTATTTTTAGTTTTGTACATATAATATAAAAATCAGCTTTACGCTGTTTCCCGCACACAGCAGAGTAGACAGAGGGAACCTAATGTTAAGACACTCTGTTCCCCACTTTCCGCTGAGTTCTGGACCCATTGCGTGTTGAGTGGCGGGACTCAACGCCGCGCTTTGCCTCTACACCAGAGCGAAAAAATTAAAATATAAATGTAGATAAATATTTAATTTCCTCGAGTGGAGATCAAACCCACAACCAATCAAATTTTTTCAGTCACACTTTGTGCCCCTGCGCTACGACTGCCCTCATATAATATTAATGCTCTTTATAGTTGGAAGTAAAATATAATGTATATTTTATACCAATAAAAAAAATGTACAGCGTTTCTTTTTTTTGACGGTTATGCTTTCTTTATTTACATTTTGTCTCATGCCTAAATGAATAGACTATAATATTTATACATAAAACTGAAATATAGTATATTTTTGTTGTAGATTATAATAACTATTATAAGCACTTAATTATTTAAATAGTATTTGTCTCTAATTAATTAAAAAGTAAATTATTCAATAATTTAAATAATTAATTCATTATTGTATTGATAGTATCAATCATATCTATTAACCTTATTCTACTACTACTATAGTTATAAAGCTAACGTATTTATTTGCTTGGTTTAAATTGAAATTACTTACTTATTACTTTAGAAATTTTAGAAACGATTAAAAAAACATCACGAGAGTGCGCGATTTAAGAGCGGCTACTCGACCTTAGGCCATATTTATGTGGTCAAAGATATTTTTGAAAAATACAAGGAGTATGTAACTTTCTACTGCTGATTTGTCGACTATTGCAAAACTTTCGAACCACTTGAGCACGAGATGATCTGAAGAGCCCTTAAGAAACAGGGCATCGAGTATAAATATATTAGGATATTGAAAATCATTCATCTATGAGATAGTGAAACAAAACAAATAAGAATTAGTAGAGGTGTTCGGTAATGTGGTCCTATTTCTCCTAAACTATTTATTGCAGACTTATTTGGGAAGGGAACGGCCTTTCTATAAATGATGAAGAATTAACATATCAGATTGGCCGATAATTTGATAATATTATCTAAAGATAATCTTCAAGAAATGTTAGTGGAAATAGATAAGGAGAACCAAAAAGCAGGATTGGTTATGAATACACAAAAAACTAAAATAAAGACAAACGGGTTACATGATCTAGTATTAATTAACAACAACGTCGAATAAGTCAATGAATACGTTTGTTTGACTAATTACTAAACGACCTGATGACCAAAAAAATTTAAAAATGCATCAGTAATGCTTGGACGCGACATTGGAAATTCAAAGGGTTAATGAAAAAAAACAAACAAAGTGGATATAAAAAATTGTCACTAAAGCATAGAGTACAATCTGGCAACTTGTTAAGAACAGGAGTATGGTCGGGGAAAAAATAAGAAAGAATCAGAACAGTTAATATTTTTTTCTTATTAAACTATAATAACCAAAACTCTACTCTAATCCACGGTCAACGACAACCAAACCGGAAACGTTTTTTTTTGTTTTCTATAGGTTTTCTCTCTGAGTTAAGTAACAAAATAATTTCCTTCTTACTATCTTATTTATATTTTCATTCTGTGTCTACATACAATAATATACACTATTTGAAAATAAAAAAACCGTATCCTAATTTTGTAAAACAAAGTTTTGACTGTAGCCGTGACCTGATACCAATTTATGACATACCTAACTAATTCATTTGAACGCATCACTCAAGAGATCCTTACTTAACTACATCCAAAATGCTTACACAAACTTTAAACCCACCACCACAGCATTACACGAACAACCCAACACAATTGTTTACACCAACATAATTACCCCATAAGTATCAACGTCCACAGGTGTTCTAAATTAGGGCTAGACAGATCTATACACAGCTAAATCGCGTGCATTACAAAATGACATTCGTAATCCGCAATCAATGACGTGAGCTGCATTAAACATTCATCCACAACTCGGCCGATATTGCATTAGTGGTCGTACGTTTATTAGTTAGCCATCACTACTTAATCCGGGGTCATTAGAAAACCAAATATCAAATATGTTTATATCATATTATATAATATATGTATAATAATTGTAATTATCAATTCTAGTATAGTAGCTAATATTATTAATTTGAATGTTTGGTAGGATGGATGTTTGTTCCGCTTTTACGCTAAAACTGCTGAACGGATTTGGATGAAACTTTACTGTGATATAGCTTATATATGAGAGTAACGTATAAGCTATAATTTATGTAAAGATTTTGTATGATTTGACTATGATAAAACAATTCTTTAAATAGGCGAAGCCGCGTTTGGGTAGCTAGCAGCTTGCCAGATTTTGTCTCGGTGAAAAGCGGAATTTTCATTTTTGTAATTGTCGGTTAAAAAAAATAGTTATATATAGTCAGCTATACTATGAGAGTTGTATCTCGCTATTAATATTATTTTTTAATAACTTATTTTTTTAATCTCAAATTCACTCAGCACTAAATGCCTTCAGAATTTGGCGCAAAGTGGGGAACGGAGTGGCTTAACACTAGGTTCCCTCTGCCTACTCAGCTGTGTGCGGTATACATCGTGAAGCTGATTTATTTCTTTATTTATTTTTAATTTTTTAATTGGTAGTAACTTATTAAAAACTAATACTGTAAAACTAAAAAAGAATTCTCAAAGTACGTGCATGTGTTCTTCAAATAATTCACGGTAAAAGCGGAGCAATATCTGTCCGGGACATTTAAATTCCGGGCTAAAAGTCGGACCTTAAACAATCTATACATTCATATAAAAAGTCCACATTAAAATTCAAACAACTTAAGAAACGTATCAATTTTGAAAAGACACCGCGTTGAATCTCATTCATTCCATTGCTTTCATTTAAGCCTGAAAGAAGATAAACGCGGCGATGTGCGGTGACGAGTGGGAACGAGATGGGTTAATTATTTCCTTTTGTGACGACCTGTGCGGGAGATTGCTGTGATTACTCGCGACCTCTGCGGTACAGATGGTAGACGGAGTAGACGTGTCTTTTTATAATTAAAAAAAAATCGTTTTGACTAACGATTTATGTAAAAAAAAAAGTATATAGAGGCAGGTCTATTCTCCAGTTCAGAAGTTCAGTCAGAGGCATGTCTACTCTTTCTCATTTATGTGAATAGATTTTAGTGTTAAGATATTTTGTTCTCCACTTTTATCTCGTATTATGGTAATTGCTCGTTCCACCGTGGAACTCTTAACCGTGTATTATCCAAAATAGCCAGTTTAAATTAAAATTTAAAAATTTATAGAGTAGAGGCTTGCAAAAAATAACTAAAAAGACTGCTACTTGCGACCTCTGCGGTATAAACTTGAAAGTAGACGTGCCTTTTTAGTATTTTTTATATTAAAAAAACATTTACTGTTAAGACTCCGTTCTCCACTTTTCACTCGTTTCATAGATATTGTATGTCAGATAAAAGAAAATTTTGTAACATTATATTTAAAAGAAATTTCCAAATAAATCGCTGAAATTGCACCTTGTGAAGGCATCACACTAAACGATAATATGCATGTAAGTATCATCTATGTATGAAAGAGTAGGAATGAGATGAGGTGACAATTTGCAAAAAGAATTGCCTTAATATTAATTTTTATTTCACATTATTGTTATAACAAAGGAGAAGTACATTATGTAATGCTTATCAGACCCTTGCCTAGTATTGCGCTCTTCTCGACTTATCATGTAGGAGAAATGTATTTTTTTTATTAATTCCTCAGCCCTCAATCATTTTGTATAAGGTGTGAAGCTCCAAGATTGTGGCTTTTTGGGAATCTCATCATGATGCAGTTTTTACTCAACTAGACAAAATTTAATAATTTAAAAATAATAAGAGAATTTTAAAAAACACACCAGTACCTTGTATTAAAAGTTATCTTATTAAAATGTTAAAATATATAAAACCCGACACAAAATAGGCATTAACATCCCCATATTGGCTTTAAGAAAACATGTTTATTCTATGACAAGACGCCTGAAAGAGCTTTCACGCCGCACAATGGCTGGTGTTCAGCAAACACAGTTTCAATTAACGTCATTCATATGAGTTTATATACGAAATTTGAGTACGATTCCATTAACTGAGGGAATTATTACGATTATAATTATAGTATATTGTTGGAATAACATTAAATATGTTGTTATAGGAAAATTATAAATCTATAATATCTCTCCGGAATTTATTTATTTAGAGGCCGGTCGTGGCGCAGCGGCACGAGGTGTGGCTGCAAAACCGACTGGTTGTGGGTTCGATCCCCACTCGAGGAGATGAAATATTTACTTAAATTTATATTTCCATTTCTTCGCTCTGGTGTCGAGGTTAAGCGCGGCGTTGAGTTCTGCCACTCAACACGCAATGCCTCCAGAATTCGGCAGAAAGTGGGAGTGTCTTAACACTAGGTTCCCTCTGCCTACCCTGCTGTGTGCGGGATATAGCGTGAAGCTAATTTAATTTTATTTTATTTTTTTATAATATCTCTCTATAATAATGAGAAAGAGTTTGTTTAAACGCTAATATCTCTGGAACTACTGTTCGGATTTACTATTTTTTATACTTTGAATGAAAGCCACAGGATTATTGTGCTATATAACGTATTGATAACATAAGGACATAACATTAATTCTATTATCTATTTTTTTTCACAGAAAGATACTGGTTTTACAGAATTATTGGCTAACAGCAAAAAAAGTGCAAAGAGGATTGGACGGTTAAGATTGTAACTGTAGTATTAATTTTGGTAATATTTAACTATTAAGTGAAACTCTGTAATTAACCTTAAGTTACAAATAATATAGGTTAGGTTTTAAATCTACTAGCAAACGAAGGCTATTGTGTCGTTGTTTTCTGTTGTTTTATTAGGTGTAAATTGATTGGTTGAATTATAAATTTAAATAAATCTGTTTATAATTATATTTATAATTGAATGTATATATAATATATACTCAATAGAGTATATAATATTATACACTCAATCTGTTGGTAATATAAATATTATAGGTGGTAAGCGGGCAAAGCCGCGAGCGGGCCGCTAGTATGTATATAACTTTACGGAATAATCTAATCTAGAGATTTTGTGAGGCTATCCTGGATCCTTCCTCATGTCACGAACGGTTTTGGATGAACTTTACAATTATATAGCTTATACGTACCTCAGAATAACACAAGCTATAATTTATGTGTAGAAAATTGCATAATTTCCTATAATCTCAATATATAATAAAAGGATAGAAAAAACAATTCTGTACTCATTTAAAAAAACGTATAAAAATTTGAACGTAGCGGGTCTCGAACCCGCGCCTCCTGAAAACCTACCCGGCGCTCTGACCACTAAGCCATATACGTTCATATTAATAATTAAGACACAGTTTATATTTTAACAATAATAAAATAATTGCATAATCTATCAAAACTAATATTTTATATATTAGTTCAAAGTATAAAGGATATTCATTTTATATTAAGTAAAATATAGTAATAAAATAGCATACTGAGGCGTGGTGCCGGGGCATAAGCGTGCGACTGTAAAAGCGAGGGTTTTCAGTTCTATTCCCACTCAGGGGAATCGAATATAAGATATTTTCGCTCTGAAAACGAGACAAAGCGCGGCGTTGAGTTACGCCATTCAACACTAGGTTCCCTCTGCTTACCCTGTTATATGCGAGATACAACGTAAATCTAAAAAAAAACTTACTTGTGGTGCAGTTCTGGTAACCACTTTAGGTTGTAACCGTTGTAGATGGTTCGGTATACGTTGTTCGTTAGTTTTTAATGTTTTAGCTGCTTCTGTTTTTGTTTTGTTTCCTTGATTTTTACTTGATCGGCTCATCTAAAATAATATATTTATTATTATACTTAGTCTACTTTTAAAAAATGTTACAATTATAAATAAACAAAATATTACTTTGCCAGTCGTGGCGCAGGAGCACAAGCGTGTGACTGTAAACGCGACTGGTTGTGGGTTCATCCGATGAAGTATTATTTATATATTAATATTTTAATTTCTTCGCTCTGGTACAGAGGTAAAAGAGCGGCGTTGAGTTAACACTAGGTTCTCTCAACCTATCCTGCTAAATATGAGATACAGCATGAAGTTGAAAAAAGAAATCTTACTATTTCCTCATTTCTTCTAATAACCTCCAGTTGTTGCTCCCGAGCTATAGCTTGACGTATGGCAGGCGGTGGTTTCACGCGTTCTTCTGGGCCTTGAAAAAGAAATAAAATTATAAATGAATCCAAGCGATGTAAAATGTATGTAAAGATATGTTTATTTATAAATAATGATTGGATATGGAAAAAGTTTATATAACGGTTATATATTCATTTTATGAAAAAACATAGGAATTAGAAAGTATCTGACGAAACATACATTGCGAGTGCTGGAACTCAACGCCACGCTTTATCTAATATTATAACTAATAAGTACATAAATCTAAAACTGATACAAAAAAATTGAGACTAGTTCTGGCGCTGGGGCACATGCTTGTGACTGTAACCAGGACTGGTCGAGGAAACGAAATATTTTTAATATTTTCATCTTTCGCTCTGGTGTCGGAGGTAAATTTGTAGCGTAGAGTTTTGTCACTCAACATGCAATATCAGAATTCCTAGACAAATGGGGAACAGAGTGTCTTAACACTAGGTTCCCTCTGCCTACCCTGCTGGGTGCGGGATACGACGTGAAGCTGAAAAAAATAACAAAAAAACGATATAAACCCATACTTACCAAAAAAACTAATCTTATATACATCAGGTTCTATAACATGCGTGTACAATCCATCTAAGCCCCTTTGTTGTGTATACTGAAGACCATAATCACACATTGTAGATGCACATGCAGTCACTGCACGCCTCTCTGCATCACTACACAACTGCACAGATAGGTAATTTAATGAAAAAAAAATTAGAAAATTTATCGTTTAAAAATTTTAAAGTAGTGAGACTCGAATCCGCGTCTCTTGGAAACCATTCAAGTACTCTGACCACTATGCCATACGTTCTTATCAAGCCGTGTCGAAATTATTATAAACGCGCTTACAATTTATTTGTCTTTATATAGAGATTTTTACAATTTTCCGCTAGCTAAATATTATTGTTAAGAACAATATCTGCTATGTTTGAATTTTCATTCACCTTTTCACCTTTTCTAAAATATTTTTTTATCTTTAGTGTGATAGTGTGGAATAATATTTTAAAATAAATTAATACCTAAATATTATAAGTACAAAAAAAAACTAAAACTCAAATATTACTACTACTACTATAAAATCTTTTGAGAGAATTTATCTAAGTTACAACATAAAATGAATTAATACAAATTACACCATGCTTTGCTTTCACAAAAAATATATTTACAAATACATAAATAAATCAAACTTAATACAAAAAAAAATATAAAAAATAATATAAACACAAGAAACATAAAAAAACTAATATTACCTGTACATTGGCAGATCTAAGCTTCGGATTGAGTAAATACGGTAATAACGGTAATATGTCGAGTCGCAGCGCGGCGCGGGACGTGCATATGTGGGGGTCGGTCCCTCTCCACACTGATTGCAATATGCTGTCTAATTCTGCCTTTTTACGTGACATCTGAGAAAATCATGTTTTTATATTTTTAGTAAGAAAAATCCTTTATTTTTAATTTTTTTTTTCATTAAAAATACATAATTTTGAGGCCAGTCGTGGCTCATAGACATATTCGTGCGACTGTAAACGCGATAGGTTGTGGGTTCGATTACCAGTTGAGGAAAAGAAATATTTAATGTTTTAATTTCCTCGCTCTGGTGACGAGGCAAAGTGAGGCGTTGAGTTCTTCGTCTCAACACGCAATGCCTCCAAAATTTGGCGGAAAGTGTGGAACGGAAGGGAGTGTCTTAACACTAGGTTTCCAGGTACAATCTGTATCCTGCTATGTGCAGTATACAGCTTGAAGTTATAAAAATAAGCAAGTGTCTAAGACGAATGAAAGAAAATTTGACAAAAGATTTTAATATGAATATTAGGACGACTTTGAAATTTACTATTGTATTTTTTATTATAAAATCCCGGTGAACACAGAAAAAAAAATAATTAGAACATTATATTTCTTGTTTTCAGCTTCACTCTTTATCCTGTATATAGCAGGATAGACAGAGGATACCCATTAACAAGATACTCCGTTTCCGATGCACCAAATTTTTGAGGCAGTACTTGTTGAATGGCTTGCTGAGTGACTCAACGTTTTTGCCTTATTACCAGAACGGTGAAAAGAAAACAATCCATTCCACAACCATCGCAATGAAACAAAGTTGATCACGAAAAAGCAAAAGTTGAGGCCAGTCGTGGCGCAGGGGCACAAAGTGTAACTGTAAAATCGACTAGTTGTGGGTTCGATCCCCATTCGAAGAAATGAAATATTTATTTACATTTATATTTTAATGTCGTCGCTCTGGTATCGAGGCAAAGCGCGGCGTTATGTTCCGCCACTCAACACGCCATGCCTCCAGAACTTATACGGAAAGTGGGGAACGGAGTGTCTTAACACTAAGCTCAATCTGCCTACCCTGCTGTGCGCGGGATACAGCGTGAAAAGAGTACAATGTAATAAAAAAATCCCTTATGCAAAAAAATCATACCTCTTGAGCCTGCATAGGAAATTTAACTTTCAACCCTTGTCTCGAAGCCAATATTGCATGGCACCTTGCTATACATAAAGGCAAAATGGAATAAACGCTATAATTTTGATTTCTCAATATCCAACTGTTGACAATATCATAAAATTTCAACCAAGATAATGTTTCACAGGCTATAAGCAATCTCGCATCGACTCGCGCTGATAGATAATTCTGGAATACTCCTTCTGCTAATCTGAAGTGAGAAAATAAAAAAAAAAACATTTTTTTTATAAATTGTTTTAAAGCTTGCATGTAATTTAATTTAAACTTAATTAGGAACAGTAATTTATATTCCCTGGTCCAATATTCGTCACTCGTTTGACCCAATTTTTAAATGGAAAGTTAACTAAGTTATTTAATATTATTTATTAGTAATATAATTATAATTTAAGTATCAGAATGAAGTTATTTATCACTGAATTTATGTTTTGTCAAAATAAAAATAAGCATTAAAATATATATATACAAAAGAAATATTAAGTAAATCAATAAATAAATACCAACCTATCATATTCCCCTGCAGCTTGTATAGTTCGCACTATATCACTTGTGACACTATCATTGATAGTGAACACAGCCTGCAACGCTTGCATCATACTTTTAGTGTGGTCTTTTGTACCCACCGGCACTTTTTCTATATCCTCTATTGTTATCTGAAAAACGTTATAAAATATATCTTAATTCATTAAATGATTTTTTTATGACTACATTTAAATCACCCTTCCCTCAACAGGCAATGTAAAAAAAAAATTGAAGTTGTGTTAAAACTAGGAAAATAGCGAGACTCAGCCTACCCTGTTGTTCAGTTATATGCGGAAAAACGCGTGAAACTGTAAAAAACCACGTTTAAAAATTATATATATTTAATTTAAATAATTCGAAAAAGAATTTAAAGAATTCGGAGAGATTGAATATTTCGAACAGATGGTTCCAAAAATTACAACGTTGTATGCAAAACATGTTTGTAATTACCATCGTCGGTCGCGGCACAGGGGCACAAAGTGTGACTGTAAAACCGACTGGTTGTGGGTTCGATCCCCACTCGAGGAAATGAAATATTTACTTAAATTTATATTTCCATTTCTTTGCTCTAGTGTCGAAGCACAGCGTGGCGTTGGGTTTTTTAACACTAGGTTCCCTCCTCTACCTACGCTGCTGTGTGCAGAATACAGCGTGAAGATAATTTTAATTACCATTATATTTTTAAACATTTTTTAAAGTGTTATTCCACACTTAGGAAAGAAAAATACTTATTTAGAAAACGTATAAAAATTTGAACGCAGCGGGACTCGAACCCGCGCCTCCTGGAAACCGACCAGGTGCTCTGACCACTAAGCCATGCGTTCTCGCTAAGCTACGTCGAAATTTTTTATACGCTTGTTACAACTTATTTATGTTGTTAGCATGTTAGCCTGGTAGTAAGTATTTTACCATTATATTTTTTTTTATAACGGTTTCAGTATTAATATGAATAACGTAATATCACGACAATCGATTTTAATGTTTCTTTTTTATTTGAAAGTATATAGGATAGTTTGGTTAGGTTTTGGTTGAGATCTGGTGGAAAAGGACGAGGCAAACTTACGTTCGGGTTACCTGATGGCAAGTAACTACCGCCGCCCACGATCCCGTGCAACACCAGAGGTGGGTTGGGCGCCGGAGCCCGGCATTACCTGATGCGAAACGCGGCGGCATAAAGCCACTACTTCACGCCGGTTTTAAATGCCGGGGGTGGTAATGATCCGGTCGAGTCTGCCCATGCGTGTTGCTGTTGCTGCGCTGCAGCAGTCCCTACCTGGCCGCCCCTCACGAAGCACAGCGCGTGCAGCGCGGCGCGCACGTCGCCGGCCGCGCGCGCCGCCAGCAGTCCCTACCTGGCCGCCCCTCACGAAGCACAGCGCGTGCAGCGCGGCGCGCACGTCGCCGGCCGCGCGCGCCGCCAGCAGCGCCAGCGCGCGCGGCGCCGCCTGCAGGCGCTCGGCGCGCGACACGGCGCGCAGCCGCTGCAGCAGCCCCTACCTGGCCGCCCCTCACGAAGCACAGCGCGTGCAGCGCGGCGCGCACGTCGCCGGCCGCGCGCGCCGCCAGCAGTCCCTACCTGGCCGCCCCTCACGAAGCACAGCGCGTGCAGCGCGGCGCGCACGTCGCCGGCCGCGCGCGCCGCCAGCAGTCCCTACCTGGCCGCCCCTCACGAAGCACAGCGCGTGCAGCGCGGCGCGCACGTCGCCGGCCGCGCGCGCCGCCAGCAGCGCCAGCGCGCGCGGCGCCGCCTGCAGGCGCTCGGCGCGCGACACGGCGCGCAGCCGCTGCAGCAGCCCCTACCTGGCCGCCCCTCACGAAGCACAGCGCGTGCAGCGCGGCGCGCACGTCGCCGGCCGCGCGCGCCGCCAGCAGTCCCTACCTGGCCGCCCCTCACGAAGCACAGCGCGTGCAGCGCGGCGCGCACGTCGCCGGCCGCGCGCGCCGCCAGCAGCGCCAGCGCGCGCGGCGCCGCCTGCAGGCGCTCGGCGCGCGACACGGCGCGCAGTCCCTACCTGGCCGCCCCTCACGAAGCACAGCGCGTGCAGCGCGGCGCGCACGTCGCCGGCCGCGCGCGCCGCCAGCAGTCCCTACCTGGCCGCCCCTCACGAAGCACAGCGCGTGCAGCGCGGCGCGCACGTCGCCGGCCGCGCGCGCCGCCAGCAGCGCCAGCGCGCGCGGCGCCGCCTGCAGGCGCTCGGCGCGCGACACGGCGCGCAGTCCCTACCTGGCCGCCCCTCACGAAGCACAGCGCGTGCAGCGCGGCGCGCACGTCGCCGGCCGCGCGCGCCGCCAGCAGTCCCTACCTGGCCGCCCCTCACGAAGCACAGCGCGTGCAGCGCGGCGCGCACGTCGCCGGCCGCGCGCGCCGCCAGCAGTCCCTACCTGGCCGCCCCTCACGAAGCACAGCGCGTGCAGCGCGGCGCGCACGTCGCCGGCCGCGCGCGCCGCCAGCAGTCCCTACCTGGCCGCCCCTCACGAAGCACAGCGCGTGCAGCGCGGCGCGCACGTCGCCGGCCGCGCGCGCCGCCAGCAGTCCCTACCTGGCCGCCCCTCACGAAGCACAGCGCGTGCAGCGCGGCGCGCACGTCGCCGGCCGCGCGCGCCGCCAGCAGTCCCTACCTGGCCGCCCCTCACGAAGCACAGCGCGTGCAGCGCGGCGCGCACGTCGCCGGCCGCGCGCGCCGCCAGCAGCGCCAGCGCGCGCGGCGCCGCCTGCAGGCGCTCGGCGCGCGACACGGCGCGCAGTCCCTACCTGGCCGCCCCTCACGAAGCACAGCGCGTGCAGCGCGGCGCGCACGTCGCCGGCCGCGCGCGCCGCCAGCAGCGCCAGCGCGCGCGGCGCCGCCTGCAGGCGCTCGGCGCGCGACACGGCGCGCAGCCGCTGCAGCAGCCCCTACCTGGCCGCCCCTCACGAAGCACAGCGCGTGCAGCGCGGCGCGCACGTCGCCGGCCGCGCGCGCCGCCAGCAGTCCCTACCTGGCCGCCCCTCACGAAGCACAGCGCGTGCAGCGCGGCGCGCACGTCGCCGGCCGCGCGCGCCGCCAGCAGCGCCAGCGCGCGCGGCGCCGCCTGCAGGCGCTCGGCGCGCGACACGGCGCGCAGCCGCTGCAGCAGCCCCTACCTGGCCGCCCCTCACGAAGCACAGCGCGTGCAGCGCGGCGCGCACGTCGCCGGCCGCGCGCGCCGCCAGCAGCGCCAGCGCGCGCGGCGCCGCCTGCAGGCGCTCGGCGCGCGACACGGCGCGCAGTCCCTACCTGGCCGCCCCTCACGAAGCACAGCGCGTGCAGCGCGGCGCGCACGTCGCCGGCCGCGCGCGCCGCCAGCAGTCCCTACCTGGCCGCCCCTCACGAAGCACAGCGCGTGCAGCGCGGCGCGCACGTCGCCGGCCGCGCGCGCCGCCAGCAGCGCCAGCGCGCGCGGCGCCGCCTGCAGGTGCTCGGCGCGCGACACGGCGCGCAGCCGCTGCAGCAGCCCCTACCTGGCCGCCCCTCACGAAGCACAGCGCGTGCAGCGCGGCGCGCACGTCGCCGGCCGCGCGCGCCGCCAGCAGCGCCAGCGCGCGCGGCGCCGCCTGCAGGCGCTCGGCGCGCGACACGGCGCGCAGCCGCTGCAGCAGCCCCTACCTGGCCGCCCCTCACGAAGCACAGCGCGTGCAGCGCGGCGCGCACGTCGCCGGCCGCGCGCGCCGCCAGCAGCGCCAGCGCGCGCGGCGCCGCCTGCAGGCGCTCGGCGCGCGACACGGCGCGCAGCCGCTGCAGCAGCCCCTACCTGGCCGCCCCTCACGAAGCACAGCG
This sequence comes from Heliconius himera, assembly GCA_021202915.1. NCBI lineage: Eukaryota > Metazoa > Arthropoda > Insecta > Lepidoptera > Nymphalidae > Heliconius > Heliconius himera. The sequence continues at coordinate 1,010,185 of JAJHJA010000155.1, read as the reverse complement.
CGTGCAGCGCGGCGCGCACGTCGCCGGCCGCGCGCGCCGCCAGCAGCGCCAGCGCGCGCGGCGCCGCCTGCAGGCGCTCGGCGCGCGACACGGCGCGCAGCCGCTGCAGCAGCCCCTACCTGGCCGCCCCTCACGAAGCACAGCGCGTGCAGCGCGGCGCGCACGTCGCCGGCCGCGCGCGCCGCCAGCAGCGCCAGCGCGCGCGGCGCCGCCTGCAGGCGCTCGGCGCGCGACACGGCGCGCAGCCGCTGCAGCAGCCCCTACCTGGCCGCCCCTCACGAAGCACAGCGCGTGCAGCGCGGCGCGCACGTCGCCGGCCGCGCGCGCCGCCAGCAGTCCCTACCTGGCCGCCCCTCACGAAGCACAGCGCGTGCAGCGCGGCGCGCACGTCGCCGGCCGCGCGCGCCGCCAGCAGCGCCAGCGCGCGCGGCGCCGCCTGCAGGTGCTCGGCGCGCGACACGGCGCGCAGCCGCTGCAGCAGCCCCTACCTGGCCGCCCCTCACGAAGCACAGCGCGTGCAGCGCGGCGCGCACGTCGCCGGCCGCGCGCGCCGCCAGCAGCGCCAGCGCGCGCGGCGCCGCCTGCAGGCGCTCGGCGCGCGACACGGCGCGCAGCCGCTGCAGCAGCCCCTACCTGGCCGCCCCTCACGAAGCACAGCGCGTGCAGCGCGGCGCGCACGTCGCCGGCCGCGCGCGCCGCCAGCAGCGCCAGCGCGCGCGGCGCCGCCTGCAGGCGCTCGGCGCGCGACACGGCGCGCAGCCGCTGCAGCAGCCCCTACCTGGCCGCCCCTCACGAAGCACAGCGCGTGCAGCGCGGCGCGCACGTCGCCGGCCGCGCGCGCCGCCAGCAGTCCCTACCTGGCCGCCCCTCACGAAGCACAGCGCGTGCAGCGCGGCGCGCACGTCGCCGGCCGCGCGCGCCGCCAGCAGCGCCAGCGCGCGCGGCGCCGCCTGCAGGCGCTCGGCGCGCGACACGGCGCGCAGCCGCTGCAGCAGCCCCTACCTGGCCGCCCCTCACGAAGCACAGCGCGTGCAGCGCGGCGCGCACGTCGCCGGCCGCGCGCGCCGCCAGCAGCGCCAGCGCGCGCGGCGCCGCCTGCAGGCGCTCGGCGCGCGACACGGCGCGCAGCCGCTGCAGCAGCCGGCACGACGCCACCGACCCCACCGACACCTGCAGCGCGACTGGCCTGCGAACAAATATTACCCTTCATTTAAAAACGATTTACAAGTATTGAGGTCAGTCATGGCGCAGAAGCGTGCTTCTGTAAACAAAAACAACAAATAATATATTTAATATTTTTATTTTCTCGCTCTAGCTTTGGCTTCAAATCGCAGCTTCGAGCCCACTCAACGCGCAATGCCTCTAAGATTCGGCGCGATGCGGATCGGGGTACGAAAGTATCTTAACAGAAACGGAGAAGCTTAACACAAGATTCCTAGTTTCCCTCTGCATACACTGCTATGTCCGGATACAACGTGAAGCTAAGAAAAGGATTGATTAACGCGATAAAGGCGTCCGATAGTTATAACATAAATATTTTAAATTTCAAAAAATTTATGTATGTATTAAAATAATATATTAAAATACCATAACACGATTTTACTAATATTTTCTAGTATATTATAAAAAAAAAAAAAAAATTATGTGCTGAAACATGTTGTAAAAGAGACGCGAATACAAACCATGCCAATTTCAATGAATTTCCATTTTTGTGAAAAAGATTTGTAATGTACAAAATGTGTCAAGAACAAATATTAAATACGATACACGACAAACACCGAGCAGAGTAAAAACATTACGATATTTCCAGATTCCGTCGTTTATCATTTAATTTTAATACAAATTTTATTACATTTTATAATTTAATTTAATACAAATTTTATTAGCACTGTACTTAGTCTAATAAAAAAAAAACATTAAAAATATATACATTTGCTAAAGAGAACATGAAGCAACAATCATCGCGTATAAAAGTCTGTCAATCGTTACCAATGTCTCAATATATATATTTTTTTATTTTATTTTATTTATTTTATTAAACTACAAACAAAACAATGTCATACCTTAATGGCCTTAAGGACGTAGCGTACAAATCATTGCAAATAGCTATGACTGGTCGTCTCAATGGTTGAGATTTGACCTTTTTCTTGCCATCTTCCTTTTTATGACTAACTGCTGTACACCATTTTACTAAGAGTTCGACTGTTTGGATGGGAGCACCGTCTATTTCATCTAAAATGGATTTGTTAATTTAAAGTTGTTGTAAGTTAAATTAATAATGCTAAAAGACTAGTGCCCCAAGTGCTTGTGCACCAGCACAAGCACTTGGGGCACAAAAAGACGCACCAATACCAGTATTCACGCACTCCGAAGTACTCAACAACACACCAGTCCTAATTCACAAGCATTCATAGTGTATGTGTGCGCATTCATACTCAAAAAGGCACCAACACTAGTGCACACGTACTCAAGTACGTTCCAGTACTTACTCATGAACATATTTTACTTTTTATAACTAAGTGTCTCTAAAATAATAATGGCCACTAGGACATATCTATATCAAATTTATACATTTTATATACACTCCATAAATGGAATGTGCAACGACCTTTAAAAAATTATTCACAATATAAGCAAACTAACTAAAGTGCACTAGTATAGGTGCGTTATTAAGTATACATACAATCGTATTGGTGCGTTATTAAGTACAGGTGCACTAGCACTGGTGGTGGCTGGCTATTAAGTGCAAAGAGTGCGAGTGCACTAATGCTTGTACTCTTAATAACGCACCAGTACAAAAATGGATTATTGTTCCACTTTTCTACAAAAACTATTGAACGGATTTCGATGAAACTTTATAGTAATATAGCATATATATCAGAATAACATATGGTTGAGACTAAAGTTAACGATAACTTTTAACCGGGTGTACTCCCCTAATCTTACCTAAAATAAGACAATTGGGTCGTTTTTCCGTATCCAACACTGATCTCATTAGAGTAGCACTTTGTAATGCAGTTTGAAACGCTTCAGTACTGCGTTCATCTGATGCATTCAGTTCCACTGGCCTGTAACCTGAAATTATTTAAAATATTATACTGTATTAATAGAATAAAGAATTTAGATTTGTAGCTTAAATGCAAAAATATATATTTTTTGTTTGCGTTTTATTCTGATCTTTGATTACTTAAGAGTGTGCCAGTCGAACACTAATTTTTTCGCCAATGTCACATTGTAAGGCGAAAACACAATGGAGGTTGTATGGTAAAAAACACAATAGAAGAATGCTTTTTTGTTTATTATCAAATTATTTAAATATCGTAGCACCCACAAAGCTACAATTTCTGACTAAAAACGCAGTAGGAAGTAGTAGTAAAGTAGCTTCTTGACATTAGTTTTCTCTACATATCTTGCTACATGGTGATGAAACAGAAAAAGAACAAATAATATTTTTAAAAAACCCGACAAAAGACATTACTACCTCATTTTGGCAAAGTGCTTGTAGCTCTTTGACTATTAATTGGATTCTTATAAATCATAGCTAAGAACAACCACGATGAACAAGGCTTTCGATAAAAAAAAACTACACTCAAATCGGTTCATTAAGTCAGGAGCTACAGTGCGAAGCACACTGATAGATATTCCTTAATATATTACACTCTAAGACGACGATATGTTAACAAATTTAACTATAACCTGCTAATCTAGCCAGTAGATGTGCAAGAGTAGTTTTCCCCGCTCCTGGAGGTCCACATAACAAAGCCACCTAAAACAAAAAGGAATTAAATTTATATAGACAACAATATACGTATGTCGTTCTAATTTCTATGTAACAAAAAAATTATATGTAATTAAGGAATCAAAAAAGAAATGGTTGAGAACCATATATAGTCACTGATATATTAAAACAATAACAAAGTAAAAAAAGACCATCTTATGAATATTAGACATAATATGAATTATTACATAACTATACAAGATATTTTTAAGCCTAATAGAAAAATAATTATAAAGTTATTTTATTAAAACCTAGTTATTTGAATTACGTTTAAAAAAATCATCTTATTAAAAAGCTACTAAAATGTGTAAGCCACATGTATAAAAAGATCAGATATAGTCTACGCGAACATACGCGTTTATACATCGTAAAAAGTAAAAAAAGTGCAAGAAAACCACCTTATGATGAGGACGGCCATCTTCATCTAGTTCTGACTCACTTTCTGTCTTTCCCTTCCATTTATTACTAAGTTGGAATTGACCAGTTCTCTTTATGAAAGTGTTGCGTTGTTGCGGCTCTTTAATTTTATATTCTTTTTTGAACACTACCTGGAATACATTTTATGGATATACTAATAATATTGTTATACATTTCCTTTTTTTTATAATGTCAGCATTACTTATTTAGGTAGGTATCAAGGAGGCGTGGGGGTTCGAGTCCTGCTACGTTCAAATTTTTATACGTTTTCTAAAAGTATTTTTCTTTCCTAAGTGTGGAATAACACTTAAAAAAATGTTTTAAGATATTTAAAAAAAATAGTATTCTCTCTTGCCAAACGATAATTCTTAGTAATTATCTTTGGGTAGCGGAATTCCGCTAACTATACTAACACAATAATAAGTTGTAACAAGCGTATAAAAATTTCGACGCAGCTTGATTAGAACGTATGGCTTAGTGGTCAAAGCGCCTGGTCGGGTATTCAGGAGGCGCGGGTTCGAGTCCCGCTACGTTCAAATTTTTATACGTTTTCTAAATAAGTATAAAAAAAATATCCCAGAAAGAAAGACCAAGATATAAAAGAAAATATAAAAGTTTTTTTTTTAAATCATTGTGGCATATTAGAACACCACCTAATTGTCCATACGGAAGTTAGAAGTTCAAATCCACTCAGAGAATAAATTAATTTCATTTCATGGCTGGTGATAAAACAAAAAAACAACTTTAAGTTCCACCATTTGTCTTGCAATGTTATGAAGAAAAAAAAAATTATGACAATATTTTTTTTTACAATTTGCTTTTGTAGTTGACATTTTTATAGTAATAAAAAATAAATAAGTAAAACTTTTTATATTACCTTATCCCATAAATGTAGCCAATGTAACAAAGCCCTGTTCACTGGTTCCTCCGATAGTAGATCTACATAGCTTTTTGGTCGATACTTTTCAACCCATAGTTCGCTCACAACATTGTTTGTGACATCTTCTGGCACAGGTTCTATTGTTTCTTTATGCTGTTGTTTCGTTTCTAACTGGAATAAGGCAAAATAAATATATTAATTTAGTAATCACATATATTTTTCACAACAATTCAATAGCGTAAGTTTACATAGTACTAGCTTTTACCCTGCGGTTAAAATGGAAATTACTAAAAGTTTTTAATGATATGTAAGAGAAGAATATGTTGCAATAGAGTGGTTATAATTAACTGTTACCTTAGGGTAACTTTGACTGCAGGTACAAGGGGTTACATTTTAAATTATATATGTGATGTAGCTGAAGCTAATAGCTTTCCTCTATAAACAGACTGGAACTAGACTGGAATGGTTATTCAAGTAGTTCCTGAGATATCACCTGTCAACTAAAAATACTCTTCAGCTTGATAATGTAAGTATAGATAAGTTAGATATAAATTAAAATAAAATACTGTAAGTCAAGAATATTTTTTTAAATCAAATGATTTAAACAATTACTACATTTCATTACTTTATTGATATTACGAGTATTTTACTATATTGTGACAAAATAAGACTTTTTGTTAATTGATATCTAACTTCAGAGGTGCATTCAACATGCATCTCATACATCTTCGTGTTTTGTTTGAAATCACACTGTCTATACTTATTAAAGGCTACATTATAATCTGTAGCATAGCTGAAAGCTACATTAGTAAGAAATGACTTTGTTTTGTACTGTATAAGAAAATAATTTTTAATTTTGATAAAACTATGAAAAACCTAGTACATGTACAACCTAGTATATGTACATACTGTACATGTACCACTGTAAATAACAAAATAAAAAATCTTACAATTTTTTCTAGCTTCCTCCCACACCGATGAATATGTTGATCCCAATGATACTTTTTCTGTGTTAAAATCTAATGAATTATCCCAGTCATCTTCTGCTTCTATTCTAACATACACTCTGTCTCCGTTCCAATTTGTAAATGCAATAAATGGCCACCTATAATTTAAATAAATATGTTTTAAATTTTCGTTTTCTTTAAAAAAAATATATTAACCAAATTATAAAAGACAAATGAAACTATATACAATGTGGTTCATATTTATATTTAAAGTGTAACTCAACACATTTCAGAATAAAAAAAGAGAAAGTAAGCAAGTTTACACTTTATGCTGCATACACAAATTAGGCAGAAAATAATATCATGACACTGCATTCTCTATTTTTGCCTAAATTTGAGATTTTACATGCTAACACAACACTGTTCCTTAGATCTCCTGATTCCTTGGTTAGAGCAGAGGGAGATAAATTAAAATTAATCATTTTAAGTAAGAATCAAACTCACAATCTTCACATTTACAGTCAGATGCTGGTCTCAACTATTCAAATATTTACTTAAAATTAAAATATATATAAAATTAAATAAAAAAATACAAACTTAGGTGCATTATATGTGATATTATCCTTTGCATTATAATTGGATTTCTTTTCTTGAAAACCTCTAGCAGAAGGTTCAGTTAATATCTGCTTTAATTTTCTTTCTTCTATAATCTTGTTTATTAAATCCATATCATTTTCTTCATCAGTTTTCCGTCTTTTACTTGGTAATTCAATATTTATCTAATTCTAAATCATTAATATCTCCAAATAAGTCTTCAACAGTTCTTTTATTAGATACATTAGGGGTAAGAACATCATCCAGTGCTTGTAAACTGGGTTGTCAAACTTATTGAAGTATCATTGTCATGAACCGAAGGAACCTCTAGACTTGCAGTTTGATCAAGAGAAGGTACATTTTAGCAACGGGACTTGAAAAATCAAGACTTCTTTTTGCTTGGAATGATTTTTTAACCTTTCCTCCTGCATTTTGACCTGGAAATTAGTAATTAATATTTTAATAAAGTATCTCAGCTTGAAAACTTAAGGTCAATTTTCTTTTATGATTTACAATCCAAGTAATCTTTACTTAAATCTTGGCAATACGTTAAAAGCAAAAAATGTACTTTAATGTGCTCACATAGCTTAGTAACGTTATAAAAGAGACAGTATTTAAAAATTTAAAATACCTGAATCATCTTCAATTTCACGTAATAAATCCAAATCATCAGAATACATAAGTTCGTATTCTTCATCAGGATCCGGATAATCACTCATTTTGTCGTGTTATTGAACTTCTCCACTTATTTAACAATAAAGAAATTAATGTAACCTTATTAAAATAAAATGTTAAGAATGAGATCAATAATAAATGAAGTATATACTTTAGTGATAAAATTATATGAAATAAAGTTTAAATTATTTATTACATGTATTCAAAAAAGAAAAAAATAAATGAAAACACAAATACAAAACAACTAAATAAAAATCCAAAATACCGCCAAGTTATGACACTGACTTTGATAGTTGTCAAATAAACAGATTATTAAAAATAAAAAGGTTTAGTCTTAGTCTGTAGCCTAATCAGTGCCTTATACAATGTCCTTTCTTATAAAGTTTTTCGTCCCTTAACCCTTTCAGGACCATAAGGTTTTGAGAGCTGTTGCCATCATTTTACCTGTTTAATATAATTTATTGTGGATCTAAAAAACATATTTTTAAAGAAAAATATTAAAGTTCGTTTTAGTTATTGTTTTTTTTTTATGGGACACGGCTGTCCCTATGGTCGTAACTTACTGTCATAAAAATCATCTCTATAATTATATTATTTAAAAATTAAGTAGGGATTTTAATAAAACAAATCGCTATGATTATTACACATATTTATATATTTCAACGAAATAATATACTACTTTATCTAAATATTCAAATAGTAAAATTATACTGGCTATGAAAGTCAGCGAAAGAATTTCTTTCATTTGTATAGTAGAGATGAACTTTACAGATCAGCACAACTATCATTTGTACGGTTTTCCTTCTTATTCTTAGCACAATTTACGCATCTCTTGCGTACACTGGCTTTGTCCATTGCTTGTAACGGTAACTGTCGCTTTGTAGATTTTCGTACGGCACTCACTCTTGAAATAAGAACATAGACATGTTCTTGGATAGAGACAGAGGTGTCTGGTAGTAAAGCCTGAATAAACTTAAAGCTACGACATGCCTAAAGCTTTTTGCCTTGCTCTAGGCTGGTAAAAAAACTTCTTTCCATTTTTTTCATTGTAAACCTTTGTATACCAATATATGTATACTAGTTATTGGCAGCCATATCAAACAAATCAAAGATTAATTGTAGATAATGCTTGATTTTAGATTTTCGATCTAGTTCTTAGCACATTATGTTGCTTCATAAGGTCAATTTCATGCATATTTTAATGTGATATAATATTACTATAACGTGATATACTATTCTTAGACATTACACATAATTTTCTCTGCTGACAACAGTTTTACGTCGTTTTACAACTAATGTTTTTACAGGCGATATTTTGTTCTATTATATATCTTTATTTAGTTCTATTATCTGAACCAATTCTATGATTTGAACTAAAGTATTTTTTTGTAGAAACAAATATATCAATAGTACCTTTCTGAATTGATACTTCACATTAGGAAAAACATTTGGAATGTATGTTCTCTGACTGCACGTAATCAAGGTGACTGTTGCATTGTGGTACTATGGTAGGATTTTCTGCAGAAGTTGAAAGTTCAGATGATTTACTTTTTATTTCTAGATGTTGCAATGCTGTGTCATCAATATCTACAGCATATGCGCTTTGGTTATCATGCTGTGTCAATAGTTTTTGATCTTCTTCGTCGATCAGTAAATTGTAGTCATAGTAATTATTAAATCTCATTAAAATATTTTGAATTTCATCTTCCTTGAGTTCAAAAATTTCACGTGCCTTTCAAAATATAATATGAAAAAATAAAAATAAATAATTGAGGGTAATAATGAAATTTTTTTGCAACAAAATTTATGTGCAAAATAGCTCTTTTATAGACCATAGGGACACTGTTGTCCCTTTTGATTTACGACGACTTATGCAAGTACAAAGCATAAAAAATTGTAGTTTAAGTGTACAAACTTAATAAATACTTACCACTGAATCAATATTTTAGGAAATTAAACCTTAAACGTCACTTTTACTCCTTGAAATCCTTTTCTAAAATATTGGAATTCCGCGCGGAGCAAACGGCCACTTTTTAATGACTATAAGTAAAACTATAATGGTTGAATAGCTAGTTAAATATAATCAAATAATAAAAAGGTACTTCTAGAAACTAATTGACACAAAAAAAGCATATCTGTTCCTTTTTTCCTAACTACCTTCAATTTTATCATCTGGGACAAATATGTCCCCGTAGTCGTGAAAGGGTTAATTTGAAATGTGTGTAGTCCACTATATAAACTTCTATGTAAATATATTATATATAACAATATAACAATATTTATTATTTTTGCTATATATTTCTTATAACAAACACTCTAAAAGACAATATTTAACATGCATTTTTCTACCGTGTTGTTACACGGTTTATTTCTTTTTTACTGTACTACCTTCTTGGCGATTGGTGGAGTGATGTGCTTAAATGGCATTTTCAGAACGTGACCGTATGATATATATTCATTATAAAAGTGCAATATAAATGTTTCTCAGGTATTTAAAAGATTTAAGTAACCATTATTTAAAGACAACTACTCCCAATCAAATATGTGTTATTTATATTAGATGTATTTTAGTAAGTTTTACATTTTATTAAAGCAAATATAAAATAAAATTATTACTTGTATCGAATCGGAAAAATTAGCATATTCGAAGCCAAGTTATCGCGAGTGTTTAGGAGTTCTCAGCTAGGAGTAGACCACTATCTAGTCATTGCTAGAATAAGGAGTCTGTTCGCACGTTGGCGCAGCTACACAAGGTGGCCAAACTTGGAGTCGAAATATAGCATAAGAAGCTGGAAGCTTCAAGATCCACCGATGGATCCAGGAATTGGAATAGGAAGAAAGTATGCTGGCAAAACCTTAGTCTTTAGCAAAAAGCGTGATGAGTTGTGGGATGATAAATTGCAAGATGCTGTAGAAAATAGAAGAAAGCATGGCTGGATAATAAAGCATCAGGTAAGGATAAAAGCATACTTTTATCCTTACCTGATGCTTTATAATCCTAAGCATATAGAAAGAAAAAGTACAAACTGCAAAATCACCAAACGAAAATACAGATAGGAAGGAAAAGAAAGGTTAACTAACAACTTCAGAGAAAACACAAAACTTTTCTAGCGAGAAGTTAGTGTTTATCGAGATTGCTGTAGAATGAAAGGGGTGCTTTCGAAAGATGATGATATTTCAACACAACAACCACATATTTTGCAGCGTTGGGTAGAATTTTACAAGGAGATGTATGAATGTGACGACGCTTCAGTCTCAAGTAACAGCAAAATGCTGAGTCTTTATATAGCTGATGGCGAAATCAATTTTAAATAAGAAGTTTGAAAAATATTAAGGCAGCGGGAGCAGATGGAGTTACTGCCGAGATGATCATATATGGTGGGCCATGCATCTTGGACTGGTTCTGGTTTTGTGCAACTTATGCTGAAAATCGACGGTGCCAGATGATTGGCGAGGTTTAGGCATTGTGCTTTTGTATAACGACAAAAGCTCTTTGCGCAAGCCATAGGGTTATCAGTTTGATTAGCTTGGGTTGTAAAATTTATGGCAAAATATTAGCGAGAAGAATGCAATAGATCGTAAAAACTGTTGTGGGAAGTATATTACTAAGGATGCCTGGAACCTAAGACCTGGAGGGTGTATGGATCAGATCTTTTCCCTCCAAATGATCACGGAAAAAATCTTGGCCGTTACTTAAACTTAAACCGTTTTCTGTATATTTGTAGACTTGAAAAAGCCGTTGGCCAGAATGGTGAGAACGAAATTATGCAAGTTACCACTCCGATACAATGTCACCCTTGCTGCGAGTAGGAGCTAGAATGTCGTCAGGTTCGACATGTCACCTTGGTTGTCCAATTTGTATTTGGATATATGTCATCAAGGAGAGAAATAAAGTGACATGGGAGTGAAAGTCGGTAACCTGAGTGTAAATTGCCTGCTGTACCGACGCTGTTGTACAGCAACTGTTATGGCAGCGAAACATTGGTATTACATAAGAAGAGTGAAAGAAAGATAAATGCTGTGGAGATGCAATCTCTTGGTAGGGTGTGAATGGGAGTTTATATTTTTTTATGATAATATAAAATTTTGGAGTCTCTTTTTAGTAAATACCACCGCTGGACATTTAGCTTCTGACAATAGCCATGAGCAGGGAACCATTTGTGACAATGAAAGAAGTGCAAAACAGTATTTAATAAGCTATGTCCACCACAGATTTTGAGCTGCAATAGATGATGATATTGTCAGCGTACTAAAGTATAATATTCGCTAATTAAGGTGTCGACTAAAATAATGTTTACTCAATAAATGACTAAACGAAATTACTAATGTAGTCAGCGAAAAATGTGAATTAGACATTAATGCTTCAAGAGCTGCCTCTGATGTGTGAAGGAGCGCATAGTGCTCACCGTTACAATCAAAAATTACTGTACCATGCAATAAGTCGTATTCATATTGTCTATTGCGTATATTATGTTGTATATTGCGTTTTAGATCTTTCAAATAAAATAGCATCAGAAAAGCTTAATGTAATTCTATATAAATCTTCGAATTATTCTAAGGGCAATAAGGATTTCTCTCACTAACGCACAGCAAATAGAGTGTGTTGATTCTCCTCTTTCTATCAGCCGACAATATCTTTCTAATCGATTTGTGAGTAAAATGTGATAGCCTGTCTATGGTGTAAGTTTTCCGAGTTAGCCGACTTTATCCTTCGTGGCAAACTCTAGCTATACTTACTTCAAAGTTTCCTTAAATTTTCCAACCTTCCTCACTCTTTTTCTTACTCTCCATTTAATCTATTGTATTATACGCCATATAAAGAACTGTATATCAAGTGATGTTTTATTAGAATTTTTAACAAATATAATATTGTTATATTTGTTATAGAGGCCAGTCGTGGCGCAGGGGCACAAGGAGTGACTGTAAAATCGACTGGTTGTGGATTCGATATATTTATTTACATTTATATTTTCATTTCTTCGCTGTGGTGTCGAGGCAAAGCGCGATGTCGAGATTGAGTTCCGCCACTCAACACGCAATGCCTCCAGAACTTGGCGGAAAGTGGGGAACGGAGTGTCTTAACACTAGGTTCCCTCTGCCTACCTTGCTGATACAGCGTGAAGCTGATAACATTTTTCAACATCTCGGATCACGGATTAACAAGCACGTGGCAAAACGTGCCTACCTCCCTCCTCCCCCTTGTGATAAATCGTGATTTTTGCCGTACATTTTTAATATTTATTTTAAAATTATTATTCATAATTTTACAAACTCATTGGCAAAATTCTCTAGGATATAATTTAAGGATGGCAAATAAAACACAGCAATTGTATATACGAAACTTTTTTTTAATAATAAGGTATATTTACAGTAGGTTAATTAACAAACGTGAGTTACATGAATAATAATAATGAGAAGAGGTACCAGAATTTTATTACCATCAATATTGCACTCCCACACTTGCAATTATTACACTTATAAAGAGATCTTGGGACCTTAATGAACTTCAGGACTTACATTAAATATATAATTAATCATTACAACTGGAATGTACACATAATTACTTATTTTATGTTCGAATCTAGTAAATACATAATGTACTGTGTAAATAATAATATACGGACAAAAAAATTAGGCTGATTCGGTTATCGGTTTATCGTAACAAAATAATTCACAAATTGTCTACCAATTTGTTAACAATAAATATTTAAAATAAAAATTCAAATTTTAATTATTTTGAAGACTTGAAGACGGCATCAATTTTGTTGTTAATTCTAGATAAAGATATATTTTTTTTACCACAACTTATAAAGATTTTACTTTTAATTTACTTTTAATCGCAATCTTTGCCACAAACAATAAGAAACATAAAAAATAAATGTAACATAACAGTATTTTAACATTAACAAAATTAATAAATTCAATTAACATCACAGACATCTACTGTACCCGAAAGTTAATGAGTATGGAATATTTTTTTTTTTTTGAGATTCAATTTTATCAATAAATATTTTCTATCCTTACGACGTTCACTTGACTAAACATGTTCCTTACACTAAGACACTCGGTGCTACTAAAAATCTATTTAAGAATTTTTACTTTGAAATATGTATGAAGAAATGCGCCCTGTTATTTTATTTTCATAAGTAAGCTTATAATTATTTAAATTTTTCTTTACTTTTTTCTTTTTATATTAATCAGCTTGAAAGACGAAAAGAAAAAGTTAGACGTTTAAAGAACAGATAATCACTAAGGTTCTCTTTATTTTCAAATATTTATAATCTGCATTGTTCATTAATCTCACCAGTTAATATTGACATTTATTTGCACCTAGAATTTTTAAAATATGGTGTGGTATTAAATCTTTTAATTTTTTAAGTGCAAGAACAAATATTATGTATGTATATTATTATCATCATAGATGTGTACGACGTGATTTTTTTTCCTAATTATTCAAAGATTGTAAAAAAAATGTGTTAACAGTAAATTATGTTTACTGCGTAATATACCGCAACGAAACCTTACGCTACGCCTGTGTTACATGACATGTAGCAAGACGTAGTCCAGTCCTTCTTATGGGCTATAATTAACTATTTCTGTATAATTTGTTCTTAGCTATTGTTCAATTTTGCTGTTGCATTAAAATTATACAAATAATAAATATTTATAAATTAATTTTAAGCAATTTAGATTTGACATATTATTTTTTTAGTTTTACCATGCTAGCTTCACTATTTAAATATGTAATAAAAAAAATCATAGATTTAGACCGAGTGCCGCTCAGGCGTATTAAATACCCGCCGTCATTTGTCTAAGCTAGTCTAATATTTAGGGCTTATTTTATTTTACTCGTTATTACTGTACAAAACGCTTGCTCGTCCGCAAAATTTTACCTATTTTTTAATATTATATATTTCCTTTGCCTTGAACATTCCGCTTTGAGCCGGTCATTCGTACGTACACAATGTAGAAGGGTTTACCGGTTACATACACACAGACAGACACACGTCGGTGTCACCGCACTATTGCAACCTCCCGCCTGCCAGGCATTTCGCTATATCATCTAACTAACTATATGGCTTTACGATCATTCACTACATTACGAACTCTTAACTTACTACCTAACCACTGCGCTATTGGACTAGATCGCCGCTACGAGTCAGCAGCTGAAAATTAACAATATCAGACAATTACCTACATTAACACAGACACAGAAAATACATCGTAGACTATTCGATGTGGTTTTCCCACAAATGGATGTTTGTCTTTGAAACGAGCTACTTCCAATCGTGCGAGAGGCAGCCGTCTACAGTATCCACCAGTGCAATATTATATAAGGACAATATTGGTATACATTTCAGGTCATAGCATATTATGAATCTTGTCTTGTTTTTCGTGTAAAATTGTGTAATTATCACATGTTAAAATCTTTGGAATACGCCTGTGTATTTAGTATCATCTAAACCCGTCGTCTTATATTGGCTACGGTCTAACAAAAAGCCTTGGTCAATCACGTTTTTCTTTTTCTGCAGAGCGAAATAATTTAAATAATTTGTCACTTTTGGCTCTATGTAACATAAGGTGAATCTCAAACGCAATTTTATATTAGATTCATATTGAAAGAAATATAGAGAAAGAACAATCAGATGCAAGAAGAATCTTTTTGCTCAGACTATCAAACGATCACACATTATCCTAATTTATTTATCCAATTTCTCCCTAAATTACCTATAAGTTTGATTAGTCGTCCATTTTACAATCGACGATTGACCAAGGGCTTCTGTAGATAAAAGCCGGCATCAAACACGACTAGGGCGGTCAGTCAGTGCTAGCCTGAGCACAGCGACCTCTGTGTGTCAGGCAGCTGTCAGGGCGTGTGGGGGAGCCGGAGCGGGGTGGGGCGGCGCCGGCGGGGGGCTGTCTACTACTCCACACGCCTTCAACTCTGTGAACACCTCAGTGAAGAAACCAGGCTCGGAATTGATTCTTAACATGTTAAAGGACAGTCTGTCGACTATGAGAAGGCATCGATCCCAGAACTTGTCTTTCGAGTCTTCAACTAAGAAAGGCTTGAGAGGGTAGGATATCTCGTTGCCCATGTACGAGTAGGAGAGGTAGAGGCAGGTGAGGACCACTGCCTGCAGCTCCTGCGGACGCGCTATCCGCTCCCCGTCGACCAGCTCTCGCACCAGCATGTACACGAAAACTACATTCGCTGGGTTGATGAACGCCACGTCCTGTAATGAGACAATTTATGTTGTTAAAACAAAAACTTTGACTTAAAAAACGTACATTAGTATTAAATGGAAGAAGAAAAACGAAATTAGTTTCCTACTAGGTAGTCAACTATTTATTACTAGGTAATAGGTAAAGCTTCACGGTGTATCCCGCACACAGCAGGGTAGGCAGAGGGAACCTAGTGTTAAGATACTCCGTTACCCACTTTCTGCCGATTTCTGGAGGCATTTCGTGTTGAGTGGCAGAACTCAACGCCGTGCTTAACCTCGAAACCAGAGCGAAGAAATGGAAATATAAATTTAAGTAAATGTTTCATCTCCACGAGTGGGGATCGAACTCACAACCAGTCGGTTTTACAGTCACACCTCGTGCCGCTGCGCCACGACTGGCCTAGATAGATATAAAAGGATAAACATGAATTGGTAATATTTCTTATTTCAGAACAGCTCGAACATTATCACATCGTTTAAGCCGAAAGTGGGTCTTCTTTTATGAGACTATTGAGCTACTTTGAACTTAGCTTTACAAATGTCATATCTTGTCATACATTCTATAATAATGAGTGTTCACCTTGAAGTGACCTATATGTTGATATTGATCGATATGGTAATTGCATTATAACGACACGTGTCACTTCGCCTAAGAATTTCTTTTACTTCAAATGGATTGTCTTCGCATGACTTCACTAAGTTAATGCTGTAATTCTACTTATAAAATACAAGAGAATATAGAATAGTTGTGAATAGAAAAAGGTATTGTAACATTACAGCTTTCAACTAGCACTAAAGAGTCTACGTAAAAACTAAATTTTTTTTTTCACCATTAGAAACTTTCATTTTGATTTCTTTAGAAATTTACATTACACAGGTATGCAAATTCCATGCAGCCAATTCCAATACTAATATTCTTTGAAATGGCGGAAAACAAAAGAAATACTGTAAAGACGGTGTAGTCACAGCTTTTAAAGGAAGATTTTATGCAGTATTGACATTTAGTTTCCTAATTTATAAAGCCGCTCTCAGTTTATCGATCTCAGACTTGAGAGCAGCTTATAATAATAATATACTAATTTGAATTTATTCTGACAGTGTCTTGTCCTATTTTTTGTTACTTTTTAACAAGCATTCTCCTCTTTTTTACAGTATCACCTTTTTCTTGTGTTGTCCATACAACGTGACAATGGCGAAGTGATTAGTGCTCGACTGATATCAAATCAAATAGCAGAACGTAACACAACTAAATACATTAACTCTTTATGTAACATATTTATTTAATTTAAATATTCGTTTCGATTTAGTCATTTTAATAGAATACATTTTACCATACATATTTTCAATTTAATGTTCTGTTTCATTTTTAAGAATCAGGAGACAGCAGAATCTGGAGGCCTAGTGTTAAGACACTACGATCTCATTAGGATATTTCTATTCCCGACTTTCCGCTGAATTTCGTTCGCATTGCGTGCTCAGTGGCGAAACACAAAAACGCGAGAAAATTTTAAATTTATTTAATTTTAATATTTTTTTTAAATATTTAATTTCTTCGAGTAGGCGAACCAACAACCTGTTTTGCTTATAGTCGTACAATAGTGCCCCTGCGACACCACTTGCCTTAACACACTTTATATATATTTCATAAAAAAGTCAAAATGTGTAAATTATATTGGAGATATATACTTTCTTGTTAAAATACGTAAATCACCAAATTCAAGTATCGATTGAGTCTTAAAATAGTTTAGTTAATTGCCAGCGAGGGCTCTCACGCTTCAAAAATACAATGGATTGTGTTCAATGAGGTAGGTTGAGGTAGGAAAAATAAAGAAGAAAAAGGAAAAAGAAAGAATATACAGGTAGAATATATAGAAATCGAAAATTTTTAAGTTACCACTGTCAAAGTTTTTTACTTGTATATAAATTTTTTAAGCAATTTCAGAGTAAGCGAATTTTACATCAGTCATATAAATTTTTGATTTTCTCACGAGGCAGTCGCGCGTCATGGCGCAGGAGCACAAACATGAGTCCGTAAATGCGACGGTTATGGGTTCGCTTCCCACTCAGGGGAATGAAATGTTTAATATTTTCATTTCCTTGCTCTTGTAGCGAGGCAAGCGCGGCGTTAAATATCGTTTAACAAGCAATGTCTCTAGAATGAGAAGGAGAGTGGAGAAAGGAAATAACATAATGGGGAACAGAAACTAGGTTCCGAGGTAAGTAAACTAAGCGAGGTAAGAAACAATAAATAAAAAAAATGCTACTTTAATCTAAATTGTAATAAGATAAAATCGTTCAGCACGTGACTATGAAAGCAATTATCATTTTTAAATTCAACATTTGATTTCGTTAGTGCACCAGTTTCTAGAGAATAATCAAATAGAAATCTTCTAAAACATTAACATTTTTTCTAATAAAACTGTCGTCATTCTTTTTAATCAAATTTCTTAATTTACCTAAATAAGACAGAATTTATCTAAAAAATCGACATTACATTTACAATCGAGCTTTAGTTAATAAGGAGATTATTTAGAAATGTTCTCACCGGTCAATTTGTTTTTGCAACAAAATATCGACATTTAAAACTCATACCTATTGTGATTATGTTTAATTGAAATGAAAATTAATGTTGAAAACAATTGAAAAAATATCAATATAATCAGTTAAAAGCACACAGCAGGGTAAGTAGAAGGAACCTAATGTTAAGACAGTTCCCAATTTTCTACCGAATTCTGAAGGCATTGCGTTTTGAGTGGCGGAACTCAACGCCGAATATCAAGATGTTATTATATTAAAAAGAACACTAACAATAACTTATAATAAATTTTAAAGTTATTTCACAAAAGTGTAAAGGCTTCAACGGAAGCAAAATAAAAAAAAATACGCATTGCGGTGTAGAAGTTCCCGTAATGAGCTGTAGTTGTTTTCCCTGTTGGAGTCGGAACTTTATTTCTGACGAACAGTTTTTTTTATTTATCTATTTTCTTTTCACGCTGTAAGTATGTGAAGAAATAAAAAAAATAAGTGTTTATAACTGGCCACAATTATATTCATATTTTTTTTATCAGCTTCACGCTGTATCCCGCACACAGCAGAGTAGGCAGAGGGAACCTAGTGTTAAGACACTCCGTCCCCCACTTTCTGCCGATGTCTAGAGGCAGTACGTGTTGAGTGGCAGAACTCAACGCCGCGCTTTGCCTCGACACCAGAGCGAAGATATGGAAATATAAATTTAAGTAAATATTTCATCTCCTCGAGTGGGGATCGAACCCACAACCAGTCGGTTTTACAGTCACACTTTGTGCCGCTGCGCCACGACTGGCTTCAATTTAATAATTCAAACAATATAATATACATTATTTATAATAAAATATTCTAGTTCCTCACATTAGTATTCGATAGCGTAATATAATATAAGTAATAAGAATTCCCAAAAATACTCTAGTAGAGTGAAACAAACACAAACATATTACGCAATATTTACTCTGGCCGTCGGAGGCCGGAGGTCGATGAGAAACCCCTCGTTTCGAATTCGCCAACTTGCCTAATGTAAACAAAGGAAGCTTTGCAAGGATTCACTTAGATAAGGAAAACGATACTTATATAAATAGGGAAAAAAGAGTTTTTATACATTTTGTAATGTACCTACGTAGGGGCACAGCGCTGTAAATTCGCTGTGCCCCTACGCAACGACGATTGTGGATTAGATTCCCACGCAAGAAAAGGAAATATTTATTATTACAAAACATTAAGTTTATTTTTCAATTAACAAAGTTTTTTTGTGTTAAAAATATTTAATAAATCTAATAATCGTATAAAACAATTTCTCTTGCCAGACGATAATTCTTAGTAATTATCTTTGGGTAGCGGAAATTTGTTAAAATTTCCCTACTGAGATGCTAACAACATAAATAAATTATAACAAGCGTATAAAAATTTCAACGTAGCTTGATGAGAGCAGACTTAGTGGTCAGAGCACCTGGTCAGTTTCCAGGACGCGCGGGTCCGAGTCCCGCTACGTTCAAATTTTTATACGTTTTCTAAATACGTATTTTTCTTTTCTAAGTGTGGAATAACACTTTAAAAATGTTAAAAATATTTAATATTTTCATTTATTCGCTCTGGTGCCGAGGCAAAAAAAGCGCAGCGTTGAGTTGCGCCACTCAACACGCAATGCTTTCAGAATTCGGTGGAAAGTGGGAAGCGGAGTGTCTTAATACTAGTCTCCCTCCGCCTACCATGATACATGGGGGTACAGCGTGAAGCTGAAATAAATTTAATGTACCTAATAGCAATTAACCTTTTTCATACGATATCAACCTTACATATTATTAATCTATTGAAAGTATGACGTAATTGTATAATCCATTTTTACAGTGCGAATTAGGTTTAGACTTAATTATAGAATTACATAATTATAGTAGTGGCGCAGAGGTACAAAGTATGACTGTGAAATCGATTGATTGTGGGTTCGATCCCCACTCGAAGAAATGAAACATTTATTTAAATTTATATTTTCATTTCGTCGCTCTCGTATCGAGAAAGCGCGGCGTTGAGTTCCGCCACTCAACACACAATTGCTCCAGAATTCGACGGTATTCCAGAATTAGGGAATGGAGCGTCTTAACGCTAGGTTACCTCTGCCTACGTTGCTGTGTGCGGAATACACCTAAATAAAATTGAATTACTGTTTTAATGATAAAGACTCTTCTTTATAAAGACTCTTCTTTAAAGCAAAACAATTATTTTAATAAACTGAAAAACCAATCGGAAGTCGTAGAATATTTGGTACAGCGAAGAGCTATGTATCTTAATAAGTTCTTTGATTTGCACAATTATTACACATTTTAAATGAAACTATTTTAACCGGATTAATCGCGTATATTTTGTAATTTATACATTTTTGGAAACCCGACGTTTCGAACACTTTGCAGTAGTCCGTGGTCACGGGTAGATCACGGACTACTCCGGTTAAAATAGCTATGTATCTTTTATTTCCTTATTAGACAAGGCGGGGCATCGAGTTCCGCCACTCAATACTGAATGTGCCGAGTGCGTTCACATTTCACACGAACTTCTTTCTGCGGTTCTCTCTATATTCGAGGTACAGAATGAAAGTGCAAAATATTTTTTTCTATTCTACCCACATATAATATGTATACAAACTCGTAAATTATGATAACTTGACATAGTATCGAAATAGCTGACGATGATGTAAAATGATAGAAAATAAAAAGTGATAATCCCCTGTTTTTTGCTAACACATCAAGTTATCAAACTTGATGAACCATACTTAAAGTATTATATTAATAAAAAATATATTTTAGAAGTATTTGAATTATAAAAATGTTTAAAAATATACCATATATTAGATACATTATATATATTTTAAGATTCAATGTTTAAATTTAATATCAAAAAACAAAGCAATTAATATCTCAGCATATTTTTTATATTAGTATGAACTGTAACATACGAAATCTAATAAAAAATTATACGTAAAAAGTGCAACTTCTATAAAGAAAACAAGAACAATAATTATTATATTGATTATTATCACGCACACTTCTCTAACGGCTTCCCTTAGCCCCTCTCCCTCCCACTCCACTCCAATCCACGGAGCGGTATCGATCTGACGCCGTTCCATCCATATTGAATGAACGCACGAGGGTGAGGAATGTGCTATCAGCCTGAGTACCACACTGTCAGTCTTGGAACATTTGGAACATTACAGTTATGGTGCCCATAAAATATAGGCCCGTATTCCGTGGGTACATAAGTTATGTGGGTAATATAGCTTTTTTTTATTAGCAAAGCAAGATTTTGTATGGAATATCTCTGTATTTTTTTGGTAAATATTTTTTTTTATTTGAAAGCTGACGATTATAAGGTGCTTAATAATTCATTCATCATGTTAACCCCTGTTATTTTTTATTTTCTTACACAAGGATGGATAGGTAAAAATCCTTATTTATCTGGAAATATTTATTTTTAACCTGCTTTTATTAGGTCAAGCAAAAACCAAGTACTTATGTAATAATTGTAATTGTAACCACTTGTAATAATTGTATCCTCATGAAACCTGGCAATTATATTATATAGCTTATGTGACTATACAATATTATGGTAACAACGAGTTGGTGTGATGATGGAGAGACCACACCGACCAGACCGAATCTAAATATTGAAACTCTTCAGAGTTTACTAGTAACTCATAAATTTGATAGCTCCCGAGTACATTCTATAGCACTTGTATCACTTGGTGTAGGTAAACATGATTTTTTATTTTTTTTTAAACTAAATTATATTTTGTTATAATTCGTTATTATATTGTTGTCTGTTAACCCAGATACGTGTGTATTGATTAATCTATACAGGCTGTATAAGGTAAGCAAGAAATCAATAAGCTAGAGGCATTTACCTTTTTACTGTTCACTACTGATTTCTTTGTCAAATGTGTATTTATTATGACCAAGCTTTGTGAGATGAAAATAAAGATTTATTATTTATCTATATGTTATTTAGTGACCCATAACTCCAATCTCTACTTATTCATTATGAGTTATTAGAAAGTACATATTTAAGCTTTATTTTGCTGACCCTCTGAAATTACGCTGAAGAAAAATTATTTGGATATAAAATGAAACTCTTCTACGCTAATTTTTGAAACCCGACGGATACTGCTACTGTGAAGTGTTCGAAATGTCATTTATGCGGTATTATGGATTTTTTATGTGTAAAAATCGCGAAAATTAATAGTATTTTTAACCTGTGTACCTAATAAGCTACTAGGTAATTCGTTCCCATAAAATATTTCCGTCCACATTGCGATAAATTCAGAATGTCTTGCGTGTTGAGTGGTGAAAGTCAACGCCTCGATGCCAGACCGCAGAAATGAAAATAAATTAAATGTTTCATTTCCTCGAATGGAAATCGAACCACGACTTGTCGCGTTGACAGTCACACGCGCGTACCCCTGTACCACGTCTGGTCTGAATTAAATATCTTATTACTTTAAATATTTTTTCCACAACAGCATACAATACGTTTTAAGGGCTGGTTGTACCTGGGTTACTTTTATGGTTCTGTTTTGTTACATGTTACCTTGACGATTTAATGACCTGATAAATTTTACGATACCTACAATACATATACAATACTGAATATAACGTATTTATTGATATATTTGTACGGATGATTATCGTTTGGTAGAAAGCAAATTATTATATTTTTTTATCAAAAAATCGACTTCTTTAATCTCAATCGGTTCCCATAATCAGAACCTAACCTAACTTTCATCAAACTACCCTTGAAGTGTATCCTTTCCAATAAAAAAAAAATCGAAATCGATTGGCGGTTTGGGAATGAGTTATTCGTCCATTTGTCGCGCACATAATTAATGCAAATTTTTGACTTATGTCATTTTGTCATGGATACCATTGTCAGCAATGGATTAAAATATATTAAAATAGGACTACACGGGAAGCATTAGCTTTAGTGTAAAAAAAACAATAATCAAAATCGATTCTCTCAGTCAAAAGGTCTGAAGTAACAAACATTAAAAAAATAGTCGAATCGATTATTTCTCTGCTTTTACAGAAGTCGGTTAAAAAGGAAAATAAATCCAGTCCTCACCCAGAAAACGCGAAAGGCAGTTGATAAAAAGCAATTAAAATTGTAATCTTAATAACTTCTGGTGTCTGCACGGTAAACGGTAATTACCATCTAATTGGACCGTCTATCTTGTCGTCTCGAATGTGGTAGGTGGTGAACATATATAACTTAACTTAACTTTACTTTACTTAACTTAACTTCACGCTTTATTCCTAGCGAGGTAGTCAGAGAGAACGGAGCGCCAAACGCTACGGTTATGATAAATGTATATATGAAACAAAGTTTCTAAATCTATAAATTTAAAAAAGTTGTTGTTGTTGTTGCGCCGTGTTGTGGCGCAGGGGCACAAGCATGCGACATTTGTGGGTTCGATTTCCATTCGAAGGAATGAAACGTTTACTATTTTCATTTAATCGGTCTGGTAACGAGGCAAAGGGTAACACTGAATTCTACCACTTAACACGCAATGTTTGGAGAATTCGGCGGAAAGTGGGCAACGGAGTGTCTTAACACTAGGTTCCCTCTGCCTAAGCTACTGTGTGCGAGATTCTGAAGGCATTGCGTGTTAAGTGACGGAGCTCAACTCCGCGCTTTGCCTCGACAACAGAACTAAGACAGAAATATAAATTTAAATAAATATTTCATTTTCTCGAGTGGGGATCGAATCCATAACCGATCGCGTTTACAGTCAAACTTTGTGCCCGTGCACCACGACTGGCCTTATTTTAGATCATATCGCCGGTGTAATTGGGTAATGAAAGTACTGCCCTAAAACTAGGTTCCCTCTACCTACGCCAACCAATACAGGAGAGATACCTAGATATATGAAGAAAAATAAAATGTAGATCAAAAGAAAGTAGCTCTGCGTCTTTTATTTCTTTATTTTTCAATTCACCGCTGCCTATTACATCATGCAACTGCAGAATATCCGCATACTTCAGCATCTCTTGTGAGCATTCTATCTAGTTATCCAATTTAGTTAAATTATTTTTAGAATATAAATAAAATATATGTAAGCCTAGCTTTTTAAATATAAAGGTATTGAAATTGTTATGTATTTTACTATGTGAAACTATATATACTTTTACTATAATGAGACCGTTAACCGCAATAAGTTGTAAGTTCGATTTCCACTTGAGGAAACAAAATATTCAATATTTCCATTTCTTCGCTGTGGTAACGAGGCAAAGGGCATCGTTGAGTTCCACAACAACACGCAGTGCCTCCAGTGTGCGGCAGAAAGTTGGTTTGGGAAATGTCTTAATGACAACGGAGTGCCTCAACATTAAGTTCACAAGTTCCCTATGCCTACCCTGCCATGTACGGGATACAGCGTGAAGCTAAAAAAGAAAAAAAAGCATGTATCGTGCTTTCAACTATCGGTCATTTCGGACATAAAAAACAATTCAAATTGTTATCTTATAAGTTTCGTGATGTCTGAATGGTAAACGCTAATTAGGTACACCATCAGCATAAAATGTCATTTTTAAATAATACAAAATAACAACTTATTTACCGTTTTAGTTTTTTTTTAATAAAAATTAAAAAAAATAAAAATTAAATTAGCTTCACGCTGTATCCCGCACACAGCAGGGTAGGCAGAGGGAACCTGGTGTTAAGACACTCCGTTCCCCACTTTCTGCCGAATTCTGGAGGCATTGCGTGTTGAGTGGCAGAACTCAACGCCGCGCTTAACCTCGACACCAGAGCGAAGAAATGGAAATATAAATTTAAGTAAATATTTCATCTCCTCGAGTGGGATTCGAACCCACAACCAGTCGATTTGCAGTCACACCTCGTGCCGCTGCGCCACGACCGGCCTCACCTTTTTTTTTAATAAAACAATAATATATATTTTTTTAATAAAACAGTAAATGTATAATAAATAAAAATAAATAAATAAATAAATCAACCTACATAAACATATAGCGGGGTAGGCAGAGGGAACCTAATGCTAAGACACTGATCTCTACCAAATTTCTCGAAGTATAACGTGTTGAGTGGCAGAACTCAACACCAGGTGTTTGTGCCAGATCAAAGAAATGACAATATTAATAATTAAACATAGGAGCATTTTTTTTTAATTTATTTTATAGGAAAAAAATAAAAACAGCTTCTTTTTTCTCGAGCTACCTATTTTTTTTATGCTGATAACATAAAATTTAGTGTTACTCATTGTGTGATTCTAACGCGATGGTTGTGGGTTCGATCTCCACTTGAGAAAGTGGAATATTTGATATTTTCATTTCTTCGTTTTCGTACTAAGGCAAAACGCGGCTTTAAATTCCGTCACTCAACACGCAATGCCTCCAGAATTCTGTGGAAAATGAGGAACGGAATGTCCTAGCAGTAGGATTCCTCTGCCAACTCTGCTGTGTGGAATACAGCATTAAAAAAATATTTATTTTGGTAGTATACTAAAAAAATCGATATATCTATACTTTTATATAATAAGAACGAATCGTTATAATAAGAGTCTTGTTGTATGCCACGTTTTAATTACAGCAGTCTCGTTTTCCTCTTTTCTTTTTTTTATACATATGCGAATAAAGCCTTAGGCGGCGAATGTTAACATAGAGGTTCTACTATACGCACGGCCCCAAATGAGACCCTATAATACATTTTTGTTAGTATTATTGATGCCTTCGTAGCACGGGGTCACAAGGGTGACCTGTCATGCGACGGTCGTTGATTCGATACCCACTTATTAATTATTAGACAGAACGACAGTGTTACTTTTGAATTTATGATACAAGTATGGATTGCTATATATTTGCAGACATACTCATGCCTTGAGTTCATTTACTGACGATAACTTTTTTTTAATGAACTTAAATATTTTGCTAAGTTAATACAAAGCAATTGGTGAAAGTTTTAAGTAAATCAGTTCGGTACTTTCGGAGTTAAGTACATACATACAGACAGACAAAAAATTTTTTTTTGTTGGTTTCCATTATTCTTATTAAATATTCCTCTTTCCATTTCAGCCAAAAATACTAAATGTACAAACAAAATATTTATACTGTTTTATTATATGTAAGTATAAATTAAAGTACGGCCTCCACTGCATAATCTGGCTAAGCGTGTGACATCATACTGCGTCTTGTCAGTCGGATTCAGGGTCAGTCACACTTTGGCTCGTTTAACTCTAGCTGTTTTGCTATATATTCAATTGATTTTTATAATCTATGTATATATATAAAAGAACATGTACCTGACTGACTGAGGTAAGACGCACGCACAGCCGTAACCGCTGTGCGTAGAAACGTGAAATTTGGACAGATGTTTATTATTATTATCTGGACATCCACTAAGAAGGGATTTTGAAATTTTTTTAACCCTAAATGGATGAAATAGGGGTTGAAAATTTGTATGGATTTTTTTAAAAATCTGCATCGATTTTTATAAAATTTGAAATTCAGACTCTTAAAAATATTTCATTGAACACGTGTTTCATTGTTTTTTAGAATTCACCCCCGAAGGGTTCAAATAAGGGGTTGAAAGTTTATATGGAAAAATCTTTAAATCGCCACCAATTTTTATAACAATTTAAATTCAGACTGTTAATAATATTTTATTGAACGCGTGTTTCGTGGTTTTTTTAGAATTCACCCCTGAGGGTGCAAATAAGCGGGCGAAGCTGCGCGCGCCCACTAGTAAATAAATAAAATGGTTAAAACACTCCGTATCACCCATAATCCGACATAAGAGGCGTCGCGTGACGTCACGCAGCGACTGGGCGAAGGAGCGCATGTTATTTAAAAAAAGCGGTGAAACTTTACAACGATGTAACGCTGAAATCCTGACCCGATTTGGATGAAACAAAAACTACTATTAATTGCACGTGCGTTAAATGCGTTTAAAACTGTTTTAGAAAAATGTTAATATATTGCTGTGACTCATTGTGCCCCTGTACCATGACAGCCACCAAAATGAATACTTAATTATATTTAATACTTTCAGCTTTACTGTATACAGAATATAGCAGTGGAGGTGGAGGAAACTTAATGTTAAAACACTACGTTCCTCAGTATCATTGCGTGTTTAGTGGTGAAACTCAATGTCACGCTTTGTCTTGTTACTGGAAATATTAAACATTACATTTTTCTAAATGGGAATAGAACTTAGAACCATGGTGTTTCCAGTCATACGCATATGCGACGGCCTAATATACAAAGTTGCGATTTTACTAGTGTCTGAAATAAATTAAGTAAGTAGGTTTAAATATATGTGTAACGTTATAAGGAGTTTAATCAATATTAATAAAATACACTGTCGTAGCTGTTACTGTTTAGGTATAGCGCGCATTGGTGACTTTTGTCACCGTGACTGTTGCGTCACTGTCACCGTGTACATCACCCTAAATGAAGGTGCGCGCATTTGGATACGTGACAATTGGGTGACTTTTTGTCCGCGGGGGATGGCAACACGCCCGTGACGCAACTGTCACCGCGTCCATAGGTTTATATGCCCGTGCGCGCATTAAAACAAACAAGAAACAGTAGCATGTTGCATTGCAGCTCCGAATTTTAATTTCAAGAATGACGTCAAGTTCATCACCAAGGCAAAACGTGTGTTTTCATGAAGATGAAATAGGTTGTCTATTTCATATACTGATTGACGAAATTGAGTTGAGGCCATAGCTCTATGACAAATCCCTAAACGATTATTCTTTCGACGTTTGCTTTTTTTTCTATTTCTTAATATTATATAAGTGCACAGACAACCATCTCTTCGAGATCCATATTATCAAATGTAAAAAATTTCGTCACTGTCACCGCAAGTGCGCGCAGTCGCGAAAAGCATGGTGACATGACAGTGACAAAGAATTTATTGTCACCGTGACAAAAGTTACCAATGCGCGCTCTCCCTTATTCTGTAACTTGATTACTAATCAAAGATAGGTTTATGGTATACTCATAACAAATCATGTTTTAAATTCGTAAGTATTATATTTATGAAAATATAAACCAAAATAAGAGATTAAAAAACAGTAAAATTTCCAAGATCCTTTGATTGTGGTTAGAAAAAATAAAAAAACCGGACAAGCGCGAGTCGAGCTCACCCACCGAGGGTTTCGTACAAAAATTGGAGGTCTCAAGCTTTTTTTGAAATTCAAGCTTAGCTTATCCAGTGCCCGTTCATATGATACCTCACTTGAACTAGCGGCTTTAATACCTGTAAATGCTGCCAAATTTTATAATTCTAGGTCAATATATAATAATTACTTTATTAATTTAGAGGCTAGTCGTGGCGCAGCGGCACGACGTGTGACTGTAAAACCGACTGGTTGTGGGTTCGATCCCCACTCGAGGAGATGAAATATTTACTTAAATTTATATTTCCATTTCCTCGCTCTGGTGTCGAGGATAAGCGCGGCGTTGAGTTCTCCCACTCAACACGCAATGCCTTCAGAATTCGGCAGAAAGTGGGGAACGGAGTGCCTTAACACTAGGTTCCCTCTGCCTACCCTGCTGTGTGCGGGATACAGCGTGAAGCTGATTTAATTTTTTTTTTTAATTTAGATTCCCTTTATAGTGTCGAAATACGCGTTTTTTGCAATATAAAGGGCAAAGATGTGGCCCTTTTTAAAGTAAATGTAGATATTATTAGGAATACGATTTTTTTACTCAACACCCAATGCCTCCAGAATTCGGCAGAAAGTGGGGAACGGAGTGTCTTGATACTAGGTTCGCTCTGCCTACCCTGCTGTGTGCGGGATACAGCGTGAAGCTGATTTGATTTGATTTTGATTTTGATATTTTTAGGAAATAAAGGGAACGCAGAGAAACAGACAGGCAAATAGACAAACAGACATATGAACGGACGGACAACAAAGTGAACCAAAAAAACCTTTTTTTCTTAAAATGTACGGAACTCTAAAAATGAGAAAATGATAAAAGTAGGCAGCCAAGTTCATGATTTGGACTATTCGATATGTATTTATAAATGAAATCTCAATTAGGAGCTCCACGTGTCAACCTAACCGTATTATATTTCCTGTATCTAAATAGAATAGAAGATAGTTTATAATTTATATATTTTGGCACAATAACATTTCGATTGATTATTCCCCTATCTCATACACTTCGCCAATATAAATATTATTCAAATATTTTTGGTATTTATTGCTTTGTTTAGTATTTTTTCGTAAATCTATTATTAATAATTTAAATATTTATTATTATTATTATTATCGCCCATCTTCTACATGTATAGACCCTTTTATGGACTATATCTGCGTAAATCCTGTGAAATCAAGTCGTATTTCGAAATATAGAAGCGGCATAGATTCTAATTGTAAACGCCATTTCCATTCGTTGGAATTAAAACTTTTATTTTCTCATTCAGGTAACAAAATAAAACACGGCGTTGAGTTCTGCGTTCACTCAATGCACTGTCTCAAAAATTGAATAAAAATTGGGGAACGGACGACTCTTAACACTAGGTTCCCTCTGCCTACCCTGCTATTTGTAGCATACAGCTTGAAACATAAAAATACTCTTTCAGTGATACTAAATCGTAGAATCTACTAAGCTAGGCTAATTGTTATCATTAGTGCTTCTACCGTATCTCATATTCATAATTTTGTGCATACAAATGTAAAAATTAAAAAATATACATACATTTCAAAATAAAAGTGCATCTTTCTATGTCAGTAAAACTTGTTGTGAAGGGGAAAGCTAAATTTAAACTAGGACACCAGATTAAGTTCCTTTAAAGGACGCGTTTAGTATACAGCCCTCTTCATTTTATGTTACGTTTTTTTTCATATACATATACAGTGTTACAATTTTGCATTTTTAAATACTTGTTAGTATGTCAAGCTTCACGTTAAACAACTTAATCGTTCTAATATTATAAATGTGGAAGTTTGTGTGGATGGATGTTTGTTCGACTTTCACGCAAAAACTACGAAACGGATGTTGATGAAAATTACAGTAAACAGTTAGGCTTATACATTAGAATAAAATATAGGCTACAATTCATGTAATAAATTATAATATTTGTCCATAATATAACAGTAAGTTTGAGTGATCGAAGCCATGTTAGGTGTTTGTATAAAGTATTAGTAATTTATATTTTTAAAAACTTAAAAAACTCTAAGTTATAACCTATGTATCAGTGTGAGCATTGTATTAGTGGACGACTGCACTTATAGCTAAAATTAGTACAATCACATTGCAGTACCTAGTCTGGAACAAATAAACTACTTTTTATTTTTCTTTGTAATTATTTGTTTTAGCTTCACGCTTTATCACGCAGAGCAGGGTATGCTGGGGAAAATCTGTTAAGACCCTCCGTTCACATTAAGACACTTCCGTTGAAATTAAAATATGAAATATTTCGTTTCCTCGAATGGGAGTCGAACACACAAACCTGCCGTGTTTACAGTCGCACGCTCGTGTCCCTGCGCCACGACCTCTTTATTCATGAAATTCATAATTTTTATCGTTTGTATTTGGAAAAAATAATCAAAATATCTATCTAATTTCGGAATCGAGACACGCGCCAGTGTGGCCAGCCAAGTCAAAAAGTTGGAAACGCGCAGTGTTTATTTTATACGAACCATTTCCGTTCAGTTACCCTTCATAACTCGTCAGCCAATTAGTCTATATGCATGCAAATTTTGCACATTTTTTAAAACCCCTAGCTTGTGATAAATACATATGTAGAGGCAAAATGGTGCACAGATGTATCAAGCACATTAAATATGAAGAAAGAAAGCTCACTTTTTGCAAAAAAATATACAAGTATTAATAAAATATAGATATAAATAGTATTAATAAAATATTAATGAAAATTAATTCTTATTTACCTCAAAGAAATTATTTAATACCAGATTGAATGACAAGATTTATATTAAAAGCAAAAGTACGTAGCCGCCCGTCTCAATTTAATATTTATATTTTCGTCTTAACATATCTCCCATATCTTACAGAGTAGACACAAAAAATATATCTACATGATATACCTTCGTTATCTACTTATTTGATATTGTGTGATAGTATAAAAAACCACCCAATGCGATTTTATTTACCGTTCCCGTAGGAATTTCGAGAAATAATTTCTTCTACCCTCTCAAACTACCTGCATCCATTTTTTTTAATTCTGTACAACTTCATTACGAACACTACAGGATCAAAACAGGCACAGACGATTAAACTCAATGCCGTAAAACAACACATAATATTAAAAAAACTTTTTTTGTCTGTGTGTTGCCTATCAGTTAGTGATAGAAGAGTTTTATATATAATAGATTTAAATATCAATTAAAAAGGCTAATATATCTAAATTAAAACATTCTATAAATAGCAAACTAATTATTACTTAATAGCCCTCTACATTTAGAGGCAGTATTTATTTTCAGAGCGCCGCGTACTAACAAATGAGGGCGTGAAATCGCTCTCGCTGCGGGTCTAGCTCCCCGCATAATGACTAGCACGTCAGCATCCTTATTGATGTAAGTATTTTTTATACTTCCAGTTAATTTTTTTTAGTTTCACGCTGTATCCTGCATATGGTATTGTGGGCACAGGAAACCTGGGAACCTAGTGTTAAGGTCCCTTTTCTTTAAGACTCTTCTGTTTCCCACTTCCACCAAATTCTAGAGGCATTGCCAGAACGAGAAAATGATAACATTAAATATTTCATTTCCTCGTGTGTGAATCGAAACCATAAACTGTCGTGTTTATAGTCGCAGGCTTGTGCCCCTGCGCCACGACTAATATAATTCATATTATTCGTAATTGACATATAGAACAAGATTTTCAAAATATCTTATTTTTACTCGATATATTTATAATGCAAAGTATGTTAATACAATATTATAATATAAGGAAAATATATGACTTTTGCTTTTTGTGTAAAAATCATAGAAATAAATATAGAATAGTCAAATAAAATACAAACAGTAAGTAAAGTCTAAAGCAGCTGCTTAAAAGTTCTCATATGCCAGAAAACTGTTGAAAGTTTGTATATAATATATAAGAATGTATAAAGAATGAGAGAAACTGTACAAAAAACGTACGAAACAAGTATATTTTTAAGTAATAACACAACCATTTTTACTGAAATCGAACCGAGGATCACTGTCTTCAGGTTCACTAACCTATAGATAGACATTTAACAAAGCAATATTATAATATTCCTTTGTACAAGGGAGGTTTCAAATTTGCCAACGTCGTTGCCTTACGCTTGTCATAAAGTATATGGGTTCAACGTTAGATAATTTCAAATATTGAAATTCCATATTTTAAATCAAAATTTTAATATTAAACGCAGGTATATAATGTAGCGTAAATATTTGACAAATTTATTAATAGTGGAAAAGGGTGAACATGGTATTATTATTTTTCTTCGGAAATGATAAAACTCTATAAAATTCCCGAGCCTTGAATGTTTCTTTATGTATTTTTTAGTTAAAGCATTGTAAAATTTTAAATATTTAGAGTTAAGGCACTCCATTTTCTTCCGCTACCAAGTATTTTCCACTACATTTTTACTAATGTTTAGAAAATATATTATGATTTAAGGTTAGACCATGTAAAAAGAAAGTCGAGATTCATAACAAAGCTTTACTCCCGTCTGGTTAAACAAAGCATGGCTTTATATATACGCTGCCTAACTCACAATGTTTGTAAATGGACCAAAAAAATCTTGCTTATAACTAAGTATTCCTTGCCTATCCTAAAAATATTACTTAAAAATGACATCAAAAATTATATTTTTAACCTAATACTACTAATATTATAAAAAAGAAAATTCGGAGGATGGATGTTTGTTCCACTTTCACCCAAGAACTACTAAACGGATTTAGATGAAAGTTCACAGATGTATATAATAGCTCATTTGGTTAGGTTTTTTATTTCGCTAGTTTCTGAGCTATATAAATTATTTAGCTATATAATTTTAACAATATTCAGTTAATAATATTTCAAATGTAAAAATAGGCTTGTAAATGCCAAGCTCTGGTGTTTTAGGCAAGTTTATATAAGCCTATGTCGAAACTTTCTTAATCTCAAGCGTTCGCCCTGCGTGGGAAGCGGCTTTTACCGCATAATTGACGACAATGTTCATGAAAAGGCGCAGGAATCCCTTTGGTTAAAATTTGACGAGCTTTTGGGTACATTATTAGGGTATGTAAGTAACTTTTTTAAATGTTTTGTACTTAGTAAATACTTTACATGTTTCGGCTGTAACCTCGGTATGTTTCTAGCAAAGCATCAAGATTGTATCTGTAGTAGTACTTTATGTTTTATATCGTCGTTTTTTCGATTTGCTATTTGGTTAGACAGAATATGGTGTAAAATTAAGTAACGTAAAACACGGAGAGATTCATTTCTATGCTCTTTTAGCCTTCTTCGACACACCAGTTAATATTTTTTTTACTATTGATATGTAGAGGTATTTATATACTTATAAATATAAATTAACTATAAAAGGATGTTTTATTAATATATTTTGATAATATATCCGTGAAAAATCGCTGTATTTACTTAACGCCGTCTCCGAAGTTTTATTCGTGTGTCATAGACATGATGCAGACGCGGGAGGTACTCGGTAGGTACACTCACCTCTTACGTATGCAACTTAGGTATACAATGCGTATAGGTACATACATACTGCACCATGCCTCGAAATTTTATATTGAAATTTTTATAAATTTTCAAAACTGCTTTATAAAGGTAAATAAAAATAGCATCAAAACTAACAGAAAATATAACAAAATAAGAAGCTTTGGGCTTATCTATAATAATTAATTTTTAAAAAAAATGAAATATTTAGAGTTAAGGCACTCCATTTTCTTCCGCTACCAAGTATTTGCCACTATATTTTTTACTAATGCTTAGAAGTTGTATTATGATTTAAGGTTAGACCATATAAAAGAAAGTCGAGATTCAAAACAAAGCCTTACTCCCGTCTGGTTAAACAAAGCATGGCTTGATATGTACGCTGCCTAACTCATAATATTTGTAAATGGATAAAAAAATCTTGCTTATATTAAAAATGACATCAAAAAAATATATTTTTAACCTAATACTACTAATTTTATATATGTGAAAATTCGGATGATGGATGTTTGTTCCACTTTCACCCAAAAACTACTAAACACATTAGATGAAAGTTCACAAATATATATATATATATATATATAACAGGTCATTTGTTTAGGTTTTTTATTTCGCTAGTTTGGGTCACTAAATATTTCTCTACTATATATAAAATGTTTAGCAATATTCAGTTAATAATATTTAAAATGTAAAAATAGGCTTGTAAATGCCAAGCTCTGGTGTTTTAGGCAAGTTTATATAAGCCTATGTCGAAACTTTCTTAATCTCAAGCGTTCGCCCTGCGTGGGAAGCGGCTTTTACCGCATAATTGACGACAATGTTCATGAAAAGGCGCAGGAATCCCTTTGGTTAAAATTTGACGAGCTTTTGGGTACATTATTAGGGTATGTAAGTAACTTTTTTAAATGTTTTGTACTTAGTAAATACTTTACATGTTTCGGCTGTAACCTCGGTATGTTTCTAGCAAAGCATCAAGATTGTATCTGTAGTAGTACTTTATGTTTTATATCGTCGTTTTTTCGATTTGCTATTTGGTTAGACAGAATATGGTGTAAAATTAAGTAACGTAAAACACGGAGAGATTCATTTCTATGCTCTTTTAGCCTTCTTCGACACACCAGTTAATATTTTTTTTACTATTGATATGTAGAGGTATTTATATACTTATAAATATAAATTAACTATAAAAGGAAGTTTTATTAATATATTTTGATAATATATCCGTGAAAAATCGCTGTATTTACTTATACGCCGTCTCCGAAGTTTT
Source organism: Heliconius himera (assembly GCA_021202915.1). Taxonomy (NCBI): domain Eukaryota; kingdom Metazoa; phylum Arthropoda; class Insecta; order Lepidoptera; family Nymphalidae; genus Heliconius; species Heliconius himera. Next base: position 975,211 of record JAJHJA010000155.1, on the reverse strand, counting down.
ATTCGTGTGTCATAGACATGATGCAGACGCGGGAGGTACTCGGTAGGTACACTCACCTCTTACGTATGCAACTTAGGTATACAATGCGTATAGGTACATACATACTGCACCATGCCTCGAAATTTTATATTGAAATTTTTATAAATTTTCAAAACTGCTTTATAAAGGTAAATAAAAATAGCATCAAAACTAACAGAAAATATAACAAAATAAGAAGCTTTGGGCTTATCTATAATAATTAATTTAAAAAAAAAATCAATTAAAATTGAAAACGTAAACAAAAATATTTAGTACACAAACAGGTGAGCTGTAGGTTACCTGCCAACCCTGCAGGAGCAGCGAGCGGTCGACGGTGCGCAGCCACATGACGGCGTCGCCGGCCTGGAAGTCGCGCAGGCGGTGGCAGCGCGCGTGCAGGAACAGGCCCAGGCACTTGAGCAGCTCCGACGTGGAGGCCTGGATCACGGTCTTGCGCGGCGCCGGCAGCGGCAGCGGCAGCGCCAGCGGCGCCGGCGGCTTCTCGTAGCACACGTTGTTGTTGAGCGCGTTGGCGCGCGCGACCTCCGCGGCCGGCGCCGGCGCGGCGCGCACGTTCTTGTTGCGGTCGAGCGGCGCGTTGTCCGCCAGCGGCGCGCGGAACGCGGACACGCTCTTGCTCTTGCATTCCAGCTTCTTCTTGTTGTTGTTGGCGGTGGAGAACCTCTTCCAGGAGAGCGCGTTGATGAACAGCGAGTGCTTCTTCAGGTTCTTCTCCAGCGCGGTCTTCTCGGAGATGATCTTGGCGGCGTCGTCGAGCGTGGCGCGGCGCTCGTCGCGGTTCTTGGCGTTGTTGAGGCGCTCGTAGGAGTAGGCGAGCGCGGCGCGGTCGGGCGGCGGCGCGGCGGCGGGCGGGCGCCGCTCGCGCGGGCTGAAGCTCAGCACGGTGCCCATGAGGCCCGCGCGCGTGGCTGCGCTAGGTGCCCGCATGCATCGCGGGGCGTGTGCGGCGGGCGGCGGCGGCGGCCCGTGTGCGCGCCCGAGGGGCCCCGCCGCGCCGGCGCGGCCCTATCGACCGGCGCGCGCCCAGCTGACCGCGGCCGCCGCCCGGGCCCCCGCCCGCCCGCGCGCCCGGGCCCCGCGCCCGCCCGCCCCCTAGTCTCAGTAAATCACGGAATTACCGATCGAGAATCCACTCGATTCCAATTAAGCGCGGCCCGTCGCCGGCCGCGTCGACGTCCACGGCGGCGATACATCGAGCAGGTGTCGTTTGATATGATTGACCAACATTAGTTACATAACAATGCGGCAACCCCTCTCAGCCCACTCGCTTCCTATAATCGAATCTTTTCAATAGTTCTCCCGTAGTATTTTCGTCGTCAAAATTCCGCTGACATCCGCAACGCCTGACCTGAATACAATTTTCATTAAAAAAAAGTATCGTTATTCCACGTACCCTACAACCATTCGACTGCCGCAGCACTCGTTGTTTATTTTAATTATTGCCATGCCAATTGTGGGTTCAATATTACTAATAATAAAGATTAAAAAACGATTTTCCATACGCACATACTTATGTAAATAAAAAAGTTAGTTAATTAGTTTCTTAAAATTATTTTTGTTTTCAGATTTGTAAACATGTAAGTGTACATTATATCGGAAAACAATTAATATTATAATACTAACTGTAATTTTCTATCAACACAGTGTAATTTTCAAAAAAAATTACGAAATCACATGTCATTATAATAAAAAAAAACTATCGATTTCGATAGACGCAAACGTACCGACACATACTTTCATATTAATATTTAGGCATAAGAAACATGTCAATGAACAGTTCGTCCGCACGCACCGTCGCTTCCATCACGTCATATTATATTACCCCTACGCAAATTCCGTACACCTCGGTATTGGGCGACGGAGCCAGACCCCTTCTGCGAGGGGCCTCCGAGGGGTCGACGCTAACTTGGTTTGCCAAATCAATATACGGCTAATGAGTTGATTAAAATGTTGGCGTAAAATACTATTGTGTAACCTACTATTAATGAAGCCGTCGTTACGCACAGGAGTGCGACTGTAACGCGAAGGTTGTGGGTTCGATCCCCAATCGAAGAAATAAATTGATATTTATGAATAATTTCGCTTCTTCGGTCTGGCATAATGGTAAATAGCTCGGCGTTGAGTTCCGCAAATCAACACGCAATTTTCAAAATTCAGCGGAAAGTGGGGAACGAGTCTCTTAACACGAGATTCCTGATTTTTCACTATTAATTAACAAAGACGAGAGAAATATTAATATTGAAAATTCACAATGTTTACACAAAGTAATAGGCAATTGTTTGAAAAATAGAATTTATAATTGGTTGTTTTAATTAATAAAAAAAAATACAACAGAACTTTTCCACAAATAGTAAAACAGATTTTCCGTAAAACAGAAGGGTGATCCGGTAACCTTCCGGACGTTCCCATTGGTTGATTGCGTTCGCGTGATATTTAGCTACCAATAACTTCAACAATATTATGTTCATGTTATATGACTGCTTAATGTGTGTCTTAACACTAGGTTCCCTCTGCCTACCCTGCTGTGTGCGGGGTGCAGCGTGAAGCTGATTTAATTTATGACCACGAAAATATTTTCTAAAAAAAATTAAAAATTAGCTTCACGCTGTATCCCACACACAGCAGGGTAGGCAGAGGGAACCTAGTGTTAAGACACTCCGTTCCCCACTTTCTGCCGAATTCTGGAGGCATTGCGTATTGAGTAGCAGAACTCAACGCCGCGCTTAACCTCGACACCAGAGCTAAGAAATGGAAATATAAATTTAAGTAAATATTTCATCTCCTCGAGTGGGGATCGAACCCACAACCAGTCGGTTTTGCACTCACACCTCGTGCCACTGCGCCACGACCGGCGTCACTACTGTTGATCCTGATTAAATATTGGGCTTGATGTTTTTTTTTAAAACATAATTTATTTAAATCGAAATTAAAATTTCAATACGTTAACATTTTAATCTATTTCTCGTGACACGTCAGACAAACTTTCTTAACAACATTAAATATAATTTTGCACAAGTAAATCAATAAAGGGCCTTGCAAAACCTCAAATTTAACTCATAGTGTAGTATTTCTCAATCAAATATTTCTTCATCTATTATATTTCAGCATCGTTTAAACTTGAATTGGAGTAAAAAATAGAAAACGAAAGAGAGAAATAAATATTTAGTCTTATTTTCAAGTGAAAGAATAATACTTTTAGCGCGTCGCACTTAAAACTCGTCACAAGATGAAAGGAGCTTCCATCGGCTTCAAGAGTTTAATATTACCTTCTTTAAAGCGTTACAATTGACATTTTGCAGATATACTGGGTATTACTGAGAGCTGTTTTTGTTGTTTATTTTATAAATAATAAGTTTTATTTTTTTTATATAAAATATGTTTTTGGCTTCGTGCTGTTATTTCCACACAGCAGAGTAGGCTGAGGGAACCTGCGAACCCAGTGTTAAGACACTCCGTTTCTTTAAGATACTTCCATTCTCCACTTTTCGCCGAATTCTGGACGTATTGTGTCGACTCCAACATGTCATTTCTTTTCATTTCAACATGTCATTTCTTTTCGAGTGGCAATCGAACCCACAATCTGTTTCCCTAATAATATTAATAAATAATAAAATTTGCATCCAGTAGATATGTATATATACATTACAAATATTTTAAGATTTTATTTCGTACTAACAATTTAACCTTTCTTGGACTTAAAGCTTGGACTTTAAATTTGAAATTGATATCATTCTGTCATATTACATAAGTAGCTCCCTAATGGATTTCTATGACACAATACTGTGTAATTAATCAGAACAAACAAAACCACTTTAGCTTTTGTTTTGAGTGTCTTTGTCCACATACGAAGTGTAATAGTAGGTAGTAATTTCATACGTTATTAATATCAATGTTAAGCCCTACATTGTAAACAGATGTAACTAGTTTTACATATTTTCAACATTTTGAAAATTTAATATTTTTCTTTTTAGGCTCCCGCACCTCAAAAGGAATATAACGTTACTTTTATAGGGTCATTTAGTTGTCTGTCTGTCAAGATCATGTATCCCAAGATCGCGTGATTTTAAATTAATATCGAATATCTTGGTTTAAGTTCCTTTTTAAATGTTAAAGGAAGCTAGCCAAAACACAATACTGCAAACTGCAATTAAATCGTTTACGTTGTTTTTTAGATGAACGTGAACAAGCGCGCAGACAAACAGACAATTTTTTAAAAGTCATTGTTTTGGCATGGCATTTAATGACGCAATAGAACACTATTACGTCATTAAATACCACCAATATTTTTTTTATATATCCAGAAGCCAGTCGGGGCGCAGGGGCACAACGTGTAAATGTAAATTCAACTGGTTATGAGTTTGATCCCCACTCTTGTCTTAACACTATGTTCCCTTTGTCTGTGAAGCTGATTTATTTTATTTATATATCTTCCATGCGTAGACACCGACCTGTTACGATTTTATTATAAGTATAGATAGATATTAATTACAAACTTATCATGTCTATACAGAAGTTTAATACCCTATTAATATGTAAGAGTACATTCCCTTCTTATATAAAGTAGAATGTCAATTTTGATTTTTTGCTTTTTTCTCATTAACCGTACATTATTATTCGTCTGTTCATAAAAATAGAACAATTTTTAACCTACAAAGACAAAACCAAATAGTTGCCAAGTTTGTTAAAAAATCATTATATATGTACATTTTTCACTATATTGTAAATATATAATGAGAACTACCAAAAGTTTCAAAAGTAAGCCAAGCCTACAAAATATAAAAATAATTTTACAAAAAATGACTAGAACTAAAGTAACACAGGAGAGATTTTACATATAATTCTCAATTCAGGCAATCCAAAGTAACCAGACACTGGAACCTTGTATTATAAATCTGACAATCTGGAGAGATCCATTTAAGTTTATTGTAATGCTCCATTACTCACGGTGCGTTCACCGTCCTCAGACGACTTTGAATGTTGAACTTTGAAAAATCGATTATATTGTTTACTTTTCATATTGAAACACTATTTATTTGAAGTGCAAAATGAGTAAATGTGAAATTCCGATGAAAATTACTACTTCTTCGAAATATTTCGTTAGCCGTTGTGATGTATTACAATCAGCAGCTTTAATTTTTCGAATATCCTGAACACCGTTTGCTTGACAGTTAAAAATATTTATTTTAAATATTCTAATTCGTGGCGCAGCGGCACGAAGTGTGACTGTAAAATCGACTGGTTGTGGGTTCGATCCCTACTCGAGGAGATGAAATATTTACTTAAATTTATATTTCGATTGTCTGCGCCCGTGTGTAGACGCTAAGCGCGGCGTTGAGTTCTGCCACTCAACACGCAATGCCTCCAGAATTCGGCAGAAAGTGGGGAACGGAGTGTCTTAACACTAGGTTACCACTGCCTACCCTGCCGTGTGCGGGATACAGCGTGAAGCTGATAAAAAAATAATTATAGCGATAATATGAATTCTTTAACCATATTGCTCGCCACTACACTACTATAATATAAGCTATACCGACTGGATGCCTGGTTCAATTATCTACCCGATATACTAAATTAGTTTTCTCATCATTATAATATAGGATTTTTTTAAGATGCGTATCAATAAATAAACATTGATAGTTCCTCTAATGCTGTAAATATTTTTAGGCAGTGGTGATGAGTTACCTCATTTGCCTGGTCTTAATAAAAAAAACACACACAAGTTCATAGCTTGCTCTAAATATTCTAGCTACGGTTTGACGTCGAGCTAAATTGTGTTTATTGATTATGACGATAATTGGATTTCAAATATGTACGTGTATTGAAAATTATTTTGAGTAGGTATAGATTATATAAATCATTATTAGTTTACCAATGTATGTATCATTAAAAATTAAAAACATGATGTCCACTGTGTTGTGTATTACTAGTAATTAAGCTCTACGCCGTAGCATTTTATTAAAATATATATATATATATATATATATATATATATATATATATATATATATATATATATATATATATATATATATATATATATATATTTATTTTATCTATCGTTTTTAAGACATTAAAATGATAAGAAGACATTATATTTTTATAAATAAAATATGGAAATAACCATTGTGTGTACGACAGGACAATGTTACCATAAAACATTATATGGCAATATGGAGTTGGCGCCATCTTAGCGCAATCAGAATAAATCTAATTCAGCACGCTGGTATTTCCCCTGCCTGATCAAACAAAGCGTGCCGTCGGGTTCCGCCACCCATCACGCAATATCCTTTTAAAGGTTCCCTCTCCCTACCCTGTCACATGCGAATATAAAAACGTATACAGTAAAGCAAAAAAAAATTAAGTCACCCCTGTCCCTGACCGAAATACTATTTTAATTTCATTTCAACCCTTAAACTTTGGTACCAGTGGTGGTGGTATGAGGTCAAGCGCTAGCCGTGGCAAGTTTCGTAAGCAGAATGTAAATATAGCTCAAAATAGCTCTATACAAGTCTTGGAAGTTCCGCTATTGTGTACGATACCCAATTATGCCCTCGCTTCTTTGTTTCTGTAAGGACTTAATGATAGTATTTAAAATTCTATGACGTAATGTTTGTTTGTACGAATGAAGGTCTAACTTGAGGTCAGTGGAAAAAAATCGAATATTATATATATATTTTTTATCAGCTTCACGCTGTATCCCGCACACAGCAGGGTAGGCAGAAGGAACCTAGTGTTAAGACACTCCGTTCCCCACTTTCTGCCGGGGTTGACCTTCGAAAACACAGTATCAAAGATACTGGAGGAAGGTCACGTAAAAAGGGGGTCCTCATACCCCCCGGAGGACATGTATGAAGAGGTTGATGACAGTGGACGAGGCGAAAGAGGTATGTAGAGACCGTAGCGTTTGGCCCTCCGTTCTCTCTGACTACCCCGCTAGGGATAAAGCGTGAAGTTAGTTTTGTTTAAGTTTAGTTTTTTATGCGTCTTTATTTTTGGGAACTTAGGAACTTATTGTTAACATACTCTGTTCTCATTAGCACACTTCCTTCCTCAACTTTCTGTCAAAGGCATTGCGTAATTAATATTTTATTTCCTCAAATGGAAATCGAATCCACAACCTGTTACACACTTGTGCCCACTTGTGTTCTACGACTTGGAGTCTCCTGTCTTTAGTAACTTTCGTAGCAAAGTTAAATTAGTAAAATGATACCTACTTCTAACACTGTCTGTCATTAGTTCAATCCTATAAACAATAAAGCACAATCTAGGTGCGGTGGTTTCCGTTCACAAAAATCTAATTTCATTAATGAACGATGTCCCGAATTAGAAGTTATGTATGTATTACTTAGATTTTGCCTGCGACTTTGCCCACGTGGTCAAATAATTGCTCTAAATAACTAAACCAAAAGGTAGCGAGGCTAAATCTCACTGCAAGTACATTGGGTTAAGAAATGAATAATATATTTTAATTTACTCTATTCCTCGATAAATGATTCTAAATTTTTTTTTTTAATTAAGTTAATTTCACCACTTCCTGAGATAGCGTGGTCAACCAAAAAACCCGTTTTTTCAGCTTCACGCTGTATCCCGCTGTTAGCAGGGTAGGCAGAGGAATGCTAGTGATAAGACATTCCGTTCCCCACCGCCGAATTTTCGAGGTACTGTGACTTGAGTGGCGGAACTTATCGCCGCGCTTTGCCTGTTATCACAGCGACATGGGATCGAACACTGAACCGTCACGTTTATAGTCACACGCTTGTCCCTCTGCACCACGACGACCTCAAATCCCTTGCTTAGTTTATAATATTAACAAATAAAACATATCTGGCGTCGGTGGCTGGGACGATGGTCGTTATAATTGCTTATATTTAAAACTGCTTCGTAGCATCGTTTACTATGCTAAATTTGAATACATCCTCAAATTATGAAAATTAGATCAGTATTCACGCTGTATCCCGCACACAGTAGGTAGTAGGCAAAGAAAACCTAGTGTTAAGACACTCCGTTCCCCACTTACCTCCGAATTTTGGAGGCATTGCGTATGGAGTGGTGGGACTCTACGCCGCGCTTTGCCTCAATTTCAGAGCGAAGAAGTGGAAATATAAATTTAAATAAATATTTCATTTCCTCGAATGAGGATTGACCCACAACCAGTCGCGTTTACAGTCACAGTTTGTGTCACTGCGCCACGTCTGGCCTGAATACGTTCTTATCACAAAATTATAAAAATACATAAATATACTCAAGGAATAAAGATTTTTGATATTAAAGTAATAATATTTTTATTCAATGTATTTAATAAAGAATTGCTATTTCTCTTAGAATTTGGTTACACTATGCAACGTAAGTCTAAGTGAGCAGAAAGAAGGTGGGAAATGGAAAGATTCATTAATTCACTGTATAAACGCAAACTCGATCTTTTAAAGAGTAAAATAAATTAATCTACACGAAAATGTTCTCTGATCTACATGAAAATGTTCATATCCTATAAGATCGAACCTAAAACCATACTGCCTTACGATAGTATTTTTAAATACTCAATTTCGTGTTAGATATATAATTTTTATTACACCATGTTTATCGTTTCAAGACCACTGCACCTGTGATTGAGGTTACCTTAGAATAGAGAAAAATATTTAAAAAAAAACAATGAATGTATTTCTTTTATCAGAAGGTTCTTATAATTACAAAATTCTTTTTTTCTCTACTGTATGGAATAAAATAAATGTCAATTTTGTATTTATTTTTACATTTTTGATAACCACCACTCTGGGGAAGCAGCAGATAAAAATAAACTCTACAGATATATAACTTAAACATCAGAACAAGAAGAAAATGAACGAACAAAACGAGAAGTTACATAACTTATACAGAAGAAAACTTACATAACTTACACATTACAACACATAGGCCACAATTAATGTAAATACATTGTTTAATTTTGCTATAATATAACAATACTTGACAAGGACCTCCCGGAGAGTATGTAAAAAGAGGTTGATGACAGCGGACGAGGCGAAAGAGGTATGTAGAGACCGCAGCGTTTGGCGCTCCGTTCCGTCTGACTACACCGCTAGAGATACAGCTTTAAGCTAAGTTAAGTAAAATTATATAAACACTTAAGCAAGCAAAACCGCGTCAGGGCTGCTAATACAAATAAAACAATAAAAAAACTTTATAAATAAAATAAATAAATAAATTAGCTTCACGCTGTATCCCGCACACAGCAGGGTAGGCAGAGGGAATCTAGTGTTAAGACACTCCGTTCCCCACTTTCTGCCGGATTCTGGAGGCATTGCGTGTTGAGTGACAGAACTCAACGCCGCGCTTAAACTCGACACCAGAGCGAAGAAATGGAAATATAAATTTAAGTAAATATTTCATCTCCTCGAGTGGGGATCGAACCCACAACCAGTCGGTTTTGCAGTCACACCTCGTGCCGCTGCGCCACGACCGGCCTCGAAGGCAAGGCTTTCGTAACATATTTTCTATTTTCTCTTATAATCACGTGTATTTATATCCCAACATGTTGTATAATATGGAAAAATATAAATAGTCTATGAGAGCCCCCACATGTTCTAACTTTTCATAGCAGGTCAGCTCACGAAGGTTTTTTATATCAATGAAAACTGACACGACCTATTTCTCTCATACAATCTCTTTCTATACATAGTTATTGTTGTGTGTTAAATAGTAATAGTGAATAGTATTTTTTGTAAGTTCAGATATTATTTACTACTATCAAAACTAAAAATAACTAACGTTATATAAATAAAAATATTTTTTTGTTCATTACTTTTAGCTATAGAAAAATCTATGTGTTATACGCTTTTAATTTTTTGTTTAAAGCTTACAATGACGCTATATAAAAATTATTATAATGAAACATGAAGTCAATCCTAGCCGTAAATGTGGATCCCGACACAAAGCAGAGTAGGCAGAGGGAATGTGGGAACCTTATGTCAAGACATTCCGTTCTCCATTAAGATACTTCCGTTTCCCGCTTCCGCATTCCGCTGAATGCTTGAGGCATTGCGCGTTGAGTGGTGAAACTCAACGCCGCGCTTATTTTCTTACTAGAGAGAGGAAATGAAAATATTAAATTTCATCGTATATTACATCCTCCCGAATGGAAATGGAACCCAAAACCATCGCGTTGACAGTACCACTTTTGCACCCATGTACCACGACGGCGTCAGTTTTCCCAATTTATACCACAATGATGCCTATTCAAATACAATTACAATATCAAATACAATAATCGAACACTAGAATAAACATTTGCAATAGTACTTTGAAACCATTAGTTCAGTACTAGCGACTGGCGTGCGGTGCCTCGTAATTGAGAGGCTTCAACTAAACTCATTAAGGGTGACCTCGTCTTGGTCACGTGACAGCGATTCTTTCACATCAATCAACCCTTTTGTGTGTGTCATTTTTTTTGGGATAAAAAATACAATTATCAGTCGTGGCAACAGGTTGTGGGTTAGATTCACGAAAGAGAAAGTAGAGTGGAGTGTCTTAAGACTATATATAACACAATGCTCCCTCTGCTTTCCCTGTTGTATGCGGGATACAGCGTGAAGAAAATCTGTCAATTTTATCTTTAATATTTGGAATTATTGGACCCATAATATTTCTGCTGCATTTATCAAAGATTTTAAATCTCATTACGAAGAAATGTATAAAATTGTAAATATTTTATCTTCATAATATTAGTTAAAATAATTATTTAAAGAAATATCGATATTTCCTCATGGAATTATAATTTTAATCTGGTAAAAGAAAATAGCGTACCCATATGAAAAATTGCTTAATGTATGTGTTTGCTACAAATGATAATTATATCTTATTGTTGTATCGTTGAACGACGTTATTTATATGTAATTTTGTATCTTCATTACAACACTCTTTCTATGAATTTGACAACATCTGTTTTTAGCTTCACGCTTTATCCCCAGCAGGGTATTCAGATAGACCACTGGCTCCCAACCAGTGGTCCGCGGACAACCAGTGCTCCGCAAAAGCCTTAAAATGGTCCGCGAACGATATGATGAGGCAAAGTATGACTATCACAGTTAATTTTTATTATACCTACATGCATAGTGGTCCTTGCTAACAAGAAGGATATAAAAGTGGTCCCTGATCAAGAAAAAGTTGGGAAGCCCTGAGATAGACGGAGCGTCAAACGCTACGGTCATACCTTTTTCACTCTTCAATATATAGATACTGTGGTCTCAAATATCAACTGAAATCTCCCTTCCCATGAATCCATATTATAATCCTAAAAACAATAGCACATCATTTATATTTGTGATTCAAATTCCAATATGCAAGTATCTGCGCTTAGGTACATATGCAAATGCGCCTGCGCACGTTGTTTATTAATTATGTTAAAAAAGTAAAGAAACTATGGAAACAAAATACTTAATAAATATTTATAACTTAGAGTATATTTTCGTTAAAATCTATTCTTTTCACCTTTTCTGCTGAAATCATTTCCTTTTCCTATCTCTATATATAATAAGACAGTAATAATATTTTGTCTGTACATTTAGTAATTTTGACTCAAATGGAAAGAATAATAGAAAGCAAAAAAAATATTTTTTTTAATTTCTTGTACGAAAATAAATAAAAAAATTGAATCAATGCACGAACCACTTAAGTCCATTGAAGTGGTCTTTCTCGCAAACCCCATGTCATTTTTAATCCCAATACTTGAACATTCGCACAAAGCGTGATGACTTCGCGATCCTATCTTTATAGCGTCTGAGATTCCCCTTTATAGGGCCTTTTATGTTATAGGTTGTTCATTCTTCTCGCCGTAGGGTGACTGAGTGAACTATACTACTATACGTAATCTAAATGTCTGGATGTAAATAGTTATTTAGTAGAAATTTGATTTAGTCTTTTTTGGGATTATATGGTATTTTTATTAAATTTCTTCACAATATATTTTGGCTCTGTATCCCGCATAGAACAGCAGGTAGTCAGAGGGAACCTAGGAGCCTACTGTCACTACACATAGTGAGAGGTACAGAAACAATATATATGAATTATTAAAAACAAATTTCGAAATCATGACTTTTTTCATATTTTTCTTATTATATTTTTTTAATTTAAAGAAAATCGTAAACATATAATTCGTTCCTATTAAGTCACTTTCGTTCCCCAATTGCGTGTTAAGTATGCTGAACGCCACACTTCGCTTCCTTACCAAAACGAGGAAATCAAAATATAAAATTTCATTTACCCAAGTAGAAATTGAACCCACAACCACGCTTACAGTCGCACGTACCACGATGGCTTTAACATATAAAATTATAATTTAATACTTACAGATAGGTTAGCTTCTTTAGATAAAAGTTTCTAAAGGTCAAGTGCATACCGACGCTTCGCTCTCACGTAAGTGAATGTTTACTTTATATAAATCGCAGAAAATATTTATTCGTTTTATAAAAAATATATTTGTAATAGGTACTTATTACATAATAATACATTAGTACAATAAATTATTAAATTAAAATGTTGAACATGTTTTACAACACATTGAGGTGAGACGTAGCACTGGCAGATTGCGACTATAACATGACTGGTTGTGGGTTCAATTCCCACATGAGGAAACATTCCTCGTTTTGGGAGACGAGCCAAAGCGCAATGACATTTCAATTTGGCAGAAAGTGGGAAGAGGAACTATCATAAAGAGAAAGTAGTCTCTAAGCGTTAGGTTCCCTCTGCCTTAACTGCTACGTGCAGGATACAGCGTAAATCAAAAAAATATTATAAACAGGCGCTACTATTGCGCCGTTACCACACTTTTGACTAATCAAGATAATTTTAAGCTGAAATTCAACTCAAACAAATGTTTATATTCATAATTCTCAAATCAAATTAGATAAAACGCAAATCTAAGAAAAGCGTTATCTACCTTTGGCTATTGAAAAAAGGGAATTTATGAAGAAAACAATATTATATTCGCTCCATATATGTACACAGAACATCAAATTAATGCGAAACACGTAATTTTCAAGTGCAATTTTCCATACTCTAGGTATAAAATGTCAAAGACTTACCACCCATCATACTTCATCCCTTTTAAAATGTTACATTAACATGACATTTCAATTGTAATCTTATAATGTAAACCAAACAGTAGTAAATATCAAACGATTAGACCCAGACAGATTACTGAGGAAGGGCGAGGGTGCACCGAGGGGTGCAAAGGCATTTCTCTCCAGCTAATATCACCCTTGTGCCCTAAGTATTAAGGTATGTAATGCAAAGTACTAAAATTGTCGTAGTTAAGGGTATACCACCACGCACAAGGCCAATGAACTTCTCTAAATCATAGATTTGATTATAAATTGCACTGAATAAGAAAGATAAAAGTTAAAAATAAGTTATTGTTCAATCGACGTCCTAATCTCAATGAGAAAGTGTTGTTTCTAGGAATAAAATCGTGTGGAAGTGAACTGTACAGAGTTCACACAGTGTTACAGAGTTCAAAATTCAATCTTATAATGTACAATGTTCGTACACTAGCGACATTTTATTATAAAATAATCGATGATCGAGTCAGAATCTCTCACCGAGGGTTCCGTACCAATTTCTGTTTTGTAGGTCAACAGGAAGTTGAGGGACTTATAAATTTGACAAGCTTAAGTTTGCTGGAGTAAATATTTATTTTGTATAAAATGAACTACAACTAATAAGTTTATAATTATTTTTTTTTCTATGAAATATTTATTAATTTTCACTTTTCTTTTTTTTCCTTGATTTACACCACAAGTTTCCCTTCGTACTAAATTTCATAACTGTAGGAGCAAGAACCTTATGGGTTTTTATTACGCATTAAATTTATATAATCAAGTATGTTTATTTGGTTATTCTTCACTATTTAACGTGTCTCTTCTTCGTTCGAATGTTGTGTAAATAATATCTCTAAAACTGCCAAAAAACATACATAATAAATTTAAAAGGATTTTTCATATCCATTACTCCTGAATAAAAAACGAATAAACAAGCAAAAAATAAAAAAAAATAAAACTTTTCAAATAAATAAAAACATATACAAAATAAAAGCAAGTAAAACGCTGTCCATATAAAAGGTATATTTGTAGCTATATTGCAGGTCCAATTGACGAAGTGTGGTGTGGAGGACCCTCACTCCCCCGGGACGAGAATTCATATGCATTTCAAATAAGTTCTCTAGTTCTAGTTTTAGATAGAGTTGCGTGTTGTTTTTGCTATCGCCATATATGTGTTTCAATGAATTATTTTACTTTTTTAATAAATTTATATTTTTTTATTTTGTTTTTATATTTTAAACGTAGCAACTAAACTAAATGCACGGTTCTGGATTCGATTGCCACTCGGTGAACGTATATTATCATTCCCTAGGTAACAAGTCAAAGCGCCACGTTTACATCCGGCACTCAATGTCTTGATAATTGGGAGGAGCCTGACAAACGGAGTATCTAACTGTCTAACATTGAGTTCTCCATTGCCTTCTCTGCTTGAGTAGGTACTCTAAGACGGCTTATCATGTAGAGAATATTTTTGATTGACTATAAGTCTCATCGTAGTTAACTATGTATATTCAGACCAAAAAAACGTAATAACTGAAAATTTTATATATTTATTTAATTCACATTGACCCAAAATATAAAATTCAATTATACTTTCAATTATGTGTATGTTATTTATGTATATTCAACATATATAAAAAAACTCTTCCGTTACTGAATGATTGGCAGACAACGTACAGTCGCAAGAGGCTGATATATTTGGCATGTAGGTTCCTTGGGGAGTGCAGGGGAATAACACCAAGAGAGGATTCCCCTTAATTTCTTAATCTAATATCGTCTTACATAGCTAGTTCTAACAAATTTAAATAAGTAAGCAAGCTAGAATGTGGTTGTCATAATTTAAAAAAATACCTGTATAATATAACTTGTATAATAAAATAGAGGTAATGTAAATAAAAAAATACCTGTATAACTATGTCAAAGGAAAAAATAAATAAAAGAAAAATTATAATATATCATTTATTTCATTTCACTGGCATTTTATAAACATATCTGAAAATATATTTATTTTACCAAAGCAAGTAGAGTTAAGACTTAATCTACTAACAACAGCCGCTCTATAATTAAAAGAGAGCCATATTGATACGAAAAGAGATAAATGCTTTGGAACAACGTTTGGACTTAGTTAACCCTTACCAATATGTCAACAATATTACAAACTATAAGAATAAACGAGACGGTCTGTCTATCACTAATATATAATTTTTTACATATTTATCTTCAAGTGGCAGCATGATTCAAATGTAATGTAAACAATTTTAATAGTACAGTGTATTTTGAACTTATTTTTACTTATTTTCTGCCTTTTATTTATTTTTGGTATATACCTATAAAATATCTACATTATCTTCTCATACATTATTAATAGTAATAATTATGATAATTAAAGAGCATGTAAGGGTGGTAATGAATGCACCCTTTATTAATGTAATTGTATGAAGGTTGGATTACCCTTTGTTTTTGGATGGGTAGTAACATTATTTTCCTCTTAGAATATGCAGATTGAACTGTTCACCTTAAATGAATTTCTGTTTTCATTCTCTTTTACTCATTTTTATTACCTAGAAATGTCTATATTGTGAACAGTATATGTATAGTAGTGTAGAGTAAGAATCGAACCTATAAGCACCACGTTCAGTTTAGACATATAATGACAAATTGCAAACTTTATGGCATACGCCCAAAATAATGATGTGAAAATTTAATAAAAGGCAATAAAAAATATAAAACATAAAGAGATCTTATAATATCATGCTTTTAATATCTATCATAGATTGTAAAAAGAAAAAAATAACAACTGAAAAATAACCTACAACTAGTTTTACACATGTCTCATATAATGAGATTACTTTAGCAAAACCATTATAAGAAGAAAATTATACTTAAAATTAGCTTCTATTCTATAATGGCACTTGCTTAGAAATACAGATAAAATACTAATATGTGCGTCAAACGCGTCTTAACTCCAAAACTAATATTTACAAAGTCCTTTGCCGTGTTGTTTTTTTTTTGTAATTATAGTTAGTTAACAATCAAAAGCCATACAAAGTTTGCAATAAAATATTCAGCTCATAATAAATATTTCATCCATTCCATTAAAAATTGTGACCTTTTTTTGGATTTACTGTAATATATTTTACATTTTTTTTATAATATTTTTCTACATTTGGCAAAGGATCGCGTTTGCAACGCTAAAGTAGACGTATCAGTCACACGTATAAACTAACAACTATTTATAATCTACAGCTTATGCCAAAAAATAAACATGAATCTATCATTTTTTATATAACAAGAGCTTTATGACTAGAAAAATGTTTACTTAAGGCCAAGCCATTATTTGCGCCTTTTAAATCATATAAAACAGAAAAAAATACTCAAAATTATCAATTTACGTTACAGTCTTTGATATGAAAAAAGTAAAAACATATGTTATATATAGCTTAAAAGGCACAAATGATATTAAAACTAATTAGAGATCCATACTAAATGTCTCCTGGGACTCGTCAAAGGAGATAGAGTTAGAACGTGGCTTTTGGGCAGAAGGTGGTGCTTCCCTCGCAAGGCCTGGGTTCTTTAAGAGAGCCGCGGGCAGAGAACACTTCGGTGGTGTCTGTGATATCGGCGACTGCCGTAGAGACATCATAAATGACCTGTCGTAGACTATACGGGTACCTGGAAACAGAAATGAATATAATTTAATTTATTTTTTTAAAATTAATATATTAAAATATATATACTTTCTTTTATTATTCTCGTCTTTACAGTTTAATTAGATTTTTTTTTTCAAAGAAATTTGAAAAGAAGTAGGAATGTATAGTCGTTTTTTATATACCACATAAAGTATGTTTGACAGTGAAAATATTGAGTTGAATCTGATTTAAAGTTATTTCATTCAAAAAAAATTAAAAATATATTGATTATATTTTTTTAATAATAATACACAAATCTTTATTAATAGTTACTTATCGTTTACATTAACAAATTTATCTAAACCAGACATCAATTTATCATAGTTAATTTGTTATTGTTATTGAAAGATAAAATAAAAATGACAATAAACATTGTTACAAGTATATCGTCAATAGATTATATAATGAATAGTCATGTATTGTAATACTTCCGAGGCGTGTAACGTGTTTGTGTTATTCAAATTTATATATTCATTTTCTTAGCTCTGGTGCGGCGTTGAGTTCCGCCACTCAACACGCACTGCCTCCACAATTCGGCAGAAAATGGGAAACGGAGTTTCTTAACACTAGGTTGCCTTTACCTACTTTGCTGTGTGCAGGATACAACGTGAAACTGATTTATTAAATTATTATATTAAACAACTTTTGATAACAAGAATAGTTGAATTTATATAAGAAGTACTATTTCATTTTAGGGAAAACCAGCAATTCTCCCTCATGTGCTTAAAGCCACAACCCTACGCGTAGTATAATTGCCTTATTTGAATATGTTTGAATATATTACTATAATATTAGAACCTAGCGACCCTCTACAATTACGGAAATAAAGCTTCTAAATAAAAAAATAACAAAATAACTCAGGAATAATATGTATGGAAACTGAATATTAATTACCATTACGTGCAGTACTATACAAAAATATTTATTTAGAAAACGTATATAAATTTGGACGTAGCGGGACTTGAACCCGTGCCTCCTGGAAACTGACCAGACGCTCTGATCACTAAGCCATACGTTTACTTTCTAAATAAGTATTTTTCATTTTTTTTTTAAGTGTGGATTAACACTTTAAAAATGTTGAAAGCACTATACAATTTTTTTGGTACCTTAAAACACCATAAAAGAAAATTTTGATTTTCTTCAATATTTATTAAAAAAAATATTTTAAAATATTTTCTAAGCAAAGATAATACTACTGATTAGATATAACTTCATTAATTATAAGTTTGTATGTATGTCTGTCTGTCTTATCATAATACTCTATTTGTATAATTGACTCAAGAGTCAGAGACCTTGAACTGTTTACAATGTTTTCATTGTTCAATATTAACGGTATCTCTCTCCCACATGTGCCAATAAAAATATTTAAACTTTTATGGTCATGAAATTATTTTAGAAATAACTAAATCTTATTTTATATCTGAAATTTTTAATATCTTAAATTTTTAGTTTAAGGTTCATCTAATCCGAAGGCTTGTTGTTATGGAAAATTCTATCACCTATAACCAAGAGCAATAAATTGTTAATAAATTTTAAAAATAGTATACATTTTTCGAAATGACGAGTTTTTTAAAATATATTTGCGAATACTAAAATATACGCAATAAAACCGGTCAAAATATATCAAAAATCTTATTAGATATATTACGTCTTTTCTTAAGTTAATGTTATAGCATAGATAACAACGTACATAACAGGTTAGGGAAATTGATCTATATGTTAAGACACTCCGCTTTCTACGCACCGCCCAATTAAAAATACATTGCATATTGACTGGCGTAACTAAACCACGCGTTTCTTCTTGTACTTAGAGCGAAAAAAATAATTTATTTTCCCGAATGTCATTCAAAATTATGCTTACATTTTGTTAAAAAATGTTATTGCGTGCTAATAATTTTAAAGTCGGACAATTTATCGCATTTAAATATTTACTTAGAGTCGAACACGTGGCTCTATCGAAAGACGTTTTGATTACCAATTTATGTAGCTCTTATATTGTATGGTGATAGTGGGTTCGATCTTTTTAGATTCACGCTTTATCCCGCACATTGCAAGGAAGGCAGAGACAATCTGAGAACGTAGGTAGTGTTAAGACACTTCGGTAACCATTAGGAAGAAATGGGAGTGCCCATTTCTTCAAAGTTCTTGAAGCATTGCGTGTTGAGATGCGAACTCAAATTAGTGTTGAGATGAGAACTAAATATTTAATTTAACTAAGTGAGAATAGAACTCAAAATCGTCACGTTTACAGTCGCACACTTGTGACCTTGAGCCACAACGTAAAAAAATAAGATTTTAATTAGGCTTTCCACACATTAATAATTTGAGGCTAGTCGTGGCGCACAAAGTGTGACTGTAAAACCGACTGGTTGTGAGTTCGATCCCCATTCGAGGAGACGAAATATTTATATATTTTAAATTTGTATTGCCATTTCTTCGCTCTAGTGTCGATTCAAAGGCGCTGCAAAAGTTCTGCCACTCAACACGCAATGCCTCCAGAATTCGTCAGAAAGTGGGGAACGGAGTGTCTTAACACTAGGTTCCCTCTGCCCACCCTGCTGTATACGGGATACAGCGTTAAGCCTTCGAACAGTGAACATGCGTGGAAAAAAATTAAAAAATCCTAGCGAAACATAAAATTTTCGTACTGCGCAGTACGATATCAAGGCCTCACCTCGCAATCAACACGCGGTCGTTGTCACGTCTAAATTTACTTTCCCAGTACTCGTAGCGGGTTTAAATAGCTCTTATTGGGATAATATGATTGGTTTAACAAAAGGTTGTTCACCTCGCGGTGGTCTAACCTAGTTTTGTGTCACGTCTGTCACGCGGCGTTACGTAACGTTTGTTGACATTGGAACTGATAAGAGTGGCCTCGAAGCGATTGATAGAAGATTAATCTTGTATTATATAAGAATTCTTTAAAATAATAATAATATAATATATAATTTTACCTGTTTTAAGCTATTCTAAAGTCTAAACTAATCCATTAATGTTTAAACACAGAATATAAAACCACGTGGTCAATAACAATAACAAATAACACGTATTGGATTCTACTTTAAACTAAATTTATTTTTTCAAAAATAATTATACTTAAAAATACAAAGCTAAGGGCTGTTACCTCCAGGGGTGGTAGAGTAGATGGTGCCACCCGGTGTACTGGAGTAAACATCGGGCATTTGAGCCGGATCGGTGATCAGGACCCTCCTCGACGGTATGGTCTGGCTATGGGTGGCCTGTCTTGCAATTGGTGAAGCAGACATTTTCGAATATTATTATTATTAATATTATCAATCACAATCACTTACACAAGTCAGCAAAGGACTGAGAACTGAGCCGAGGCACGCCGCCGTCTAAAATAAATACGGCCTCGAACGCACACAGATATCGATAGCGTTAAACATGTATACGTGTGTCAAAACATTCATATATTAATAATGTAGAGCTTTAGTATTGTTTATGTTTATAGGTAGAGCCGTGGAAACTCTGAGAGACTGTGTATAATAGATTGTAGAGCTATTTCACTGTATATTCCTTCCACTATATGGTCTTTTAATCTTGGTAATTTAACAATTACATATGTTTTTTTTTACTTTTGAAAGTAATTGTAATTTGTAAAAAGTAAACTAAAAATCATTGGTTACTACAATATTCTTGATGGTATTTTTAATCTCTAATCTAAAAAACAAACCAAAACAAGGATACAATCCTTAATATTATCTTTATACAAAAAGTTTTAAAAACATCTTACCAGTTCTGAGAAATAGAGTCGGATAACAATGAAAATAAGATCGGTTGCTATCATAAAACCAAATCATTTTTTTTTTACTATAAACAGGTTTAAAGCAGTAAGAGATATAAGAGGGGACCTCGGTTGACCTTCGAAAATACAATAGCAAAGATACTATACTAGAAGAAGGTCACGTAAAAAGCATGAGCACCCCCCACAGGCCACGAGAGAGGGAAGGTTGATGACAGTGGACGACGCGAAGGAAGTTTCGTCCTCTCTGACTACGCCGCGAGAGATTAATTTGCTAAAGTCGCAGTGGTCACATTAATCACAGTACCGTTGTGATAACCGCACGTTGGACAGCAAATTCAGAAAGGGAAGTATAGGACATCGTCTATCTAGATCGAGCTCGGTAGCGTATCATTAGAGAAACCTATGTCCAGCAATGAACGAGGACAAGCTGTTGATGATGATGATAATGATGACAGGAACAAGGCAAAGATTGCCATCAGTATCGACATACATTTTTTTTTTTTCAGCTTCACGCTGTATCTTACATATAAAAGAGTACACAAAGGGAACCTAAGAGTGTTAAGTTACTCTGTTCCTATTAAGAAACTTCCGTTCTCCGCTTAAATCTGAATGCAATGTGTAAAGAGCGGTGGAACTCAATTAATAGTGCGAGTAAAAGAAAATATTAAATATTGCATTTCGTCGAGTGGGCATTGAACCCACAATCTGTTGCCTTTAAAGTCGCACGCTTGTACCACTGCGTCAAATACTTTTGATTTAAACAGACAGATAAATCTGACAATTATATTAATAACATTAAATTAAAAGAAAAACAAAAATCATCACTTATTTCTTATATAATTTAATATTTCTTTTAGTCTGTGCTCAACACTCATACATATAAACCTTATCTAATAAACATTCACAGTACAAGCGGATACCATGTGCGTAGTATTTTTATACGTTCAAAAACACTTTAGTTGTTATGGCGACAAAATTTATCTCAATTAGATATTAGAACCGTGATAATACATTTCCAGTCTAGCTTCAACTAGTTTATTATTTAATTTAAAATAACTGTTTGTTGTTTTTTATTCATATGTTTGTTTTCTTTTGTATTTAATAGTTTTTAGGTTTGTTGGTGTGTCACACATCATCGCTTTCTTCAATAATAATTAGAAGATATAAGATAGCAAATACACGTGGTGATTACAAAATAACAGGTGAATTTATAAAATAAAAAAAATAAATCAGCTTCACGCTGTATCCCGCAAACAGCAGAGTAGGCAGAGGGAACCTAGTGTTAAGACACTCCGTTCCCCATTTTTTTTTATGGAAAAGTCAAACGAGCGTTCAGGTCACCTGATGGTAAGTGATTAAAACCGCACACGACCCCGTGCAACAGCAGAAGAGCTACAGGGGCGTTGCCGGCCTTTAAGTTGGAGATAAACGTGCTTTTTGAAGGTACCCATGTCATATCGACCTGGAAACACTGCCGCGGGTAGGCCATTCCACAGTTCCGTGGCGCGTGGAAGGAAGTTCCTACGAAACCGCATAGTAGCGGAGGTACATATCCAGATGGTGTGGATGGTAGTTAAGTTTGTGACGTACTGTGCGGTTAGAAAATTCGGCGGCAGGTAACAGGTCAAACAGTTCTTCAGAACTCTCCCCATGATAAATGCGGTAGAGAACGAACTTTCCACCAAGTTCTGGAGGCGTTGCGTGTTGAGTAGCGGAAACATGAAAATATTAATAAACAATAATTAATTCCCCCGATTAGGAATCGAACCTATAAGCGTCGCATTAACAGTCTCACACCTTAATGCCACTGCACCGACGTCGACTTAAAAAATATATAGAAATAATGAATAAATATAACTTAATATTTCTAATTATAAAAGCAAAACAGAATTTCGTATTCACCTGAAGCCACAAACAGTAGGTATCTTGTAATATATTAGCAATATTATACATACATAAGTAGATAACTCTATAGAAATGCTATTCACATATTGATACTTGTATAACAATAAATATATGTTCTTCTTTATCTTTACACTTTATTCCGCACATAGCAAGGTAGGTAGAGGGAACCTGGGAATCTAATTTTGAAACATTGAGATATTTCCGCTCCCTTTTGCTGCCGAATTCTTGAGGCATTACGTGTTGAGTGTCGGAGCTCTAGCTTCGTTGATTATTTCAATTGTTTTTAATTGTTTACTATAAATCAAATCAAAATTAAATCAACTTCACGCTGTATCCCGCACACAGCAGGGTAGGTTAAGGGAACCTAGTGTTCCCTCCACACCGTTCCCCACTTTCCACCGAGTTCTGGAGGCATTGCGTGTTGAGTGTAAGTATTTTATCTCCTCGAGTGGGGATCGAACCCACAACCCGTCGATTTTACAGTCACACTCTGTGCCCCTGCGCTACGACTGGCCACCTCTAATAAATTATATTCGTACATACAATATTAACCAAAATGTACTTTTTGATAATAAATCTAAATAATATAATCAAATTTTAACAAAAAAAATAATAAAATAAAATTTCAAAGGTAAATTTTTCTAATTAAAAAGATTTAACCTTTTTCAAAAATTAATTAAAAAATACAAGATAAGACTTAGAAAAAAATTTTTTTACTAAAACCGTGGAAAATTTTAAATTTTTAAAGGAGTCGTGCAACGTACAGTGATGTTTCATCATTTGAATCAAATTGTTTACGAACGAATCCGGAAACTCGTCGGGACCGTGAGAACGATAGAAATAAACCGATTTTGTTATTTCGTTAATAGCATATTACAAAAATAAGACGCAGCTTCCATTTTATATATGTCGGAGATGTGAGAGAGAGAGAGACGAGAGAGAGAGAGAGAGAGAGAGAGACGACCGACGACACTGGGCGTAAATAATAAACGAGTAGAACCTCGGCCATGTCCTGGCTTTTGGTTCTACTCACATGTGAACACATGACACATGTACAAACACTCAGCAAAGCATAATAAATAATAAGAAGGTAGTCAGTCAGTAGAACAGTCGTGTCGGACAAACATCAGTTGTTCATGATAGGAGAATTAATGTTATCTTACTCTTTCAATGATGTGAGGCTCGGAGCAGTGCCTGGGACTTGCGACCACAGGTGTAGGCTTCAGGGTACCCTTTCCGTTATAACCACACTCGCCTTCACTGCTCCAGCCCAGTGCAATTACAAATAGGTGTTAACCACATTCATAATTACGATAATAATCGATTAACTAAATAATCAATTATCCGAATAGTCGAGGTTAGTCAGTGGCAGAGCACGAGTAGTGCTCCGAGCCACACCAGAGCCAAGACTGCCCGTACAATGTCCGTGCGGTCTTTTATACGATCGCTAACAAATAAGTTGTAGGGTAGAATGAATAATAATCATGTTACAATTTGATCGCTACAACATATAAATATAAATAATTTTTTTTTTTTATTCTTTATTGCACAAAATTTAATACATAAAAAAAATGTACAATAGGCGGGCTTAACGCTAAAAAGCATTTTTATAATAATATATTTCTTTTTATTAGAGCTTTACGCTGTATCCCGCACTTAGCAGGATAGGCAGAGAAAACATGAGAACCTGAACATTAACTCTACTTCCTCATTAAGACACTTTCGTTCCCCACATTTTCACCGAGTTCTGGAGGCATCGCCAATTGAGTGGCAGATCTTAACGCCGGGTTTTGCCTCGTCACCAGAGTGAAGAAATGAAAATAATAAATATTTAATCGGGAATCCAACCGACATCGTGTCGCGTTGTGTCACTGATACGATGGGCCTTAAGGAAAAAAAAGAAAACTGCGTAAAATAAAAGAAATATTATATGTTTACAACATTTGAAATAATCAAGGCATAGATATTTTAAGCCAACACACAAAAAGAACATTTTGAAAACACGCTAAGAATTTTTTCACATCGCCGCAAGCGCAACTCTGATAGCTTCGCAACCTCTAAAGAAAATTTCTGAAGGCACACGAACAATCAAAAGTAGAGCATCGTCCGTAGAACAAGTTGAAGCATGAAAGTTTCAAAATAATTTCATAATTATAAAATAATTTATATACCTTCCGTCATGGCGCAGGGGCGCAATGGTGTGATTGTAACGTGGTGGTTGTGGGTTCGATCTGTGCCAATGCGCCACGACGGCCTCAATGAAATATAGTTAATCTATTTTTGTACATTTTCTTTAAAATGTTATTCCACATTTCCAGTTTTCTTAATAAGCATAGATAAAGGGTAAGCTATATAAAGATATAAGACAGCTTTAAGAAGTAGGTCGTAAATTACGTTATTAGCAGTTTGCACTATATTTACATTTTTCTAGACATGTTGTCATTTTTCTAGGCGACTTTATTATTATCTTGGTTCGCCCCTCTCCTGATATCTCTGATTAAGCAGCAAGTGGTTGATTTATTATTGTTCAATCTCTCTGCCCATTTCGGTTCCCATTCTCCGTTTTCCATTCTCATTCAAAAGATATTAAAAAATATTATAATAACATGAACTAGATAAAAGAACAAGAGAGAATAAGAAAAATAATTTTCCTCACTCTGATGACAAGGCGAGGGAGTTGAGTTCTGCCACTGAACGCTCAATGCCTCCGGAATTTGGCGAAAAGTGAGATTCCCAGATTCTCTCTGCCTACCCTCGTATGCTATGAGATACAATATGAAACTAAAAAAAATAGGATTAGGTTATTGATATGCTTGAGACGTTTCGAATGTTTAATATACGATGTGAACGACTGAACCACTCTTTGTTCTATCAGAGCACTATAGACATATTACCATATAAATTGCAAAGTAAGAAGCGACTTTATAATAAAGTATGGCGCCTTTGCGTTTTAAAATTGTGGTGTTATTACCTTTACATGTTGTACTTTAGCGTAGGCGAAGTGGATGTTTTACAATTAAGAATTTTGTTATTTTTTATATTGTTGTGGATAATAGAAAATTAAAATTTTAAGAATTTTTTTGAGGCAGTCGTGGCCCGGTGGCATAGAAGTGTGACTATAAAGCAAAAAAATTACATACTCGTATTTGTTACTGTATATGGTAATAATCATAAAAAATAAAATCAAAATTAAATCAGCTTCACGCTGTATCCTGCACAAAGCAGGGTAGGCAGAGGGAACCTAGTGTTAAGACACTCCGTTCTCCACTTTCCGCCGAATTCTGAATGCATTGCGTGTTGAGTGGCGGAACTTAACGCCGCTCTTTTCCCCTCGACACCAGAGCGAAGAAATGAAAATATAAATGTAAATAAATATTTCATCTCTTCTAGTGGGGATCGAACCCACAACCAGACGATTTACAGGCACACTTTGTGCCCCTGCGCCACGACTGGCCTCGAATTTAAATTTAACTTTATTAAATAAATGTCTCTTATATACATACATAGGTATATATAGGTACAGCTATATAAAGTTTTTATGAGCAACATAGTTTCAATATTTCAGGCCTTATCACATCTTTATGATATGATATAGGCGGTATTATTTTATTGTTGTCGTGACTATTGGGTTGTAAAACAACAATGAATCACTGAAAGTAGAGCACGATTGTTGTCACCTTCGTAATTAACGTTTTTATTTCTATGTACGTATAAATATATAGGCCAGTCGTGGCGCAGGGGCACAAAGTGTGACTGTAAAATCGACTGGCTATTTCGGTTCGATCCCTACTCGAGGAAATGAAATGTTTATTTACATTTGTGTTTTCATTTCTTCGCTCTGGTGTCGAGGCAAATCGAGGCGTTGAGTTCCGCCACTCAACACGCAATTCCTCCAGAACTCGGCGGAAAATAGGGAACGAAGTGTCTTTACACTAGATTTCCTCTTTCTACCCTGCTGTGTGGGGATACAAAGTGAAGCTGATTTAATTTAATTTAATTTAATTTTTATGTATAAATATTATAGGACTTAGTGGATCACTCTAAATATATGTACTTTGAACTCACTCATTGCAAGAAAGCAAAGTCTAATAAATTTCGTTCTCTACTTTAAGCCCATCTACAAGTATTGCATTGTGGGAACGAGTCCCGCCACAGAGCTTTACTTCAAAAGTCCGAAGAATCTATAATATAGATATTCCAATGGCCAAATATAGATTTTTTGGTATACACTGCAATTGTAATATATTAGTTTTTAAACTAATTCTATTTGGTGCTTTTATTCAGATGTATTATTTTTATTTTTTCAGTCCATGGGCGTAGGAAGGGACGGAGCGGAGATTATCCCAGAATAGTCTGGTGCCCACCCTATAATTTTACTTACAAAAAATTGCCCCGAAAAAATAAAAACAACAACATTTACACGAACATATATGTTCAAAGCTAAAGTCCAGATCCGCCCCCTTCTCCCATATTAAAATATCTCTAGATACGCTAATGTTTCAGGCACATAAAGATTCAAGTATAATATATACATTTGTCACTTGTTGTTGCCTTTACTGGTACTATGAATAATGCATTTTCTACTAAACCTTTCTAAATATCCTAACCCATTTTATACCTAACCATCGTAACAGGAACAACACGAGTTATTTTTTCTTAGTGATATATGTCTATTAAGCACATATTGAAAAAGAAGACCATACCGAATTTGTGGCAATTTCCAAACAATTGATTCTTGACAGATTTATGTAGGGTACGGAGGAATTGTTTTCCTTTTTATGGAAAAGATGAGGCAAACGAGCGTACGAGTCACCTAATGGTAAGTGATCACCGTCGCCCACGACCCCGTGCAACACCAGAGGAGCTACAGGTGCGTTGTCGGCCTTTAAGGTGCGTTGGGCGCCCGAGCCCGGCATTACCTGATGAGAAACGCAGTGGCATAAAGCCACTACTTCACGCCGGTTTTAAATGCCGGGGGTGGTAATGATCCGATCGAGTCTGCCCATGCGTGTTGCCATTGCTGGCGACGTGACTCTACCACACGTACTTTAGTCACCTCTTACGACACCACCAGTACCAGGATGATCCTATTCTAGGCCGGGATAACACGGTGAAAAATTGTATACAGAAATAGAGAATACAAGTGCAAAAATATTATAGCATACTACAAGAACATAAATAAGCTGTAATTTATTTTGTATTCAACTATTTTCTGCCTAGAAAATATTGTAAGTTCATAATATCAAGGTCCCGAACAAATATTTTACATAAGAGGGTAAATATGTAAATTAACATAGGAATAGTAGACTAGTTAGTTCAAGGGAATAGAAAAAAATCGATTTGTAAACACCGTATTACAGTGAATAATCTTCTTTACATAATTATATCTTGCATAATACGTTGTAAACAGTGTAAATGCAACTCGATCGCAGTAACTCATTTGTTTGAAATATTGTATGTTGAGTTGCGGAACCCAACGCCGAATTACCCACACATATCTATATCTGCCCTTTAAAATATGATATCGAATTGAATTGAATAGATTTTAATCGATTCAAAATGGATTCCTTTTTGTTTTTTTTTCAGTATTTAATTAACATTTTCTTTATTGATATTATAATTATATGCACAAATAAATTCGATAAAATAATAATAATAAGCAATATGAATAATCTCCTTTCAAAATTTCTTTGAGAGACCAAAACTTCTTCCATGTTATATTTATTCTCCTTTCAAATTCTTCTTCATTATTTACTTTATTAAATGATACTTGTTTCCCTAAATATATATAGTTTTCCACATATTCTATGTTGCAATCTTTACTTTTAATGGGTATTTTAGCGCTATTCGTTATAATTTTTGTTTTAGTTACATTCATTTCCAATCCTACTTTATTACTTTCTTTATCTAACGTATTTAGATTTTCGATAAAATACTTAACTTAATTAAAATGAACAAATGTTTTATTTTCGGAGTACGGTAAATAGATTATTTATATCGATTAAGGATCTAAAATTATTTTCTCATTTTTCTTCGCCACCAGATTATCTGGAATTGAGCAGATTTTTAGTATTTTAAAATTGAAAAATATTTCAAATTTTTTAGACAATATCTCAACTCTTTAAATTTGGGCCCACGATTTACCGTCTACTTTCATCAGATAAACTTTACCTAAATCATATTTTTAATAAACATATCACATTATTTAAATTTTTATTTTATAGGAGTATTTTTTTATTTTATAGGAGTCTTTATGCTTCAGGAGAACATTAAAAATATATTTCATATATTTTTTATTAAGCCTCTATGTATTGGCTGTACAAATAGAAACAAATGCACCTATTTGAATAGGTTGATTTTCTTTTTACTTTTATTTATTACAAATTCTAGGAAAAACCACTGCACATTGGCCAAAAGTCAGAATTTGATTATTTTTTTAAATTTTACAACTTCTATTGTCAACAGCTCTACGTCCCAACTATCGTCACCTAATTAAAAACATTGTAACGACTAGCATACTTAAAATAAAAGCTAAAATTTTCTTTGTTATTTCAAAACAACCTTGCAGTGCGTAGAAACGAATGTTTAGAGTTTCCAATTCAAATTTTATTTTTTTCCTTGAACTAAAATCACAATAATGCCAACATTTATCGCTAGATAGTATTCTTGTAGATTGATATTATCAATAAAAAAGTGTAAGGAAAATATTAAATTCGTGGAATTTTTAAAGATTAGAAGATATTTTGGAAAATATATAAATATTACCAGGCCAATCGTGGCGCAGCGGCACAAAGTGTGACTGTAAAACCGACTGGTTGTGAGTTAGATCTCCACTCGTGGCGATGAAATATTTACTTAAATGTATATTCCCATTTCTTCGCTCTGGTGTCGAGGCAAAGCGCGGCGTTGAGTTCTGCCACTTAACTCGCAATGCCTCCAGAATACAACAGAAAGTGGGGAACGGAGTGTTGTAACACTAGGTTCCCTCTGCCTACCCTGCTATGTAGGGGATACAGCGTGAAGCTAATTTTATTTACTTTATAGTTTAAATGTTATAACCGCATAACTATGTATTGTTGTATATCAATAAATAAATCATTATTATCACATAATAAAATATGAATCAACATTAATTGTCAACAACAACAACAACAGTGGGCAAGGTCATTTTAAAAAGACAAGTAAATCATTGTATTACAAATGCAGAAGGCAAAGTGTAAACATAATGTAATGTGTTTTGATATATTATACTTATATAAGTTCACGCATTGGATAGAACCTACGACAACATGTGCTACATTAGTCATACGATAGAAACAACGAAGTGAAACGCTGGTTTAGAAAAGTATTCAAACGAAGAAGAGAAGTTTGTCTAGATTATTCTAAGATATAAGATGTTTTAAGTTCTTTTTTATTTTATTTTTCATAATTTGGCTAAAAGGTCGTATAAATTATTTAGCTTCACGCTGTATCCCGTATAAAGCAAGGAACCTAATGTTAAGAAATTCCATTCGCCACGCAACCCCGAGACGTTGGGTGTACAGTGGTAGAGGTGCTAACCGCGCTCTGTCTTGTTACCAGAGTGAGGAAATGAAAGTAGTTTAAAAAACCCACAATTAGACATTATAACATTGTAAATTAATTAAAAATAAGATATGGGAAACGGAGTCTGTCTTAACTCTAGGTTTCCTCTACCCTGTAATATGCGGGATACAGCGTGAAACTGAGTAAGAGAAGAATATAATGCATTTTTAACATTAGTTAACATTTTGTTTATGTGTTCTTAGATATGATACAATTATGCCCACTGCGATATCGGTTCTTACCTATATTAAGTTAAAGATAAATAAAAAAATATTTATTTATTTTGATAAATAAAAAAATCATCATCTTCACGCTGTATCCCGCACACAGCAGGGTAGGTAGAGGGAACCCAGTGTTAAGAAACTCTGTTCCCCACTTTCCGCCGATTTAGGGGGTATTGCGTGTTGAGTGGCGGGACTCAACGCCGCGCTTTGCCTGGA
Source organism: Heliconius himera (assembly GCA_021202915.1). NCBI lineage: Eukaryota > Metazoa > Arthropoda > Insecta > Lepidoptera > Nymphalidae > Heliconius > Heliconius himera. The sequence goes on along the minus strand of JAJHJA010000155.1, from coordinate 944,700 downwards.
CACCAGAGGGATGAAATGAAAATATTAATTGAAATAAATATTTAATTTCTCGATAGAATCCACAACCAGTCGAATTTACAGTCACACTTTGTGCCCCTACGCCACGACTGGCCTCTTATACTAAGTTGCTGCTTGAAAAATTATAATAGCAAAAATAAAAATAAACAAATAAAAATAAATTCAAGCCAAATGGAAATTTTTAAATCTATTGTAGAAAATGATTGCGTCGTAATATTCGTATTAAAAAAGTCTATTTAATATTTTATTATTATATATTTTTTATAAGTACCTACAAACGAAGATATGATACCAAAGTAAATATTTACAATTCTTTAGGGAAATAAAGCTAAAAACCATTCTATTTCAGAATTAGCATTTCTAATCAAAAGCAAGGTCAGATCTACATAAATTAATTTAAAACAAAATCAAGATGCTTCCTTCAAATATATTCTATTAGTCTAGAAGTTAGGTAATGTGGCGGGTCGTTCGTGTAATATATGTCAGGGTGTCACAATATATTTTTATCTCACAACTCACGTGTTTTAGACACGGCTGATAACTTACAGTAGGTTATGGTGAGGGTGGAAGCTATAAGTGTAGGCGATTTATTTTTAATTAGATTTTGAAGAATAAAATGGCTAAATTTAATATATCGAACGCGGCGTTGGATTGCGTCAATCAACACGCAATATCTCCCAAATGAATAAAAAAATACTGTTTTTAACGTGTTCCCCGTATACCTTTTGCATCTCCTAGACATTAAGCTAAATATTGGGAAATATTTAATTTCTCAAACCTTAAGACTAAAGCTCTAAACTCTTAAAGATGTTCCTTTTAATTGACAGCTATATCTACTAAACTTATAATAAAATCGGATCTGATCAGTGTCTGTTAGATGGAAAATAAACAAAAGTTATTGGGGATATTTCACAATTTCATGGTACCCAAAACAATATTTTATTAAATTTTTGTCTGTTTATCATTACATTTGTGCACGCTTATCCAAGAAACGGATTAACCGATTCAAACATACTTAATAAACATTAATATTTAGTTTGTTTTATTTAAATCATAAATAATTATATTATATCATCATAAACTATTTTATTTGACTGAATTGCTATTACATAACTATATAATTGAAATTGAAACTTTAATTTTTAACATATTGATTGTCTTTAAATTGATAATATTATTAGAAACATAAAATAATCCAGATCACAGTAAGAATTGTGCATTTCAAGTGGGCGAAGCCGCAAGCGGGTCGCTAAGGTCACTATTCAATATCATATAAATAAACAACAGCCATCAAAAACTTAAACCGCTACACGCTTGTCAATTAAATGTTTATTTCAGTACCTACAGTAGGTATGCAATGTGTTACGGTGTATTGTTTTTTCAAACGCTACTACGCAGTTAAACTTATAGTAAACAAGATTAAATAAAAATATATATAAAAATCCATTTTCAAGGTCTCCGAGTATGACAAAATTTACTTAATAGTATATCATGTAGATTTAAGATTATAGTATTACTTCAAAGAATATGTATTTATTTTGGAGTTATGTAACTTTAATATTTCTTTTTAGAATAATCTTTTCTTATTTGATTTAATTTCTTTTGATACGGAAACACAGACTTTTCATGATTTTATTGTGTGTAGTTTTGTGTTCTGTTTATTGAAGTATTTTGGTAATCTATACTTATAATAAATCTGTAGAAAAGTCGTTTCTGTACATTGAAAATATTTAAAAAAAAATTAGCCAGGGTGTTAAAGGATAATTAACAGAATCCATTTCCAACATTTTTGCAATTTTTGTCTGTTTGTCTGTTTGTCTGTTTATCTGTTTGTCTGTTTGTCTGTTTATGTGAACACGTATCACGTAAAAAGTACACAATAAATTTAAGCAACTTTTATACATAAAAGTTACAAATAAATCAAGGTAGGTTTTAGTGTTTATTTCATTGTAATCGCTTCACTCTATCAAACGATATAAGTATTTAAGTTTTCAAGAAGTTAATATTTGAGATAGTAAAAATCGGTACCAGTAACGCTATCTATTGACAAAAATAGTAGGTACTAACGAATCTTGATACTCTCTTCCATACGCGTAACGCTATCACTAATTGTGATGGGATCTTAATAGATGGCGCTGTGCATAAAAGAAAATATAGTTTGGAAAGGTTACCGGTATACTTTATCAAAAAATAATGTACTTAAAGTTTTAAAGATATTTATATTTGAAAAAAAAAAAGAAAATATTAAGAAATAAATTATTATACTGTTGAGTTATTATATGCTTAACGTTAATTACGTCATGTAAGTGTAATCTATACTTATAATAAATTAAACATAAACATAGTAGTATTTTTCTAACAATGTTCGAATGGTTACAGTTCAATTGTAAGTCCAAAAGAACGACTTTATAAACGTCTTATTTATTTGACTGTTGATAAATTTACGTATTTTTAAAGTACAATTGTTCATAGTACTAACTACAAAGTAAACTACATTGAATTGTTGGTGAAGATTACCTTCGTAACAGTCTAGCTTAATTCGTAATTATTTAACACGTGATAAAGAATGACTTAATATTCAAAGAAATATTTTGAATAGGTTCTTCAGTCCGTTCGTTCGTTTATGTTATTAATATTTTTTTAAGAAACGTATAAAAAAATAACTTTTGGGAGCAACTTCTAAAAAACTGTGTCTCAAGAAAAAATGCTCTGACACAGTTTATAAAAATATCCCGCAGTATTATTTCATTACTTACAAGCGACACGTACCGACATTGCACTATTGCACCTGTATGTTGCATGTATGTATGTGCCAAGGGCATTTTAGGGTACATACTCAAAATTCTTATAAGATAACTTTGTTGTTTGTCCGTCTGTCCGTCTGTCAAGACTATTTTGTACAAAATCGGTTAAAGGTTAGATACCTCAATGTTCAAGTCTATATTCCCTTAGAGCACAAAAAAACTATCTTCTAAATCATCGCAATCAAATGACGATGAAATATGAGGGTTTATGCTTCGTTTTTTGTCGCATTTTCTATCATAACTATAAGGTACTTCCCGTTGATATACAATTACGAAATTTGTTAAGAAGTTAAAATTTACGGCACGTATAAAGGAAAATTCCAAAATTATTTTTCAAAAATTGAATACTTATTGTATTTGTGTCACAGAAAAGAACCATTAGGTACAAATTTTAATCGGTTAATTTGATACAAAATGACAACTTAATTAGCTATTCTTTTGGTGTATCTCCTTTCATGAAACTGGTACGAAACTCTCGGGACATGAGTACGACTTGAACCTGACCGAAAATGTTGATTATTTTATAGATTATATAAAAATGCCTAAAAACGTGCTTTCTACGTATATTCTGTATACCAATTATATATTTAACTAATAATATATGTTACTAATTTTAAAACTGTACAGGAGCTAGATAAGTTATTTTGCAAATAATATCGTGAGTACTTATCCAAATCAATTAATTATTAGTTAAGGCTGTTTGTAATATCTATATTTCTTAAAAGAGTAATCATGTAATTTAAGCGGACAAAGCCGCGAATAAATAATAAAATTATCGTTGTAAAATAAAATACAATTTGTCAAGAACTACGCACGCACATATACACCTATCAAAGGGAAACCGCCGCATACGCCTCATTCTGAAATCGAGCCGTAGGTTTTGGCGGCAAAGTTCAAAGTTCTAAAATCTAAAGGTTTTAGTAGTATTTTTGTAGTAGTATGTTTTTACGTTATTGGTATCAAAGCGTAACTGCCTCACACGAAATATAGATATGATTAAACATCGTGAAATGAAAAAAAAAACCTACGTCTACACTGTTGCTTAAATTCTTTAGGTATGGAATTAAAATATTTTACCTATATGCTATTTCCGTAAAAGGAGCGCTGACGCGCTTCTCTTTTGTTCTTTGTTAAAGGCCAAAGTTGTGGCTGTAACGCGACTGGTGTGGGTCCGATCCCCACTTGGAGGATTGAATTATAATTTAATCATATTTTCATTTCGTTTAATAATATTTTAATTTCGCACATCGGTCACACATTATACGCAATATCTTAATACTTACATTACAACATAATCTCAGAATCTTACGCATAATCTTTACCCTGCTAAAGGCGGGATAAAGCGTGGATCTGGTTTTAACTTTGTGTGAACCGATTAAAATAAAGTCCAGTCCAGTTAAGGCCAGTCGTGGTGCAGCGGCACGAAGTGTGTCTGTAAAACCGACTGGTTGTGGGTTCGATCCTCACTCGAGGAGATGAAATATTTACTTAAATTTATATTTCCATTTCTTCGCTCTGGTGTCGAGCGAACGAGAACACGAAAGAACGAGAACACGCAATGCCTCCAGAATTCGGCAGAAAGTAGGGAACGGAGTGTCTTAATACTAGGGTTCCTCTGCTTAACCTGCCGTGAAGCTGATTAAAATAAAACTAATATTAAATATTTAAGGGCAGATTGCCAATATGCAAACAAAAAAGGATTTAAATCGGTTAAGCCGTTTCTGAGATTATCGTGAACAAATTCACAGACAAACAGACAAACTGACGAAGTTCTATTACAATGTTAATTGTAATATCTTCCATGTACAGACACCGATGAGTTAGGATTTTATTGTAAGTATCGATAAGTTGTGTTTTTATTTCAAAAATTCAATTGAAGATTCTCATGGGAGGTACGAAAATGCGACCTAAAGTTTTAATAAATTTCTCATTAAAAATCTTCATTGCGTTACAAACATACATTATAGGTATATCAAAACACGAACATAATTCAGTGTGTTAATTAAATAATTTTGTGGTTTAAGCGGGCGAAGCCGCGAGCGGGTCGCTAGTGTAGACATATTTTACCAAATAATAATTCATCTCTAATATACATATTTATAATTAATTTTAAATAAACAAATAGAGATGTAGCAAAAGGCACCAGCGGGCGACTGTAAACGCAACAGACTGTTGGTTCAATTTTCACTTGAGGAAATGAAATATTTAATAGTGTCATCACTTCGCTATGGTAACAAGGCAAAGCGCTGCGTTTAGTTTCACCATTCAACAAACAAAGCCTCTAGGATTCGACAGAAAGGGAAACAGAAGTGTATTCATAGGTGGTTTAGGAGTTCCGCCACTCAATACGTAATGTCTTCAAAATTCAGTGAAAACTGGGAAGCCTGCTATAAGCAGAAGCTAATAAAAAAAATATAACACAATTATAATACATAAATATTATTATATCATAAGAGGAACCGTACAGTCACGTATTTACACAAACACCAGTTCCAACTAGTTTAGTATCTCGTTTTAACTTCAGTGCAAATTATCAAATAAAATGAAGATAATCCACAATGTGCGCAGCAACGAAAATGGCCGCCGAAATTATTATTAATTTATTCATTTTACCGCCATTAAACCTGTATTCTAATTTAATATTTACATGAGAATTATATATTTAATGTGTATGAAATGGATGGCCTTGATATTTTTTTCGTTGTCATAAATAATATGAAAATATTATGTTTTTAAAATGTATTATTTACAGTTTGAAATCTTAAGTTTTTGCTTAGTTTTTTTTTTTATTTTTAATTAACTAGCTATAAAAATATTTTTAGAAATATCCAAATAATAATAAGTGGTGATTAATACTAGGCAAATGATAGCTGAGGGAAATTATATTATTACATTTTGTAACATTAATAATTATTTTTTTTTAGTATAGGCCGCCCTCCAGCCAGGTGGACCGACAACTGAAGGAAGCCAGCGGGAATCCGCTGGATTCAGAGGGCGCAGGACCGAGCGGAGTGACGAGTATTAGGGGAGGCCTATGTCCAGCAGTGGACTTCGAAAGGCTGATGGATGATGGATATATTTTGTACTTTTTACTTTCTTTTAGCTTAACGCTATATCTCCCACATAGCATATACAGATATACACAGAGGGATACTAGGAACCCATTGTTAAGACACTCCGTTCTCATAAAACACTTCGATTCCCTACTTTTGAATTAAAATTCTTCAGGTATTGCGTGTTGAGTGAAAGAGGAACTCAACGCCGCAATTTATCTTTTTACGGGGACAAGTAGAAGGAACTATATGATGTGTTACATATTGTAACCAATACGGTTTATCCGATTATCCTAAGGAAGCAAAAGTATCTTTTAAATTCTTAACACTAGGTTCCCTCTACCTACCTTGCTATACGCGTGATACAGCTTGAAGCTGAAAAAAAAATTAATAAATATAACATATTATCAACTATCCGTAAATAGTTTTCTATAATAACATTCGTGATAACATAATATACATAGATAACAAATTTAATCTTCTTTTATCTAAACAAACTACCTATTTATTTGATTTCGTTACGAAATAAATACAAACATTTTATATGAAACTTAACCTAAATAACTATTATATTTTTCTAGAGTCTAGACTATATTAAAGTTATTCATATGAATATATTATATTAAATTATTAAACAATAAAAAAATCATAAATAATACGTGGCGTGGTCAGAAACTACCCAAGAATGGAATTGGAACAACATTCGGCGCCAGTCAGTCGCCTACGACACATGCTGTTGTTTAATGTTCTTAAATATATATGAAAAAGTAGTATAGTGAGACCAGTCGTGGTGCAGGGGCACAAGCGTGTAGCTGTAAACGCGGCTGGTTGCGGGTTCGATTCCCGAGGTTTTTTATATTTTTTATTACTTCGCTCTAGTCTCGAGGCAAAGCGAGGCGTTGAGTTGAGTTCGTCACTGCCTCCAGAATTCGGCAAGAAGTGGTGTGCAAAGTGACTTAACATTAGACTCCCTCTGCCTACCCTGCTACATGTGGGATACAGCGTGAAGTTCATATTCAAAAATTAAATATAATAGGAAAATTTTCTGTATTATGCTATATAACTAATATTATATGTACATAATTATGTAGAAATAATATTAGTTTATTTACTTAGTTGTAAGAGATAAAGCTAAATATTACATAAAAATAAATTATACGCTTATAATTTTTCATCATTTTCTTGTATATAGAATAATATAGAAGTATAGTTGGCTAGTTAGAATATTCTATTATATATCACAATGTTGAGACCGTCGTGTCGCAGTGGGACAGCGTTTGACTCTAAATAAAATGATTGTATGTTCAAAGACAGTCTAAATAGTCCTGAGTTCCTAATCCTAAGTTAATTTTCATCTCTCTGATCTTACAAGAGATAGCGTTTATTTCTATTGCCTAACCTAAAATGTCTCCAATTCTAGCAAACAAAAAGCAATGTCTTGTCATTGACTCTACTGGGTGTCTCTGCTCACCTTGCTATATGTGAGGTATACTGTGAAGTTGAAAAAACAAGTAAAATCACAACGTTCTCTACATTTTATTCGAAGATGTTCCATATTAAATCGTATTACACTTTTTTTTAGCTTTATACTGTATCCCGCACATAGTAGGGTAGGCAGAGTGAACTTAGAAACCTAGTGATTAAAGACACTTCCTTTCTCCACTTTCCTCCAATTTCTGGAAGCATTACGTGTTGAGAGCTCAATCGGCACAACCGTATGCCTAATACGATTCAATAATATCTTTTGTCATATAAATTTAAAATACTTATATCTTTTGACATACCTACATATATTTTAATAGGATTTAAATCGACTATAACATGCTATAGTCTACACACATATAAAAAACGCTCTAATAATAATAGTACACAACCACACTAGTAATTAAGGCTTAACATGAATAACTTGTTTCTAAAAAATCCTAAAATTAATAACGCAGTAATAATTCATATTTAGATTGCTTGATAATATTTCTTTTTAATATAGAAAACTAAAACTGAAAGATTAATATTAATACAGGCCAGTCGTGGCGCAGGGGCGCGGCTGGTTATGGGTTCAACCCCCACTCAAGAAAATGAAATATTTATTTAAATGTATATTTTCAAATATTTATTTAAATATATATCTTCAGTTTTTCGCGCAGGTGTCGAGGCAAAGCGCGACGTTTAGTTCCGCCACTTAGCGTGCAATGTCTCCAGAATATCGCTTAATAAAAAAAATATTAAAAAAGCCTATAAACATCGACCCTTACTTTTATATCTGATATTCTATGAAGATATGCCCACGCGTAACTTCGGGCGACGACGGTGATATCATCAAAGTCAAGGTCTCGAAACTCACTTCCTATATTTTTATTTCATTTAAAGAAATTTGTTGAACATGTGTGTATATATGTATATGGATGGATGTGTGTGCGTACGTGCTTGCGTGAATGTGTGTGTGCGTGTGTTTATGAATATTGAATAGTTGTTGTGTTTATATATGATTTTTTTTAATTTACAGTAAGATATCTTAAGTTCAAAAGTCTGTTAGTCGGGATTTATAAATAAATAAAATACAGTGTTATTTGTTAACTTTTAATAATTTTCACAGTGGCAGTGTCAGAGTATTTAAAAATCAAAAAAAAGTTGTACCAGTTTTATCTCACAAGATTAGATATATTTAATTATATGAAATACATACTACAAAATTTACCAAATTTATTAATATATTTTTAAGTTTAATTAAAATTAAATTAAAATTCATACAAGTTTAGTATAATTTTTTTCTCATAAAATACATGTGAAAATATGTATCTCGTCGGCGCGTTATATTAAATTTTTACTAAGAACGCTCACTTCCAGCTCGCTACTAATTAAAAACGTTGTTCACATACATATGAATATTTATTATATATATACATACACATTTAAGTAGTAACGATAGCAAATTAGGAATGTACAAAGTAAATATGTTTCTTATATAATGTTTAAGTTTGATGCTGGCAGTCTTGTAGTTTATATACATAATAATAATATGTTCAAATTCCCATTTAAACTGTTAATCAGCTTCACGCTGTATGCCGCGTGTAGCAGGTTACGCAGAGGGAACCTAGAGGGAACCATTTTCTCCGTATTATCGATAAAAAAGTACCTAACTAAAATTTTATTTGTACATTCCTTCATGCATGCTAACAAAATACCAGGGTATTCCAGTTCTTCAAAGTTAGTGCCTAAATTTAACAAAAACTTATTATTTATTAACACGACGTTGTTAGGTCGACTTGTAACTATTAAACTATATAATAAGATCTAAGAAACTGAATTTGACCCTAGCTTAAGTGATAAAACAAATTGGAATCATTAAGCTGGTCTGATGATGGAGCCAGGATCTGAATAATCACAACGACTTTTTCACATGTTACAATTACAAGACAACCACTAGAGTTAAGGCTCATACAGTTTAGAGCTCCGAACACATTCTGTAGCATTTATAGCACTTAATGTAAAAAAATCCTGTTTTTTTTTCTATAAGTATATTATTTTCCTATTTACAAAAAAAAATATCAGCTTCACGCTGTATCCCGCACACAGCAGGATAAGCAGAGGGAACCTAGTGTTAAGACACTCCGTACCCCACTTTCCGCCGAGTTCTAGAGGCGATGCGAGTGGCGGAACTAAAAGCCGCTCTTTACCTCGACACCAGAGCGAAAAAATGAAAATATAAATGTGAATAAATATTTCATCTCCCCGAGTGGGGATCGAACCCAGAACCAGTCGATTTTACAGTCACACTTTGTGCCACTGCGCCACGACTCGCCAGTCTCAAATTTGGTATACAAAATCAAATGTTAGTGAAAAAAAAGGCATTTGAATACAAGATTCGATATGAATATTTCAAATATTCAAGCAGTTAAGCAAATTCGGTGTTCACGAGCACGACTCGAGTGTCGAGTCATTAATTCGTTGCTTCTACTTGGCAATTCATTTGTAACCTTGACTTTTTTTTATAGCACGCGTTATCACTAACATAGGAGGGTAAACAGAGGGAACCTGTGAACCTAGTGTCAAGATACTCCATTACCATTAAAGTACTTCTGTTCACCACTTTTCGCAGAACTCTGGAGTCATGGCGTGTTGAGTGGCGGAACTCAACGCCGCGCTCGTTAATAAAGCGACGAATTCTCGATTAAGAATCGAACCCACAGTCTGTCACGTTTATAGTAGCACGCTTGCGCCCCTGCGCCACGAGAACCCTGACCTTGACTTTAGTTAGGAAAATAACACACTGTAACAACATTTAGTGATAAAATGGTTAATTAAGATTATTTACATTTTACTTTTAAAATGTATTATATATTTTATATTACCTACAAGAATTTTAAATAGTAATTATATTATTTTAATCTATTTTAACGAAGTAACATAACATATATAAAATTTTAGGTGTATAGACGTCGCAAAAGAATATTAAGTAATTCTCTGTTTACTATAATATGTTTAATATTACGCCTCATTTTTAATAAATTGTAAAACACCATATTGTTTGATTTGAGGCCAGTCGTGGCGCAGTGGCACAAGCCTGTGACTGTAAACATGACAGATTGTGGGTTCGGTTGCTACTCGAAATGAAATATTTAATATTTTTATTTTCTCGCTCTGTTAATGAGTCAACATCACAGTGCTTAGTTTCGACATTCAGCACACAATGCCTCAAGAATTACGCAGAAAGTGGGGAACGGAAGGTTATTTAACATTAGGTTCCCTCTACCTACAAGCTAATAAAAATAACCTATTATCCGCATTAGTGTGTGAACGTAAATGTGATTTTATTTCAAACTTCACAGACTCTTCGATATATTTTCTTAATTTTTATTTGGTTTTAAAATATTTTTTTAAGAATGAGTAAAGACATTAAACCTAATATATTCTGGCAGACGACTACCAGGCGACGGACGAATAACAAGTTGTTCATAATTGATATTCACAATACAGTATGTCAATTGTTCGCCTTATTTAGATATCTTGAATTTAAAGTGAGTTCCATGTATTAAAATAAAAGTAAAATTTATATTATCTTTTATTACCTGTTATCATGGTTTAATATTGCATTGTAAACTTTAAATAAACTAATATTTCTAGGGGCGCAAGGCTGTGACTGTAACGCGACGGTCGTGAGTTCGATCCCCACTCGAGGGAAAGAATTATTATCGTTCTGGCTCGCTCTGGCGCTAAAGCGAAAGCCCGGCGTTAAGTTCCGCTATTAAACAGGCCTAGTCGTAATTTTAACACTAGGTTCCCTCTGCCTACCGTGCTGTGTGCAGGATATAGCGTGAAGCTATTTCTTGCAATACTTTATGTAAAAATTTCACTCTGTGACAAACTTAAATACTTGTACGGACATAAGAGAATAGACCGAAAATAGTGTCAAAATACTCCGTTCTCTTTATTTTGTCTTAACGCCACAAAACAGTGGCTAATAAGTATATAACGTGTTTGAACTCACTTTACAATCTATAAATCATTTTTTTTATTCTATATACATATATTTATATTTTTAATAAAAATCCGAGCTCTTCCCGCCTCAAGCCGCCATACCTCAATTCATTAAACACAGAAAAGCAAATTATTTTTAATAATAACTTAAAACAGTCACGTTTTCCTCATTTGAGTGAATAACATTAAAAGTGCCAATACATTATAAACAAACCTTGAACGTGTTTACTTTTACTTTGCTTTGTATGAGTCAAGTCGTAATGAGCAGACACACCTCCATTTTGAAAACACGTTTCTAATTATTATTGTATATCGTTATTTAATTATAAAATAGGTATGTCGAATAGTTATCAATTTTTATAACTAATAGAGCAAATTATGAGGCTGTCGTGGCATCAGCGTGCGACTGTATAACGCGACGGTTGTGGGTTCGGTTCCCACTTGGTGGAGTTATTTAATATTTTCATTTTCTCGCTCTCGTGCCGAGGTAAAGCGCGACGTTGAGGTTCGCCACTCTACCCGCAGTGGGGAACGAAAGCGCTTCACGCTGTATCTCGCACACAGCAAGGTACGCAGAGGGAACCTAGTGTTAAGACACTCCGTTCCCCACTTTCTGCCGAATTCTGAAGGCATTGCGTGTCGAGTGGCAGAATTCAACGCCGCGCTTAACCTCGGCACCAGAGCGAAGAAGAATTGGAAATATAAATTTAAGTAAATATTAAATCTCCTCGAGTGGGGATCGAACCCACAACCAGTCGGTTTTACAGTAATACCTTGTGCCGCTGCGCCACGACTGGCGACGGAAGAAATGGAAATATTATATAAAAATCTATTTATTAACTATCTATAAATCTATCTAATAACTTCGATAACTTATATAAATTATATAATAATTTGGTAAGCTCGGTTGTAAGTTCGATTCCCACATCGGAAAATGAATTATTTTTACTTGCTCGCTCTGTAAAGCACCGCGTTGAGTTCCGCCACTCAACACGCAATACCTCGAAAATTTGGTGGAAGATGGGGAACGGACACTCGACCACTTAACACGAAGTTTCACTTGGACCGTGAAACTGAAAAAAAAAACAATGACATTTTTTTTTATTTTGATGAAATAATATTGCATAAACAAGAAGGACAGTCAGTAGGTACGTAACAGGTGGCGTGATATGTGTTTACATTCCGACACTCAACATTGAGATGCGCCTGCGCAACCCGTTTATACCTTTTGTAAACAAGCTTATAAATCAATATGTATTTAAAACTTTATTTGATGTAACTGCTCATTTAAATCTTAAGGTTTAGTTAAGAATTTTCTATTTTATTTTTAGTTTTATGAACTATTAAAAAGTCTAGCGATCTGTCATACTTCGCGTAAACAAAACAATCCATCAGTGAATATTGTGACATGGAATCTTATCTTATAACACATCATAAATAAAAAAAAACAAACAGGTCGTCGCACTCTTTTAATGTAGCACATATTGTGCGTGTGGATGTATCTTAGTAATTCTTATTCTTATTATTATATTTTAATCTATCTAGTATTTTATTTCATCAGCTTCACGCTGTATCCCGCACACAGCAGGGTAGGCAGAAGAAATTCAGTGTGAAGACATTCCGTTTCCCACTTTCCGCCGAATTTGGAAGGCATTGCGTGTTGAATGGCGGAACTTAACGCCGCGCTTTGCCTGGACACCGGAGCGAAGAAATGGAAATATACTCGTAAATATCTATAAATCTATCTAGTAGTTATTAAAAAATGTTTTGACATCGTGATAGGTTATTTATAAAAACAAGTTCACGTTTTCTAGCACTAGTTTGATTAATCTATGGAAAATATTATCGTAATATGGAGTCTGAACTCCAAATACATTCTTTTACGCAAGATTGATTTTTATTTCTTCAAATTAATCCTTAACGCATTACACTTCAATAAAATAATAGCTGAAATTCAGCTTTCGTTATAAAACGAATTCCATGTGTAAAGCGTATAAATGTATACTTTAAAAGAATAAATTTGTCGTTTTAATTCCATATTTGTATAATGCAATGTCTAAAATTAAATTAAATCAGCTTGACGCAATATTCTGCACACAGCAGGGTAGGCAGAGGAAACCTAGTGTTCTGGCCCTCCATTCCCCACTTTCCGCCGAATTCTGGACGTATTGCGCACCGAATGGCAGAACTCAACGCCACTCTTTGCCTCGACACCAGAGCGAAGAAATAGAAATATAAAATATAAATTGAAATAAATATTTCATTTCCCTGAGTGGGGATCGAACCCACACGGTCCACTGCCACAATATATATTTTTAAAATTAAATGAAAAGCTATATAAGTTGTTTTACTAAAGTATACGCCTCAAAAAAGGACAGATAGAAAATAAATAATTTCGAAAATGATTTGTTATATGTGATTATATAAAATATATTAAATATATGCAGAGAAGAAAAAGCCTAAATAAATAAAAAATAATAACGTCTTTATCATTATTACCTATATTATATATATATATATATATATATATATATATATATATATATATATATATATATATATATTAGTTTAAAGAGACACGTTATATAAACTGTAATGATGTAAGCCGCATACTTTCATATATCAATTCGCAGTAAAAGCATGACGCATTGGCAATGCGAGACGAATGCACGATGTTGGTCACTGCCAAGGCTACTACGTGCTCAATGTTACATTTTAAAGAATAACAAGTAATTGTGAAACTGAATCGCATTTCATTTTCTGGTATTTTTAAAATTACAAATAAATCAGCTTCACGCTGTATCCCGCTCACAGTAGGGTAAGCAGAGGGTTAGAGGGAGGTTCCCTCTGCCTACCCTAATATTTCACCTCCTCGAGTGGGAATCGAAATCGATTTTACAGTCACACTTTGTGGTATTCAAATGGTATTTTTATTAAGTAACATTTAAATTTTATAGTCTTTTAAATAACAAAAAAACAACTGGGATACTTCATTTGTTTACAAAAGGTAAGTGCAAAGTATGAACCATATTTTCGTACAGGCCATATGATAAATAAATATTTTTTTCTTTTATAACTTCACGCTGTATTCAGTATATATAATAGAGTAGAGGAAACCTAGTGTAGAGAATAAGGCACTCGATTTTCCCGTTTTCGCCCAATTTTTGATACATTGCTAGTGTTAAGTGACGGAATTTAACGCCGCCCTTTGTACCTTTGTACCTTTGGTAAGAAATACCAGAACGAGAAAATGAAGATAATTCAATCCCCCGAGTGGGAGTGTGATCCCTCTCTTTCTGTATCTAGTTTGGTATATTCAAGCAAATTGTGCGATATTAATAAAACAAATTCCTTTTTTATCTTCGTGCATGTATCACGTGAAGTGAAGTGAACAGTGTAAATAGAAATGTAACTTTTACTAAAGTCTATCATCATTCAGATTCACTTACTTCCAAAACAAAGCCCTCAACGCACTTCATTTAACAATTACACATAAAAAATAAAAAAAAATCAGAGAAACAAAATAATAAAAATATTATAGTAAAATAAAACGCCATTTGTCAAGAACGACGCACGCAGACATAAACCTATCAAAGGGAAAAGTTTTGAGAGAGAGAGAGATTTTGTATAAAAATCTTTAAAGACCTTATTATGTATGTATATACTTCATTATGTATGTATATAAAATATTATTGAACGTGTAAGTTTCCATTATAAACATCATAACAGTCGATTCTTAGTAACAGGTGCCCACATACGGAAATATAATCGAGTAGCACGCCCACGTGGTAATCACATTAATAAAATACATATTTCTTTTCAGCTTCTTGCTGTATCTCGCATGTAACGAGGTAGTCAGAGGGAGCCTAGTGTTAAGACACTCCGCTTACCGCTCTCCGCCGAATTCTGGAGGCATTGTGGGTTGAGAGGCAGAACTCAACGTCGCGCTTTGCCTCGTTATCAGCCCTGATAAAGAAGAAATGAAAATAATAAATATTTCATTCCCTCTGAGGGGATACGAACCCTTAACCTGTAGCGTTTAGAGCACTGGTTCCCAACCAGTGGTCCACAGAAGCCTAAAAATGGTCCGCGAACGATATTAATTTTAAGACTGGGGATGGTGTGGCCAAGTTTCTGTATGACTATCACAGTTAATTTTTATTATACTTACATGCGTAGTGGTCCCTACTACTAAGAATGATATAAAAGTGGTCCTTGATCAAGAAAAGGATAGGAACCCCAGGTTTAGAGTGACACGTTGTGCCTCTGTGCCACGGCCCAAGACTGGCCTCAAAATATCAAATACACAGGAAATTTATAACTAACTTTTGCCTGCTGTTTCACCGAGATAGTTCTAATGAGAACGTATGGCTTTGCGATTAGAGCGCTTCGACAGTTTCCAAGGGGCACGGGTTCAAATCCCGCTACGTTCAAATTTTTATACATTTTCTAAAAAAAGTATTTTTCTTTCCCAAGCGTGGAACACTTTAAAATTGTTAAAAATAAGTTAACGTTTTGTTTACATATCTATTTTAAAAATATATGACAATACCAATGACCCTTAATCTAAGAGTGAAAAATTATCAATATTGACATATTGTTTTTAATAATTATTACAAATCACAATGAAGTAAGAAAGATCATTATTACGTCATATTCACCTTTTTGTAAGATTTTTCTTGTATTTACACGCCTATCGCATTTTGCGCAACAGTTGCAGTGAACATGTGGTTATAATTCCGTCCGTTCTCTCATACACGTTTTATTTTAAAGACGTATGAGTGTTGGAACTTAACGCTGTTTTTAGGTTTACGTACCTCAAAAGAAATAAACGATACCCGTTCTAGGATTCCGTTTATTTTATTGTCCGTCTGTTAAAACAATTTTTCTCAAGGTCGCGTGTATATCGGGGTAAGTTTGATCAAATCAGTTGTTTAAACTGATGTTTTTTTTAATTTTACATAGGCATCAGGCAGGTTTTTGTTATTATTAATTTCAGTGTACATTAACGATGTTCAGCATTCAGGGTTAAACAGAACAGCAGTCATAGGCGTAGAAATAGGCGGGGGCGGATGGTCCGCGCCCAATAGTGTTTCTAGAAATATTTTCTGGGGGTTGGGGAGCTAATTTTGTTATAAGCATTTTTCTGGAGTGGGCACCAGATTATTCTGGGGTGCCAGGTGGGCCCCCCTCCTCTCCTACGCCTAAAGGTGTGTTCTACATTTTAAGGAAAGAGAGCGTTATCTCTTCGCTAAGTGTAAATATAGGTACTAGAAAATAGGTTCACTCTGTTCAACTACTTTTGACACAAAATAATATTTTAAATACCAATTAGGCGAATATATACTATTATTAAATTATGTTATGCAAGTCCTAAGATAAAGGCAAGTCGTATGCAATATTTTCATTTAATATTTTAATGTACTCCCTCTGGTAACAAAAGAAAGCGCGGCGTTGAATACCGCCACTAACGTAATGCCTCCAGTTCTAACGTGAAAGAAATGTCTTAACACTGGTTTCCCAGGTTCCCTCGGCCTACCCTGCTATGTGTGGAATACAGTATGAACCTAAAAAAATGTAAGTCTATCATCATAAGAAGTTAATATATTAACAATGTATTTAGATCGTAAGCATGATCAAATGAGGCAACTCTTCTATGGTACAACAGATATTCAACAATATAACAGATATCACTATAAATCTAGTAATAAATTAATTTATTATTACAGAATAAATTTTCTATCTCAATTACATTTGAGGCCAGTCGTGGCGCAGAGGCAAAAAGTGTGATTGTAAAACCGACTGGTTGTGGGTTCGATCCCCACTCGAGGTAATGAAATATTTACTTAAATTTGTGTTTCCATTTTTTCGCTCTGGTGTCGAGGCAAAGCGCGGCGTTCTCCAGGTTCCCTCTGCCTACCCTGCTGTGTGCGGGATACAGCGTGAAGCTGATTTATTTTATTTTATTTATTTAAATAGTAATTTAAGATCATTATTGTTATGTGGAAGATAACAAAAACAAAAGACACCATTTTAATAGTCAACATTTTATTACTGATGCTTGATATGATACATTTCTAAACAGATATTACAAAAAGGATATGTAAAATTAATATTTTATATAGATAGTGTGCGTAAGTATCTTTGTCAATAGTATAAATTACACTTAATAGTTAAATAATATTTTATACTCTAAATGCAACGAGTGCCATCAATTTAATTTATACATATATGTATATAGGAATAATGTAGGAAAACCAAAAAGAAACTTACACAGAGAAAAAACTGCATATCCTGTAAATATATATTATAATAGTATTTACTTTTGGAAATATTGTAAAATAGTAAATTAAAAATTTTAGGACATGACAGCCTTAACTGCTTTTGATTAATATACAGTTTTACCTATTATTACACATATTTGAAAGTAATTCGAATCAACATGTTATACAAAATTTGTATTTTCGGACTAGCAATTTAGGTTAAAATATATATACATATGCAGATTTAACTTTATTTTAGTTCATATAACATTTAACAGTTATAACTTAGAATATTTGGACAATTCTCATTTTCAGCATTATAATATAGATATGTACATAAAATTGAAATAAATATTATCCTAAAGAAGTAAATTAAATAATTATCTTAATAAATAATATTTAAAAACTACATGCCAATTAAAATTTATAACAGGATCTTAAAATATATTGTAAAATACAACTTTTTTCTTCATTTATATGCCAACATTTACCTTTCAGTTTACATACAATGTTGAGATCAAAATAGATAATATTTATTCTATAACATAGGCCTTAATGAGTAAATACAAAGCAGCTGCTGAATTATGTTACAATAAATTAAGATCAATTTTTCGAAAAATTCTATTAGTTACATTATTTTAGAATTCTTCATATTTCGTACTATTTTAATTATATAAAATAAATTAATAAAAGTTATAGAAATAAACATTAAAAAAATTACACTTAAGGTAAGTTAAGATGGCGTTCTGTATAATAATATTGTGGGTTATAACTGCATTCGGGGAAATGTTGAATATATTTTTTTATTTAGCTTCACGCTGTATTTATCATATTTTGAAGATCGAAACATTCTATACTGAGTAATAGATAACGCCACACATTTCCTACAAAGGTAAATGAAAAAAAACATTCCCCCTAAGCGAGATCAAATTCAAAACCAACGCATACGATTAATTAACTCCACTGCGTTGTATTCGTACATTGATATACATTAATACAGTAGTATCAGTACTTTTACATCCCAAATAAGGAATTACTTAATATAAAATATTTTTAAAATGTGAAAATCGTAGAGATATAAACACAAGTTGTTAGTTCGATTTCTACTACGGGGAACGGATCATTTCGAAAATTTGGTGGTGCGTGAATGACAATGTGTTAACACAAGGTTCCCTCTGCCTATTTCACGATATGCGGGATACAGCGTGAAGATAAAACAAATTATACATCAATATTTAGGGCCTAAATCTATTTTTATAAAATATATCGTACGGTACTATTAGTCTTTACCAAATTAAATAAAATACATATTATTTAAAAAAATAAAGCAATAATAAATGCAAAAATACAATTTAATAAATGTAAAAAGTTAATATTTAATCAGTCTAAATGTTGAGATTTTTTTTGTAAAAACAGCATTAAGTACATTATTTGATATGTTTTAAACATAAATATTATTCTAAATTTAGTAGTTTTAATATGCACTAAATAATTATAGTCGTTATTTACTAAAATCTAGTCATATAAATAAATGCTTAATTACCGAAGATCGCTGATAGGAGTGGTGTTTAAAAAATAAAATTAAATTATATGCCACTTTTCTCATAGCTTATAATAAAAGTATAAAACTTACTTTCTTTTTTCGACTTAAAATGAGAAACCATTTTTTTTCGTTAATTAGCAATTTCAATTATTTTTAACTATTGTATTAAAAAGTAACATTTGACTAAAGGTATTAGTTAGGGAGGCTTAAATTTTTATAAAATTTATTTTTTAAGATATAATTGACAAAAAATTGGGTGATTTCTTTTTTTTCAGTGTATTATTTTATTCGATTATTTTTTGACAATTTAGTGTTTTGATCCACGCGGCGGGGAAACGTGACATCACCGGCCAAAGTTACGCGCCATTTTAAAAACGATTAAAAACGTTTTACTTTCCGGTGCCAGCTTTGAGGACACCGGGACGCGCACAAGGCAAAGACGTAACGGTCCCTTTCAAAACGGCACTTATTATATTAAATAAAGTATACAGTGACAAAACTATATAGCCTCATTTCGTGAAAATACAAAATTAAATTATTAAAAAAACAAAGAAATAACTTAAAAATATTGTTATTGAATATTTACTATAAAAAGAACTATTATTTTGATTTTATTATCTATTTGAAATGGAAAATTAAGAATTTCATACTCTAGTTTTATAAATATTATTTTTTTAAATAATTATGTAAATTTTTTTTATTATTATTTGATGTAAGTTTTTTGTCAATAAATTGACAAAACATTTAAAATATTTTGTGTGCTTAAGAATTGTATAAAAACTTAAAAAAATATTGGTACTTTATCAGTGTAAGGTTACCAGATAAAAAAATCTAATCTAGCTGTCAACATTATTTAGTTTATAAAAAATAAATTAAAATAAATATGCACAGTTCAAGTGAGATCTTATTTAAAGGAAAGTCTTAAAAAATATTAATAAATGAATATTAAACATTTTTTTATGTTTATAAATATTAATTGATTTCATGATATGATTTTGACCAGTTTAGAAGATATTTTTTAAGTACCGTCAAAACTTAAAAATAAGATACAATTTGATTTTGATAAGGAAATATTTTCATCTATACTTATATCAATTATAGTGTTTCAAACATTTTTAGAGTATATATAAAAATCATTATAGAGCACGGTTGACGAATCGTGGCCGCTCTTAAGTCTATGGTCAATTATTATGAAAGAAAAATAATCAAATCTGGGCAGCCATCTACAGCTAAATTCAGGCCGGCCACGACTCGTTGATCGTAGTGCTCTAACATTTTTCTATCCATTGATATAATTAATTCTATTGCTATTTTTTTTAATTTTATTAAAAAATAATTACATTTTATTGCAATATCTTTTTGCCAGAGAAAATAACTTAAGGGCATGATGTTGTTTTATCATATACACAAATATTTTCTTTAAAAAAAACCTCTAAATATTTTATTGCTGTTCTTTGTCTATGGTGAACTCTAAAAGTGTCTATCGTTGCCATAAGTAGCGCAGGCATCTTTAAAATTACTAACATTGAAACCAGCGAAATAATCATCGTGTATAAACCTAACTATATTCTCAATTGGACACAAATACGTATTATACGCTTTAACATCGTCTATAGGATCAACAACATTCATAATGACAAAATTGTCGGGATTCTTACAAAATGTCAGTCTGTCTGTCACATCCTCCCCGTTGTAAACTACGCGGAAGAAGAAATCTTGAGCGACCGCTTTCCTTTTGGTAAACTTAAATTCGTCTCTCAAATCTCTTTTTCTATACACCTCGAAGATCATTCTGGAACCGTATTGTATGTTGTAATGTTGGTAGCTGTTTAAGCCAAGTGCCAATATTAGAGCCTGTAAAGTTTTATCATGACCCGAAAAAACAACAAATTTGGGCTTATTTTCTGATATCATTCTTATCATATTTTGGACTATATTATGTATTAGGCCATACGCTATTAACAGACTTCTTCGTTTATTATAAATATTTTTGATCTCTTGCTTATAACTCCATTCGAGATACGCAAAAACAGACATTACGTGTTCTTTTTGTATGCAAAAATCATCACTTTCCGGCGTCGGTTCTTTGTAATCTTCATCAAAATCGTCCATTCTTTCATTTGGAAAATTAAAATCAGCATCTAAATTCTTTTTAACTATCACTACATCCTCATACGCGTTGTCCATATATCTCTGTTGATAATACAACAATTTCTCCCTCTCCATTTGAGCATCGAAATCTAATGGCGGTTTCTTCTCATATTTACCTATAATATCGCGTGCTTTCCTACCGATTTCGTTATTAAAATCCAATTGATTGTTTATATAGTCGAGTTCCATATTTAGTGTATCTATATCGACGTCCAGCAAATGTCTATTGGGTGTGTGTTCTTTTCTGAACTTTTTTTCTTTATTTATAGCCAATTTTGGTCTTTTTTTTTTAGTTTTCTCAGCGCAGGGCAATGGTGCATCGTGACACATGTATGCTAACAACGCGTCTCGTACAACATCTGCATCGGTATACTCTTGTGACTCAAACAACGCTTTGGATAGTTTATTGATCAATTCCTTTATAGCGGGATGGGATTCGAGACGGTTTTTCGCTTGGGTGCTTATCTTTCTATAAATAATAATTATATTTGTAAATTTATAATATGAAGTAGAATGCTAATGGTGTTGTTTTTTTAATATATTTAAATATCACTACTACACAAACAATAACTCAAAAAATAGGTAGGCAAAAAGCGGGAAAAGTTTACGGTTTATCAAAATATCTTTAAAATAAGCTTAAAGTTAACAATGTTCAAATAGATTTGGATAATATTCCAAATAGTGTATTAATAGGTCAACAAACATAAGAAAAAGGTAGAGAAAAGGGAAGAAAAAGGTTCAAATCAAAGCATTAAAACTAATATATACTATTCAAATACTAATTTAAACAAATCCCTTACTAATCTGTAGAAAGCAATACTCACTTGGCCAAAGTATGATGGGCGGCACAAGCGCAGTGCCTAAAACAGAACGACACGCTGTGCGCCTCGCGGGCCGTCGCCGCCGACCGCGTGCTGCCGTACGACAGCGCCTGTGCTGACTGGAACGTGCGCCGGTAGCGAGTGCTGTATACTATACCACCTGTAGTAAAGGAGTAGAGAAGTGTAATTAGAATTAGTGGTAATGAAGTAACACTACAGCGCCCATACTAAATTTATAATTTTATTTTAGCTTCACGCTGTAATCCATAAACAGCATGGTAGTTAAAGGAACCTGGGAAGTTAAGTAAGCGCCCTTTACCTCGTTACCAGAGCGAGGAAATGAAGATTCCATTCCCCGTTGTGCCACTGCGTCAGAAGGTATCAAATTAAGTAAAACTATAGGTATAAAATTGGTAATGAAGACAGAAGATTGTTAAATTTAAAATTATAAGAAGATAATAAAGATATATTTAATAATGCGGTGATGAACAATAAGTAATATGCCGTATGGCGCTAGGATGCTAAAAAGCATAAGCGGGTTCGAGTCCGACTTTGAAAGTTTTCTAAAATATTTTTTATTCTATAGTGTGGAATAGCATTAGAAAATATTATTAAAAATCTGAATTGGTTAAGGTTTTTTAAAAAATAAAATTAAAAATATATGGTGTATTTGTTTCTGAATTATTTGGAAAGAGATTCTACGTAATTCCGTAAAGTGGTATGTATCACTTAATAACAACACTTCACACGCGTTTCCTTCTAATAAAGGCCGTTCCCTACAAGCAACTGCCCCTTATATTCTTATAGTTATAGTCTTCTTCACCTACAACTGACATCCTAACTTCCCCGACAGGCCAAGATGATGTATCTTCTACTCGATCGATCATCGATCGTTCGAAGGTCTGATATGTATCACTTAATAACAATACTTCACACAAGTTTCCTTCCAACGATTTGACTTTTCTTTTTTTTCGAATGGAATTTATTACTGTGGACTGTAATAAATTCCCTTAAAAATTCGAATGTGGTGGTGTGGATGGTCTTTACAGTGTCGCCGGGCAGGGAGGGGCGGAAGTAGCTCGCCCTTGAAGAAAATATATGAGCTTTGATGGACGCTCATGAAGGTTGGCGATCGCAGCGGACTGCCCGCGAATCAAGAGGCAGTTCCACCGTTGGGCCTCGTCGAAGTGCCGTGATATGGGACTGGCCTCGCCACTTCTTGCAGCGGCTTCTTGAGAGTGTGTCGTGAGACTGAGGAATTAAGCCTGCCTAAGTACTAGACGTTTTGCGACTGTAATTGCATCGTCGGGATCCAGAATGAGGAGCATATTGACACGCTTTGCCAACGAGTAGATTGGAGTGGGAATCTATAATCTCCTAGTAGCATATGGCTAGGCGTTTGCAGAATTCCTTAAACAATTCTGATTCCAAATTTTTGTGTAAGAGCACCCTGCCAGAAGAGCGTTGAAGATTAGGACCAACAAAGAAAAGAATTGAGTCGGAAGATTCTTTAGGACTTTCTTTGAGACCCGCGATTGACGCAATTTTTTTTGTTTTATAGTCTTTTCACCTAAAACCCTCCTTTTTTCGAGTTTGTAAGCAAATTCGAAAAAAGGAGGGTTAAAAATAATTAATAAGTTTGAAAAAGTGATAATGATGAATGATAAAGATAAAGTGAACAAATAAATAATGTTAAATATTTATCACGCATTTACTACATGCAATAAATAGTTAATATTATTTATTTGTTAGAAACAAACTTCTAAACGCTACTTTATACACCTGTATCGTGTTTTCCCGTCAAATCCATATTTTCTAAGCCCAACTTTTCACCGTATGCTTCTCTCAATATGTTACCTGAAATTTTCAAACATTATACTTATAGCGTAAATCTCATCTGATAGGATGTGTCGGCTGTGGGCTCGATTCCCACCCAGGGGAATTAATTATTATCTATTAATATTTTGATTTCCTCTCTGGTAAGAAGATAAAAGCGCAGCGTTGGGCTCCGTCACTCAACATGCAAAAATATCTCGAAAATTCAGCAGAAAATGAGGCACGGAGTGTCTTAACACTAAGTTCCAAGATATATGCAAGATAGGTCGTGGAGCTGAAAAAATATATACAATAAAATATTTATAAAGTACAACCCTAAATATCCAAATGTGTTGGGTCGATTGTTGGGTTTGTGCTTGTAGGTTTTTCCTCAATATAGCTCAATAATAGGCTTTTTATATGGTATAATAGTTTACAACAACCTATTAATCTTGGAAATAACATTGAAGTCAACTTAATTATATAGAGAAAGATAATTGTGGATCAAACAGCATGAATGGGTCAAAATATATATATTTTTCTTTTCTTATGTTTTATTATTTTTATTAAAATAATGGACAATAAAGTGTAAATAAATAATCTCACCAACAGTTATCATCTGCAGAACACCAGTCGGAGTCAGTTGTCCTAGAGCGCAGTGTGTCGCCGACGCTCGTGGTAATGAAGGAAAATTGTGGAAAGGCCCCGGAGCCGCCACCCACCACGCGCGCCCTGATACACTTGCGTTTAATACAAACTCCTCATAACTGGAATTTAATATTTTGGTACTATTTAGAAATTTGTTTGTATGTAGAAACTGTTACTAATGAAATGTAGTTAATAATTGCTAATTAAAAAATAGTTGAGGCCAGTTGTGGCGCAGGGGCACAAAGTACGACTGTAAAATCGACTGGTTGTGGGTTTGATCCCCACTCGAGGAGATGAAATATTTACTTAAATTTATATTTCCATTTGTTCGCTCTCGTGTTGAGGACCAGCGCAGCATTGAGTTCTGCCACTTAATACGCAATGCCTCGAGAATTCGGCGGAAAGTGGGGAACAGAGTGTCTTAACACTAAGTTCCCTTTTGCCTACACTGTTGTGTGCGGGATACAGTGTGAAGCTGGAAAAAAAAATGTTTGTCGATTTTTTTCATTTCAGGCCGAATTTTTCAGATATTGCGTTAAGTAAAAGAACTCAACGTTGCACTTAGTTAACACAGCAAAGAAATAAAAGTATTAAATATTTCATTCCTTCAAAACAGCCCCCACGCTTGAGCGCCTGCACCAAGATGACTTCAAATGACGATGACTTAAATCTTACAACAGTCCATTCTCCACTCGTTTACCAGAATATTGCGTATTGAGTGGCGGAACTCAACGCCATGCTTACCACAGTAGGGAGATGAAAATTATTTAAATATAATTATTACTAGGATTGAATCCAGAATCATTGTAATTGCAATCAGTTCCTGTGCCATTGTGACATAGCTGTTTTATATTATTTAACTTTTTTTTCAAATTAGAGACAGAGGGAACCTGAAAATATAGTGTTACAACACTCTGTTCCCATTAAGACACTTCCGTTCCCCCCTTTCCACAGAACTCTGAAGAATTGATATTAGAATTTTACTTTCTCTTAATTATTTTTTCCCCTTGAGTGGAATATAGTAGAAAGTTCGGAAAACTTAACTTCAGGGTAGCCACAATTCGTCAACCATAACATTTTCACTTAATATTAGTTCTCATTCAAGGGCTTTAGGTTCAAAATGAGCCTGGTCTTCTGGAAGTTTTGCTTTCGGACACAGGTCTAACAGGTTTGTGAGACTTTTTGTTAAAAAATATATGAAATGTGCAGTGTTCTGTATACTAATCAACTTGCAATGTCTCAAATTTGAGCAGAAAGTGTTATTGCCTTGACATTAGGATTCCCTTTGCCTATCCTTTTGTATAAAGAATAAACAATAAAAGAATATGATTATTTACCCACAATATTTCAAATATTAAAAAAAATAATGCTTTTTACCTTTTAAGCAAAGGTGAAACGGGTACAGTATCACAAGGCAGCTTGTCACCTCCTTTCAAATGTGTGAGTGGGCCGCGGTCACCATGTCTGGTTACAACTAAGACTCCTTGCAGCAACCATAAATCAGTATCTACTACGGCTGTAAAATTAGTACAACACTAGTACATCTATAAGAATCCAGCTTCCACTACACTTTAGATATTTGTTAAAATAAATATAAGTACTG
Organism: Heliconius himera; assembly: GCA_021202915.1. Taxonomy (NCBI): domain Eukaryota; kingdom Metazoa; phylum Arthropoda; class Insecta; order Lepidoptera; family Nymphalidae; genus Heliconius; species Heliconius himera. Next base: position 918,506 of record JAJHJA010000155.1, on the reverse strand, counting down.
CAAATGATTTTTCTTAATATTATGTTCAAAACACATAATCTTTGCAGCACATGTGTAAAAACTTAAAGTTTACTTTAAATTAAAATTAAATCAAATCAGCTTCACACTGTATCTCGCACACAGCAGGGTAGGCAGAGGGAACCTAGTGTTAAGACACTCTGTTCCTCACTTTCTGCCGAATTCTGGAGGCATGGCGTGTTGAGTGGCAAAACTCAACACCGCGCTTTACCTCGACACCAGAGCGAAGAAATGGAAATATAAATTTAAGTAAATATTTCATCTCCTCGAGTGGGGATCGAACCCACAACCAGTCGGTTTTACAGTCACACCTCGTGCCGCTGCGCCGCGACTGGCCTCAAGTTTACTTCATTTTAAATAACAATAAACATTTTACTAAAATATATTTTACAACTTTTTAGGAAATTATTTGATTTTAATGTTACCTTCTGAGCCCCTTACTATGCTGTCAGGAGGGTTACATGCTCGTAAAAATAGCTTTCTATATTTAGAATCACTTTTTGATACATACTGTTTTCGCGAAACCTTCAAAGCTACTGTTTCTTCTGTAACTGACATGTACTTGTAAACAACTAAAACAGAATTTATTTTTATTAATTCATATCTAAATATTAGCTTTGTGTATTTTTAAACATTTTTTAAAGTGTTATTCCACACTTAGGAAATAAGTATTTAGCTATGTGTAATAAAAATAACTTGAATAAAAATATCGCAAGAAAGACTCAAAAGATCAAATACCGCACTTTTTTAATATTACGAATGTATTGTGTATTTTATACGGTAATTAAGACACTATTATAAGTAATATAAAAAATAATAAACGAAAAAGCTAAATCTTATATTTCAGTGCTTACCTGTAATCATAAAAAATATCCAAACACTCATACCAAGATAACAATAAAAAGCCCTATGCTGAAAAGAAAACTTCATTCTGTCTTATTATATCAAAATACGTTACATATAATTACTGTTTCTTTTTAGTTAACATATTAAAGAAATAAAAAAATATCTATTTAACATTTTATTGTCAAGTTTTAATTTTTTTGGAAATTCACGAGTTACGGCATTATTGATCAACAAATATAAGTCACTGTCATATTCTCATAGACTTTCGTCTAGAAACTATATTCAGTTAACACTTAACATATTTAGGTCTAAAAAATAATTAATAATACCGTACATATTAGTAAATGAAATTTATTATTTTATTTTATTTCTAATTACAAAACAATCGATGAGGCGCATTGTAGACACAACAGGTTGTGGCTTCGATTCCCACTCAGTAAATGTAATATTTAATATTTTGATTTCTGGTAACGAGGTGGGGCAAAGGGTGGCGCACAGTTCCGCCACTCAACAAACAAAGGCAAAGCCCCCAAAATTCAACGAAAAATTATGATTATTATTATAATGATGGTTTCTGTATTGAAAAAATATTTTTTTTTTCCACAATTTTTGTAAGGATTCATTTGGTAATAAATTTAAAATCGATATTTTAATAATTTTAAGTGTCAAATGGAAATTGTTTATGTATTTTGCATAAAATGTAAAAAAATGCATCATAATAAAAACACTACACAATGTGTCTGATGTTCTGCTTAGTGTAGGTTGACATTGATATATTCTATTATTTATTTCTTATCTGTATTTTTACAATCAAATGATATGTGTTATATTATATGTGTTCTGTGTATGTGATGTAAACATTACAACTTCAAACTTGTCTAAACTTGTTCAATTTGTGATTTCAACTTTCAAGGCAAACTATTTTGTTAGGATTGGATTTCTGATACATAAAAGTTAAAAGATGGCCCCTAGAATTGATAAAGGTACCTTAATTATTTTAGATATTGGTAAAAATACCGCCGAACTCGAAGAAAATAAAAAAGCAAGCTTTTTTGAATCCGCTAGAAGTTGTGCTATACGATTTATTGAGCATAAAATAATAAGTCAAGCTAAAAATCTACTTGGAATAATATTACTTGGCTCAAGAAAAACTGAAAACGTTTTGGCTGCTCAGTCTCCAGGAACATGTAAATATATTGAAATGCTCGCCGATTTACAACCGCCAAATTGGCAAATGATTCGCGACTTGCCAGAAAATGTAGGTTTCATTTATTTTAATCTTACTGATAAGCTAAAAATATAAAACTGAGATTTATAAAAAATACTTTCATACATTCAAATACATCTCACTTTTATTAATTGTTTATTTGTAGCCATCAAAAGTTAGCGGTAACTGGTTCGATGCATTGTTAGTGGCTGCTGAACATTTCAAATATGGTGTTACTTCTAATATTACTAATAAGCAGATTATCATCATATCCAATTTTGGCGCACCATCCGATTTAGAGGAAAATGAAATTAAGCAGGTATTTCGCATATATATTGTACTTAATTTTTATAAATGTTGTAATTGTTTGTCTAATCTATTAAATTTGTCTAATCACAAGATTGTTGACACATATTGAAATAATACATATTTTTAGGCTGTCCATGGTTTCCAAGAAGAAGGTATTGAAATAAGTGTATTAGGCCCAGATATATATGATGAAACAAATAGTAATCATGATTTAGAATTAATAAAACAGTTTGTTGAATTTACAAATGGGGCTGCAGCAACTTTGGAACATACTCTAGGATTTCATTTACTTTTCCATAGAAAAAGAATTGTAAATGCAGTGCCCTGGAATGTTGATTTAAGTATTGGGCCCAATATTAAAATACCTGTTTCATGTTATATAAGAATTAAAGATGATCCAGTTGTAAAGAGGTGGGTTAAAGCAGTTCGAGATCCTGTTACACAATCTATAAGCACTACAGACACCATAGAAAAGAGAAAATTATTTATCAACACAGAAAATGAAAATATAATTAAAATTAATGAGGATGATAAACAAGAAAAGATCATTAAAGGCTATGTTTATGGTGGACAAGTCATCCCGTTTTCAGAATTTGATAAAAGCATGCTGTATGATCCTGGACAAAAATCATTAATACTGTATGGCTTCACAAAATCTAGCAATATCACTAATCAAAATCTAAATGGTGATGGACTGTCTTATGTGTTTGGACGTAAAGGTGATCAAAAAGCAGAGTATGCAATACATTGCTTAGTGGAATGCCTACTGAAATTGGATCTGGTTGGAATTGTACGACGAGTCTACAACAATGGCAATGCTCCCAAAATGTTTGTTCTTATGCCTGTAGTAGACACAGACAACTTTGTGTGCTTATCAATGGCTGCAATTTGTTTTAAAAATGAAATAAAATACATGTCCTTTCCAGTCACTAATATGAAAAAATATGAGTGTACCAATGAACAAGTGAATGCTTTTAAAGATTTAATTAGAGCTATGGAATTATCGAGAGCTAATGATGACAAGAACTTTGAAGACACTGATGCTTTCCCAATATTTAAAATGTGCAGTCCTTCAGCACAATATGTTCTAGATTGTATTGCCTTTCGAGCTTTAAATTTAGACAAACCATTACCTCCACCCAGGGATGAAATAATGAGGTTGTTGAATGTAATACCACAGATAGAAGAAAGAGCTAAAGAGCGATTAGAAAAGCTGAACAAATTATTCACATTAAATAAAGTGGAAGTCAAAAAAAGAGCAAAAAAAACAGACCAACCAATGGAGGTGGACGATGCTATACAATCAACATCAGCAATAAATGATATAACTATGGAAGATATACCCAAAATAAATCTCACCATTTTTAAGAAACCTGATATACAAAGAGTTGGAACTATAAACCCAATAGAAGATTTTGAATATTTAAAGCAAAAGTTAAAAAGTAATGAGATTTTTCCACAACTGGCAGATGCAATTGAAAGTATATTTTTTTGCAGCATTGATAACAATTATACAAAAGCATTAGATGCAATGTCGTATTTTCGGGCTGAATGTGTAAAATCGGAGCCTTCTCATTATAACAATTGGCTTAAAAAAATTAAAATTATATTTACAAACCGTCAAAAACATAACATAATTGATATAATAAATGAAAATAAATTAGGCTACATTTTGGCAAACGAAAATTCATTGAGTGATATAATTACAGAAATAAGTGAGGAAAGCCAACTGTATGAAAATGATACAGTGCCTAATATGACTGAAGTCAGTATAAGTTCAGAAGTTGATGATTTATTTGATAATATGTAAAAGACTATGTTTACAGTTGGATGCTGTACTCCACAATGGCAGGACAAAGCAGAATTCTGCCATTGAACTTGCGTCATGTCATAAAAATTGAACAGAAAGTGAGACTTTTCACAACACTATGTTCCCTACAATGTGTGGGATACAATATGAGGCAAAAAATTGGCCTTTTTTGTATTTATCATGGAACAAACATTTAGGTTGTATTAAGATTTGTATTAAGTTAATATTACATATAAATGTTTACTTTAATGATATTAAACATTTCTAATTTTATAAGTAAACAAAGCTTATTTTGATACTTCATACAATTTGATTGTTGTTGTTCATGTTTAATAAACTATTTATATTTTTAACAGAGAAATCTTTTATTTATGCCTGTACTATATCTATACCTTTTTCTTTAAAAATAGAAACAACCATCAATGTCTAAATGTTTAATATTCAATAATTTCATAATATGGTCTAATCTCAAATTTGCACACAATAAATTCTTTATTATATCTTATAATTAATTATGGTCGAAGGAATCATTGTACACCACTAGGCGCTATTTTGTTTTGTGAGTGTAGAAGCTCAAGAAATTCTTGCAGTGATAGTTCTTCCTGGCAATCAGTGTCTAAGTCGTGCTCAAGTTGAGCTTCCATTGAGTTAGCCTCTGGGCTGAGCACTATGTTTTCATCCAGTACAACATGATTAAGCCGCGATTTGAGACTTTGAAGAATTTCTTCAAGTTCTAAGCATTTGTTTCGTATGGAAGTGCCAAGATCTGACGCTGGGTCGATGTCATCAATTGTAACGGTTTCCGAAAAAGAATTCGCCGGAGTTCGTGTACGCGGCGGTTGTATAATATTAAACAAATTCTCAGGAATACCATTTCCATTTCTTAAACTGTCAGGCGTTCGGGATTCTGTAAACTCTGCGAGTATCTCATCAATAATATCTTCTGCGTTTTGTCTCGGATCAACAACGTCATCAGGTGTCTCTGCGCCATTATCACCATTGATCATTTTATTATTAGACTCCAACTTCATGATTTCACTTTATTTTCTATAACGTAATTATTGATTCGCGAACAAAATAAATAATAAATAAGCACAGAGGGCACTTGTTGTCGTAGTCAGATGATTAGACATGGGCGTTATGAAACGTAATCGGTTTCAGAAACTGCTTACGAGTCGAATAACCGCATAACTAGTTTCAGGGACAAACGCATAACGATTATTTGACATACGTAGTTTCATGACAGTAAGCACTTAGATGTCTCCAACGGCAAAAGTAGTTGCACTATCAGTGTAACAGATTATATTATGAATCAAATCAAGTTACATCGATATAGTAGAGTCAGATAGTTGTATCTCGCTCGGTTGTTATATGCATACCGCAAGAAAAAAAGAGACGAGAATAGGCGAATTTGCTCGAATATTGTTTTCATATCGATTACGAAAACAAAAACATCGTAATTTTTTGTATTAAACTCGCAATGAAACGAAAAAGCGATTATAGAATGTAGAAGTTGAAGTTAAACTATAAATAATATTTATGAAAATTCCAAATATAACATATTATTGTTAATACATTTAGATCGATATTCATACATATAGTTGCATCTCGTTCTATTTCAGTACGTTCCGCAAGAAAAACAGAGACGGCAGTAGTTGAATTTGCATTTGCATATATCGATTATTAATATATATATATATATATATATATATATATATATATATATATATATATATATATATATATATATATATATATATATATATATATATATATATATATATATGCGCGTTGTGTATATATATATATATATATACACAACGCGCAATGCCTCCAGAATTGGCCGGAAAGAGGTGAACGGAGTGTCTTAACACTAGATTTCCTCTGCCTACCCTGCTGTGTGCGGAATACAGCGAGAAGCTGATTTATTTTATTTGATTTTAGTTACATCGTCACTAATATAGCTTCATCTCGCTCTATTTTAGTACATTCCTACATCCGTACCGCAAGAAAAAAGAGACGGCAATAGTTAATTTTGTATGCAGATTGAATATTATTTTTATATCGAAAATTAAAACAAAAACATTTTTTTTTCTTATACAAAAAAAAAATAATCAGCTTCACGCTGTATCCCGCACACAGCAGGGTAGGCAGAGAGAACCTAGTGTTAAGACACTCCGTTTCCCACTTTCTGCCGGATTCTGGAGGCATTGCGTGTTGAGTGGCAGAACTCAACGCCGCGCTTAACCTCGACACCAGAGCGAAGAAATGGAAATATAAATTTAAGTAAATATTTCATCTCCTCGAGTGGGGATCGAACCCACAACCAGTCGGTTTTGCAGTCACACCTCGTGCCGCTCCGCCACGACCGGCCTCAACAAAAAAGCAGTTTAAAATCTAAATGCACAAGTTAAATTGTATGAAATTAAAATAATAATAAATAATATTTTTGAGGCCAGTCGTGGCGCAGTGGCACGAAGTGTGACTGTCAAACCGACTGGTTGTGGGTTCGATCCCCACTCGAGGAGATGAAATATTTACTTAAAATGTATATATATTTCCATTTCTTCGCTCTGGTGTCGAGGCAAAGTGCGGCGTTGAGTTCTGCCACGCAACACGCAATGCCTCCAAAATTCGGCAGAAAGTGGGGAACGGAGTGTCTTAACACTAGGTTCCCTCTGCCTACCCTGTTGTGTGCGGGATACAGCGTGAAGCTGATTCATTTTTTATTTTTAATATTTTTGAAAATTCTATAAAAATGTATATTATTTTCAATAATTACATCGACACTAGTATAGTTCCATCTCGCTCTATTTCGTAAGAAAAAAAGAGACGTTATACGTGATTTGATCGAATATTATTTTTATATCGATAATTAAAATAAAATTACAACTTTAGTTTCCGAGAAATTTAGTTATTAACTACGTTTAATATTTAAATATTTTTTTTATAAATCAATTTGAAAAATAATACACATTGAATATTTATGTACATTTATTGAATATTTTATAAGTGTGAAATAAAAAAAAATGCACGTCAAGGTACAAGTGTGTGATTGTGAACAAGTCTGGTGTGGGTTCGGTTCCCACTCGAGGAAATTAAATATTTATATTTTCATGTTCTACATTCCTAGGTTCCCTCTACCTACCCTGATATGTGAGGGATAAAGCGTGAAACTAAAAAATAAATATATTGACAGAAAATTATAATAAATAAATCTCCAATTATTTTACTTTACTAACTACATCCCTATGACGTTTAAATTTGCTGTTACAATGCTTATATTTTGAAAAAAATACGTTTATATTTTTTAAATATTTTAGTTTTGAAAATTTAGGCAGTTAGCCAGTTAATAACTGGCGATTATCGAAAGTTGTTGTCTTAATTTGAATTGTGAATCTAGTATTTTTGTGTAGTTAATATTATGTACTATATAAATATAAGTGTATATAAAGTGTAAATATATATTTTTTTTAATAAACTTAGTGAACTTAGTGAAAAACAATTTATTAATAAGAAGATTTAGATTAGGTTAATTTTTTTATAATTATTTTAAGTTGTGAAACAATAATGTCGCGCGCAAATTCAAGTATTTTATGGGATTTTTTTAAAAAACATGACATTTTAGAAAAAAAAGCTAAGTGTAATATTTGCGGAGAAATTTACAGTTACAAAGCTTCTACAGCTAATTTAAAAACACACCTGAAACGAAAGCACTTTAGCGCTTATGAGCAAGTCTCTACGGCTCAATTAAATTTACGTGCTCCTATTCAATTAAACCAGGTACCGCATACAGTAAATGTTGCAGACCAATCTATACAGCCCTGCACGTCATCATCAGTACCTGGGTCCTCTACCATGTTCTCCACATTACACCGTTCATCTCAACAGCGGATTGATAGGTATGGCACGGCGAAAAAAATTTCGGTAGATACTAAAACAAAAATAGATAATGATTTGATAGAATTATTTATTGATGGTTATCATCCATTTTCGTTGGTTGAAGAACGGGCATTTAAAAAGTTCGCTCGATGGATACCCGGCTACCAATTGCCGTCAAGAAAAACGGTATCAAATATTTTGATTCCTAATTTATATAATAAGACAACAGAGATTAAAAAAAAAGAAATCTCAGACATAGAAAATATCTGTTTAACAACAGACCTCTGGACATCGAGAATTAATGATGCATACCTTGCAATAACTGGACATTATATTGACAAAAATTTTCACATGAAAATGTTACTTTTAAAATGTGCAGTACTAACAGGTCCACACAGTAGTGAAAATATACAAAGTTCCCTTCTGGAAATTACTGAAGAGTGGAATGTCACGAAGAACGTGAATTTCGTTATAAGTGATAATGCCCCAAATATAAAAAAAGCTATAAAAGACTTGGGCTGGAAGCACTACGGGTGTTACGGACACACCCTTAATTTGATAGTCCAAGATAGTTTACACATTATACAAAACAGTCTTGACAAAATAAAATGCATAGTCCGCCACTTTAAAACAAGTACCAGTGCTTTAGAGAAACTTATAAAAATTCAAACCCAAGACAAACCAGATCTTATGCCAAAGCGCCTCATCCAAGACGTTCCAACAAGGTGGAATTCCACATACCACATGATCGAGAGGTTTGTGGAGCTCGAGAGCTACATACGTGCAACAATAGCCGTATTAAAAAAAGATCTGCCAATATTGTCAAATGAAGAGTGGATCGTGATCGCGGAGCTTTGTAAGGTTCTAAAACCATTTTACGAAGCTACTAAAGCAATGAGCGGTGAAAATTATATTACTGCTAGCTCTATCATAGTTATGACAAGATGCCTAAAGGGATCGTGTGATAAACTTAAAGTTGAAAATTTTTCAGATGTAACGAAAACAATTATTTCGTTGCTTTCCTCAGGACTGGAAACCCGCTTCGAAGGAGTAGAGAGGAGTGGAACGTTTTCCATTTGTACGTTCCTGGATCCCAGGTACAAAAATAATGTTTATTCAGATCCCCAAGAAGCGTCTAAAATAAAAAAAAAAGTTGAAGAAATGGTTGCGGCACATATCAATGGACGAAGCTCATCCAACCAACCGACGGTGGCTCCTGCAGCAGACTCCATCACCAAAGATAAATTTTCGCCATGGTCAATCCTTGATACACTAATAGGCAAGCAGCAACAGACTGGCACTCCGTTATCACGTGCTATAAAAGAAGTAGACGGATACATAAATGATGACCTTTTACCAGTCTTTGACGAAAACGGGAAGTTTAATTCTCCGTTGGATTGGTGGAGGTCAAATAATCATTTATATCCAAATTTGGCCGTTTTGGTAAGAAAATATGGGAATATTGTTGCGACTTCCGTTCCTTGTGAGCGGATATTCAGTAAAGCTGGACTGACTGTAAATGAGCGCCGCACCCGACTAAAAACAAATAAAATAACGCAACTTACGTATTTAAATTCAAATTTGGATCCAAATCGATTTAATGTCTAAATATGAAATTTGTAAAAACTGTACATAATATATAAAAAAAAACTTTAAAAAAAGTATATATAAAGACTTGTATAAAAAAATACCTATAATATAAAAAATATTTAAACAAGTATATACTAAAAAAACCTATATAAAAATCTGTATATAAAAAATGTGTAATAAAGTGTATATAAAAAACTGTATAAAAGTATGTAATAAAGTGTATATAAAAACTGTATAAAAAATATTGTATACTAGCGGCCCGCCCACGGCTTCGCCCGCTTAAAATACATGATTACTGATTTAAGCAGAATTGATTGACAACTATAATAAAATAAAATAAATAAATAAATCAGCTTCACGCTGTATCCCGCACACAGCAGGGTAGGCAGAGGGAACCTAGTGTTAAGACACTCCGTTCCCCATTTTCTGCCGAATTCTGGAGGCATTGCGTGTTGAGTGGCAGAACTCAACGCCGCGCTTAACCTCGATATCAGAGCAAGATAAATGGAAATATAAATTTAAGTAAATATTTCATCTCCTCGAGTGGGGATCGAACCCACAACCAGTCGGTTTTGCAGTCACACCTCGTGCCGCTGCGCCACGACTGGCATTGTTTACTTTATTGTATAAAATATTGTATAATAGTGCTTCAAAAATATATATTTTTATCAACAGTCATATAATCAAGACGCGATTTTTATATAACATTCGCTGGCAAGCTAATGCCTTGAGTTCATTCAAATGACGATAACTTTTTTTTTAATGAACCGATTTTGATGAACCAAACTTTAGAACCTCAATTGAGTTAAAACAAAGCAATTGGTGAAATTTTCAAGTAAATCGGTTCAGTAGTTTCAGAGAAAAATGCGGACAACAATATGTCGACAGACAGACAGACAGACAGACAGACAGACAGACAGACAGACAGACAGACAGACAGACAGACAGACAAGAAATTAAAAAAAAATCTTTTTGCTTTCTATTAGTCTTTTTAAGTGTCCCTCTATCCATTTCAGTCAAAATTACTAAATGTACAGACAAAATATTTTTACTGTCTTATTATATATAGAGATAAAATCAAATAACTTTTAAATACGCCTGCATTCAATCTTCACAAAATCTCAAAAAAAAATTGCAGCCAGTCCTAAGCCTGGGTAAAGTATGAAGGAAAGTTCATTTGGCTAAATTAATGAATAATTTACATTTTAATAACAAGATAATGTAACTTAACCTAAAACGTTTTTGTAATCATAACTAAAAAAGTAAGCGTATTAAACTTACAAATGCTTATAAAGCATTTGTATAAGTAGTTACGAAAATAAGCAGTTTTTGAAACTAGTTACGCGTGTACCTGTAACTAGTTGCAACCGATTATGCCTAAAAGACGTTACGACCCACGTCTACAGATGATTGATGATTAAAGGGTTGCCAGTTGCATGTTATAACGTAGAAGATATTTGTTATATTTATTATCTATGAAAAAGAAAACATAGATTTTTTTAAACTATATTTTATATATTTACAATGTATAATATTAAATATCCAATAATAAAAATGAAATACAATAAAAGGACTGAAATATTCTTTGATTAACTTTATGTATCCGGTATTAGTTTAGCTACCATCGATTTGATAAAAGCCATATTTGCTTGATTGCTAAAGATATTATTTATGAATTATAAATATTAACTTTTTACCAAATAAGTCTTACATTGTAATACGTAATTAGTAATAATAAATTAAAAATAATTTTACCAAGTAATTCTTACTAAATAAATTATAACTTCAATTGTTATTTAAATACATCTCTTATTTATTAGTCATAAACATGCTATTCTGATATTACCTTAATAAGGATCAATTAAGTTTATTACAAGCATTTTAGTTATTGCAAAATTTTCTTTGTGGGAAATATAAATCCAAATATGCTTCCTTCCGAAGTTTCTTTTCTATTTCTTCACTCTTCATAATTTTTACAGCAGCTTTACAACTGTTGTGTGAATGAGCAAAGAAACAATCTCTTACCGACTGCAATAAACACATGTAAATCAAAATTATAAGCCTAATTCTTCTTCGTATGTTTATATAATATAATATCTAGAGACTGAAGCCAGAGGGAGTGCAGAGCCACAAGCGTGTGACTATAAACGCGACGGTTTGTGGATTACATTCTCACTTGAGAAAATCAAATATTTAATATTTTAATTTCATCGCTCTGGTCCTTCCGCCATCACGTCATGTCTTCAAAATTCAACGGAAAATAAGGAACGGAGTATCACTAGATTCCTTCTGTTTACCTGCTGTGTGTGGGAAAAGTGTGAAGCTTAATAAAATATCTTGTATATTTAACCTGCCACCCTCTTAGGAAAAAGCTTGAAGCTTATATGATGAGGAACAAATAAAACTTACCTTAAATTCTGCCAATTTCACACCTTGAAATTTTGATAAACAATGCTTAAAAAGCCTTATATAATGTTTTCTACATAAAAATATTCTATTTTCAAATTGCCAGTAGTCACCCTGCGCTGAGCATGAACAGCCGCAGAATCCACATGCATCCAAATTGTATGGAACGCATTTTATCTGTTTAGTAAAAGCGTAATAGTATTATTTTATTTTTTATTAAAACATATCATCAGAATGTTAGAAGATAAGAAGCGTAGGTAAGTTGCCTTGTGCGTAAATTTCTTGTTTCCTTGAAGTTTACTTTGTATTTTATTACTTTCTTACTTACATATGAAAATTAAAGGAAAATTAGTAGTAAGAAAAAATTGTTTACCTGAACAGCGCATCTTAAAACCTTCTTACCGGAGAAGCTATATGAATATCGCATTTGTTTCTTTTTATATTCCGGAAAGTAGTCACATGCCCTATAAAATAAAATAATTATTATAAATTCTAAATTGTCATATATATTTCCTAATAAAATGTACAAAATTATTTGTATAACTTACGCAGGAAAATCATTAATCCTAAAAAACTGTTTTCTTTTCGAACTCGAATTAAAAGGAGCACAATTCTGAGCTACTGGTCCTATAGGAGATATTTCTTTCGGAGGTGGTTGGTATTCATGTTTCACTATCCATCTTGGTGTTTTAGGGCCATAACAGCACTTGCTATATATCTGTATAAAACGTTACATATATCGTTTAAATCCTTTTTAGTACTAAATTTCATTGTTACCACATATTATATAATTTACACTAAATATACCTTTCTTATTCCGAGCGACGAATGATATAATATATTTTATGTTAAATTGCTCCATTTTCCGCTGAATTCTGGAGGCAATGTGCGTTCAGTGGCAGAACTCAACGCAGTGTTTTGCCTCGACATCAGAGCGAAGAAATGAAAATATTAAATTTTTTGTTTCATCGAGTGGGGATCGAACTCACAACCAGTCACGTTTACAAACACACACTTGTGCCCCGCACCACGACTGGTCCCATTGGGGAACGGAGGGTCTTAACACTAGGTTCCCTCTGCCTACTCTGCTGTTTGCGGGATACAGCGTCAGGCTAAAAAAATATTTAATATTGAAACTCAACTAAACATCTGACCAGATCAAAGAAATTTTGATATTCAGATATTTTAAAAATTTCGGCAATTTGTTAACTACTGTTTAATATTATTTAATTGATATACCCGATGAGTGAGTTCGTAAAAAGCATCACGGTCATTATCGTAACTGCCAGGTCCCAAATTTGGTTTTATTTCAGGTGCATTTCGTCTCATAAATGGACTTAAGCAAGGCCCTTTCATAGGTAATACCTCCGATCCAAGCCTGTTCCGAAACATACTCTCGGTGGTTTTTTCTTTGTCACAACATATTCAAAATCTGTTAAATTAAACAATACATATTTTAAGTGATTTAATTTTAAAATTCTTACTAAAATGCACACTACAATCATTCCATATTAAAACGTCTTCGCTCTTCGTAGACGAAAGAAATTGAGTGATATAAAATTCCGAATCGAACTATCCTTAATTTTTTCAACAAAAAATGTTATCGAACGACGCTGCTCAGATGAAGTGGCAAAATGAAAACCTATATAGAAAGAAAATGATCCAATACCATTGTCCACAAACAGACACTTTGAATTTATACATTAATAGGGTGATTTATGTAATTCCTATGCAATTTTACCGCCATAAGAAGTTTCGTGCATATTGTTGGGTCGGAGGTACCGTCGCTGGTAAGGCCGCTGCATGGTTGTCAAAGTTCACAAAACAACTGCCAGCCAGATGACTTTCTGAAGGCTTTCGTGTTGTTAACGATAATAAAAAGAAATACGACAAATCCGAGTATTACGCCGTATTGGGTCGCACGCTCGCTTATAGTGTGCACAAATAATTATTTACAGTGAGACTTTTTAAGGACTGAATGTGTGGTATATCAATTTTTGTTATATAAGCATTACAAAAAGAATTGGCGTTAACGTAACTAAATATTAGGTAAAACGTCATATAGACAGGAAAGTAGTATTGATTATATTTTTTTTTAATTGTATTAATACAAAATATGAAAATAACAACATTATCATAAATGATTCTAATTACAAAAAAACAGTTTCACGCTGTATCCCGTAAACAGCAGGAAAGGCAGAGCGAACCTAGTGTTAAGACACTCCGTTTACCACTTTCCACTGAATTCCTGGCGGAACTCAACGGGTTGCACTAGCGTACGACTGTAAACGCGAGGGGTATGGGTTCGATTCAAACTGGAGGAAATTGAATATTTAATGTTTTCATTTCTTTGTTCGACGCAAGGCGCGACGTGGAGTTCTGCCACTCAACACAAAATGCCTCCAGAGTTTGGCGGAAAATAGGGAACGAAAGTGTCTTAACATTAGGTTCCCAGGCACCCTCAGTCTATCCTGTTATGTGCGGGATACAGCATGAAGCTAAAAAAATATTCATGGTAACAGTACGATTGTAATAATAAAGTCCATGACTTAAGTATATGTTTTTGTTGTATTTGATATTTATAATATTCTTTACTTGTCTAGTTAAATAAAACGCGGAGTTGGGTTCCGCCTGTTTTGAAAACTTAGTTATGCTAACCTGTTACTATTGCGTTATGTTTAAGCAAATAATAAAACAATATTTAATCTTTTATCTCAATATGGGTCACTCTACTCGTATATAGAGAATGTCACTTTATGGAGACACGAAAATGGTAGAAATGAAAAATTACCAAGGTCATATTGAATAATGAAAAAACATCAATATAAATAACAAACCTTACCCAACGTTACGTCCCAAGTCATCAGGAAAGTAAGTTGTTTCCTAATAAATTAAGTTAAAATAAAAAAATCTGAAAAAAAAAGAAAAAAAATAGATGCTCTTGTAGACTTAAGGCAATATCTTCAAATTATATAATGCTTGTTTTATAATTAATATTCTTATATGTTGTTAGAATAACAATGAAGTAATTATGCAAATATTTTAATTTTTTCTTACCTTCCATGTTCGGCTTTAATTTTGTATACAAAAAAATCACGAGATTAACATATTAATTATTTATATCAATTAATTTAATTATGGTTAATACATTGAATATAATATAAAAATTAAATATACATTCACTAAATATGTGAAATAATATATTCTTTTTGGCATATGACACGAAGTTTCAAAATCGACACTAAATTGGCATAAAATATATTTATGTTTTTATTCTTTTTATTCTACATAGTTCCTAATCTATACTATGATTATAAAGGTAAACCTATGTATCATAAAAAACAGCGTTCACATTTTTTTGCTTGAATGTGATAATCTGGGAAACTACAGGAACAGATTGAAAAATTCTGTTAGTCCTAAATAGATAATCACTCAATATGTGTGATTGTATCGCTATACCATTCCGCCGAAATCTCGAGGTATTGCTTATTGAGTGGCTGAACTCAACGTCGCGTTGCCCTTGACACTAGAGCAAAGAAGTTAAAATATTAAATATTGCATGTCTTCAAGTGGGAATCGAATCCACAATCTGTTAATTTTACAGTCTCATATTTTGATCCTCAGCGTCACGATTGGCCGCAACTGGTCATAATATAATTTTTTATTATTCATTATTAGTTTTACTATCGGAATCGAGTAGTTTTATTATTTATGGACTACCAAAATTGGTTGAGTGACAACCGGCGAGTAATAAGTTTAAGCCAAATAAAAAAAATATATTATACCACATATTATTTATTAATAGTAACAATTTTTTGATAAAAATTAATATATTGGTGAAAAAAAAGCCAAGTTTAATATTTAATAATATATTGTTCTCTACGTCATCAACAAGAAACGATTTTTAAATGGATGATATAGCTCAAGATTTGACTTAGCTATTTTTTACTACTAAGACAATAATTTATTTTTACATTTTTAAAGCGTTATTTCACACTTAGGAAAGAAAAGAGCTGCTCTAACCACTAAGCCATACGTATTTTTAGAATGTGTGGCTTAGTGGTCAGAGCGCCTGGTCAGTTTCCGGGAGGCGCGGGTTCAAATTCGAACTACCATCAAATTTTTATATGTTTTCTAAATTAGTATTAATTAAATTGGTCTATGCAAACTGTCACTTGTACAAAGTATATTAAGTTGCAATTATAAAAAAATGTCAAGTCAAATCTTCAACTCCAGTCGACTGCAACACATTATTTAATATTGAACTTGACTCTCATTTCACATTTATGTTTTTAATCGAAATATATTTAAGCTGGCAATACTTAAATGCTGTCAAATTTGGTAGCTTTTTTGACAATGACATATGACATTTAGTTTATGTTGTTTTTTTTTCCAATGCATAATACGAAAATTTGAACGCCTAAACTTTACTTTAAATGGAGTCTTGTAATTCTTAAGCAAAAGAACTTTTTATTACTCTTAAACGTATCAAAAATTTAAGGTATGTTCTCGTTATTTGATTTAACGTCCATCAAGGTGTCAAGTTACATGTGAAGTAACTTTCATTATGTCATGTCTGTGAATAGAATATTATATCATTATCTCACAATAATCATTTAATGATAGCTTCGGTCATTATAAAAATCAATTTCAATAGTTTTCCTTAAATCGGTAAGAGTTTTTTATTTATTAATGTGTGCTAGTATTTGAATATATGAACTTGAATTTTATAACACTTCTTTTCTCGAGCTATTGTTATTGTCGACTGTAATATTATTTTATTTAAGAATTTCTTATAGGTACAATATAAAGTGATCTCAGAGTTGTAACTGATTGAACAATAAATATTGCTGATGCTCTATCAATATTTTATAGTCTTTTAGGGTCATATTATTAGAAGATATGATAATAATATGCTATTACAATTATTATGGCCAGAATTATTTTATAATGAATGCCCTCCCATATTTTAAGCGTTAAACTCTTTATGCATGTTCATATTTTTATTATGTGCAATAAAAGATAAATAAGGCTTTAAACAAATAAATTAATGTTCATTTCAGAAAATGCCTTTCAATTCCAAACTTCTAGTGCCGGTGGCTTTAGGCTTTTCTCTGGTCTCAGTGTCAGCATTTGTCGTGTACTATGTCTTCAAGAAAGATGAAGAAGAGGACAAACCAGTGAGATCTACAAAAGTAAATGTAATAGAGGTCCAAGTACCAAAAAGTATAGTGGCTGCTTTAATTGGTAAGTTTTATTTTTGTAACTCTAAGCTATGTCTCGCATATAGCAGAGTAGGCAAAGGCAAAGCAATTTAATGTTGAAACATTGTGTTATCCACATACTCGCTTACTGTTTCTTAATTTAATTTGTTTTAAAATTAGTTCTTACTTTCGTTTAATATTTTTATATCTTTTGAAACTATAATATTTTTTGTAATAAAAAATAATATTTATAATATTATGATGGAAAAGTAAGTGGTAAGAGAGGTAGGGGGAGACCTTAGTTCGAAAACACAGCATCAAAAATACTGGAGGAAGGTCACGTAAAAATCATGACAACCCCCCGGAGGGCATGTATAAAGAGGTTGATGACTGTGGACGAGGCGAAACAGATATGTAGAGACCGTAGCGTTTGGTTCTCCATTCTCTCGGACTACCCCACTAGAGATAAAGCGTGAATCCAGTTTAGTTTAGTTTTTCTTTATGGCATTTTTGGTGCAGCAGCACAGCATCTGAGCAGTCTGTAAATACTATGGTTCTGAATTTGATTTCTATTTGGATAAATAATTTTGTTGCTATCAGCAACACACAGCATACAGTGTGTGAAAAAATTTCCAGTTTTACTATTAAACTATATATTATCTTATTTATCCTTAAATATAATGACATCATGATATCATGTTAGCACAAGATAGATACATATTAAATTATTCAACTCAAGGCTACTTTACTTGACAAGTTTGAAATTCCATATTGTGACATTACAGTAAGGCTTCATTCACATATTAAAATTTAATTTTAGGATTGTAATTATTTTATAAAATTAATAT
The DNA here is from genome assembly GCA_021202915.1 of Heliconius himera. Classification (NCBI taxonomy): domain Eukaryota; kingdom Metazoa; phylum Arthropoda; class Insecta; order Lepidoptera; family Nymphalidae; genus Heliconius; species Heliconius himera. The sequence goes on along the minus strand of JAJHJA010000155.1, from coordinate 900,386 downwards.
TTTTGGATTTTTAATAAGTATATGAAGTTTTAGGACCATTGCAGTGCTATGAGCCTATATTAAATTGTAAATGCATTAATACTGAACGTAACATTATTTTAAATATATTGTTTTAAATAAAAAGATAAGGAAAAGCAGTCTAGAGTGCGCAATTTATCAGCTTCACGGCAGAGGGAACCTAGTGTTAAGACACTCTGTTCCCCACTTTCCACCGAGTTCTGGAGACATTGCGTGACGTAACTCAACTCCGCGCTTTGCCTCCACACCAGAGCGAAGAAATGGAAATATGAATTTATTAAAATCTTTCATTTCCTCGAGTGGGGATCAAACCCACAACCAGTTGTGTTCACAGTCACACACTTGCCCTTGCGCTACGACTGGCCGCAATTCATTACAATGCATTAAAATGAAAAAAATAAACAACTAATATAAAAAAATAAAACCGATTCCTATTTAGGAATCAAATACCTATTTACTGCTTCCTGATCATGTAGATATTGATGTCTCATAAAATTTATAGCATTATTTTTATTAGTATGCAAATTTTCTTATTTTTCCTTCATCTTTAATATTAAGTAATATCATGATATCTGTAATAAATATATACGTAACATATTTATGTAATATATACCAACAAGTTAAAACATCAATGTTTTTTTTTATTAGCTTCACGCTTTATACGCATTTCCCCATTTTCCGACGAATTCTGGGGACCTCTCAGAGGTAGCAAAAACTAAACAAAATGGTTTGATAATAATAAATAATTTATGTTTATTATTATCAGATCATTTTTTTTAAATGCCGCGATCTCAAGAACTACTGGTTCAAATTAAAAAAAACTTTTAGTTAAGTGTTAATTAAGGTAACTCACTTATCAAAAAATACTTTAAACTATATTGCAATAGGTGAATAGTTTCGATTTAACACACTTTACTCGTAATGGGACTTACCGAGGACCTTAGTGCACTTACTATGTGTAATGCTTGTGCCGTACATAAACTCTAAGCTATATACATCCATGTAACAGCTAGTTTCTTTACATTTTGCTTTTGTCATTCTTTATAGGTCGTAACGGATCAAACATAAAGCAAATAGAAGAAAAGTCAGGCGCAATGATTCACTTCAAGAAGTTTAGTGAGAAGGAGTACGACGTTTGTATTATACGAGGGCGATCAAACGCGACACAAATTGCCGAAACGTTAGTGCATGATTTTATTAAGCAACAACCGCTTATAGTCGAGTCGAATATATCTGTGCCGGGATGGTCAGTTGGCAGGATTATTGGTGAGTATAAATCGTTTTTCAGTTTCACGTTACTTACAAAATATGAGGGTAGATAGAAAAAAAATACATTGACATGATGATATTTCGTGTGGAGTGGCGCAACTTAACTCCTCGTTTTGTAACATTGTAGTGGAGAAATAAGCGCGATTTAATTAGTCAATAGCTTGTCTCTTTCTAGGGGGCATTTCATTACTTCTTTTAATTTAATAGCACTATTATAATTCTTCGTAAAACGTTCCAGATCTTTATTTTTTTGTGTAAATGTTTATTTTGGGGCAGTTCTCCACTTTCTACTATATTCTAATTAGGTAGGCATATAGAGGTAACCTAGTATTAAGACATCGTCAACTTTCCACCCAGTTTTGAGACATTGCGTGTTGAGTGAAACTCAATGTCACACTTTATTGTGTCTTAATACCAGAGCTAAGAAATGAAAATAGTTCATTCTCTTAATTAGGAATCAACTCCACAAACATCGGTTTTACAGACACATATGGTACTGCTGTGCCACGATGCCCTTAGTAACTTCTATGGCTATACAAACAGTTAAAATCCTTCTTTATTGAAACAGGTACAGGCGGAGATACAATAAACGATATAAGTCACAGAAGCGGTGCTCGAGTTAAGATAGAAGGGAACCGCGGTGACATGACCACGTCAAGGCAGGTCAGCTTCCGCGGTACCGAAGAACAGATTAGCATGGCCAAGAAGTTGATTGATGAATGCGTAAGAGAAATAAGATATTTATTATTACTTTTAAATGTTTTCTTTTGTCGTCTTCACGCTGTATCTTGCATATAGCAGGGTAGGCAGATGGAACTTAGTGTTAAGTCACTACTTTGGCCATTTTTCGCCAAATAAATTAATTTATTATTACGATTCACTTTTACAGCGTGAAACTGATTTCAATTCACTTCAATTAACAGTTAGAGAGCAATTATTGATTCAGGGGCGGTAAACTGACTATTTAACTATAAAACATGAAACTTTCTTAGATCATTAAACAATTGACAATTAAGAAGGTAAAGTCAAAATACAGCGGTAAGACAAAACACGGCGTTGAGGTTCCATTCGGACAGTGCGTGACTTACGGTCTTGACATTAAATTCTTTCTGCCTACAGTTCCTTCTACCAACGGAATACAGTAGGAAGATGTTTTTTTTTTTTAATTTCAAATATTAAGTAGTGTTTACCTATAATAAATTAGGCAATCGGAATAAATAAATTTTATTTTGTTTCTATCTGCAATATTTTCACAATAGATGTTAGGTCCAATAATAATAAACGAAATGAACACGTTCCAGGTGGAGCAAGAGCGTTGTAGACGCGAGGTGGAGCAGTCGAAGCCGCCGCGCGTGTGCACGCCGCCCGCCGCGCCCGCGCCCGCGCCCGCCGACACGCCAGGTGAAACCAAGCTTGTGTACACGCGTGGTAAGATGGCGCATGCTTGCTTGTGATTGGTCGTGCCGACGTTGCGTCGTTCTTTTTTTAAAATATTTTGTTTTTTTTTTTGTTTTAGATCAGGTTTTTTTGGTAGAATTTTAAAGAGTTTACGAGGTAAATTAAAAAATATTATTAAAAAAAAAGGAACAATAATTGTAAATCTATGATTCCAAATGGCGGCACGTCTGGTGGAAACAGTGAAAAATTAGCACCTTACGTACGCGATGACGTGTTGGTGTACTTCTTTTGAAAAAAAAATGTTTTTCTGTTTCTAGGTGTTTTAGTTACATGGTTATTAAATTATGGAGGTATAGGAAATTATTTTACTACATTTAATTTATTTTTTTAGCTCCACGCTGTATCCTGCTTGTAGCAGGGTAGGCAGAGGGAGCCAAATGTTAAGACGCTCCACACTTTTCGCTGAATCCTGGAGGCCTATTGAGTGGCAGAAATTTTGCCTCTGCACCAAAACGAATAAATGAAAATATTATATTTATTCCTCGACAAAATGTTGTCCTTGTGTCCCTGCGCCACTAATGGACTATAAAAAATAAATAGAAAAAATAATAATTTTTACAAACATATTTTTTCATATGGGAAGGACGTTTTAAGCATTTATGAATAAAAACATTTATAACAGTAATTTTCAACCTTATCTCGTCATAGCACCATTTGGGTGTATAAAGAAAAATAATTTAATAAGACTAAAATATTTATTATCTACAAGAGATAAAAAGCGATAAAAGGTATAAAGTAAGAGGTTTTTTAATTGCCAAATCTTTTTTGTGGGACAAAATGGCGTTGCTTTTGCTATTATTATTCCGTTGTGTTTGTTTTACTGCGTTTTAAAGGTCGAGAATATGGCATATATATACACAAATATATTTTTATTATCACTTACTTTTTATGCACACTATAAAATTTTTGTTATACTTTTTGTGTTTGGTTTTTGTGTTTTGTGTTCTTAATTTATTTTTGGGGATTTTTGGGACTGTATAAATGTTTTGAAGCACTTAGAGTATTGCACTTTTACAGATTTTATGCACTTTTTTTTTCTTGTTTTTTTTAGAGCATCAAATAGTATAATATTAAGATAGCACAATTGCACTTTCTTTGCTTGTATTCTGTTTTTATTATGACATAATTAAATTTTACACCATAAGTTAATAAGAAATAACTTTAAAAAGGATATTTAATAATTATGTGAAAAGCAAAGAATATATTTTAAATTGATTTTAAAATATGGTAAAGGCTAATGTAAAAAAAGAGTTCAAATATTTTCTAACTTATTTCGAAATGAAATTTAGATTTTTGCATAAAGGTCGTCGAAGTCATGATATTTTGAAATGTTTTATTTGTATATTTCAAATAATAGTCATCACATCATTCATAAACAAAAAATTAAAGTTATATTGATATAATTTAAAATAAACTGACTTTTTACCATTAATTAATTCAAATGACATTTGTTGAAATTAGAGTATTATCACTAAAGTAAAGTAAAGTACCTACCTACGCTATTGACTCGGATCGATACCAATGTAATATTGATTTTAACTTAAATTCAATTATTACTTACTAAACGTCTCTGATTGCCGTTGCCACATTTTGCTTAATTGCCAATTTATCGGTATTCTAAGGTTGACGAGTCGTGGCTGCCCTAAATTTAGCTGAAGTGTAGATAAATGGTTGCGCTGATTTTTTCCTAGGTCTTTCCTTATTTAACAGTATTTTCTTCCTGAGTGAACAATGTGCAAATGTTCAGAAAGCTTAACATTAGGGCCACGACTCCTCCCCCGTACTGTATTCGATTTTATTAAAAGAATATATAATGTTTTTTTTTTGGTTTACAGAGGCTACAACATCGGCTATAGAAGTTTACGTCTCAGCGGTATCATCACCGTCCAGATTTTGGGTACAGTTTGTGGGGCCTCAGGTGGTGCAGCTGGATGAATTGGTCGCTCATATGACAGAATATTATGGAAACAAGGAGAATAAAGCAAATCATACCGTAAGTTTAATTGTTATGTTTTTTAACTTCTATTTTAGTCATTTTTGTATCTATATTATAATAATAATTATAATTAACAACTAAATTTATTTCTCATATTTTAATTTTGAATATTATTATGAAATATTCGATATTTCCATTTCCTAGCTCTGGTAACGATCATCATCACTCGACACGTAATGCTTCCAGAATTTGGTGGGAAATAGGGAACAGAGGTTACTAATGGCAATGGAGTACCTTGATGCTAGGCAGAAGGCCTACTTTTTACTACTCTATAAAAGCCTAAAGCCATTGAAACGAGAAAAAAGATGTTCCCAAAAATTTAAAAGTGATATTTTCAAACAAAATAATAACAAAATTATCGTTGTAAAAGAAAACGCCATACGGTGTTATGTGCGGTATACCATGTGAAACTAAAAAAAATAAAAATATATATATTTTTTAAATAATTAATAAATAAAATAAATATTTATTTTATTTAAAAAGATTATATATTTACTATTCTATATAGTAGTACAATTTCGAGTAAAAAAAAAAAACATTCTCATATATATATTATTTTATTTTATATATGACAAGATATCGTGAGGTCTTACATACTCTGGTGCTCAATTTGAAAATAGTTTAAATCTAAACAATTAATCTTAAAAATACATGAATTCGATGGTACCTAAATTAATAATATGTGTTATTTTGTAATTGATTTAGCTGGAGAAAGTGTCGATAGGTCAAGTGGTGGCGGCCGTGTTCCGTCACGACGGTCGCTGGTACAGGGCGCGGGTGGACGACTTGAGGCCCAACGAATTTGATGCTACACAACAGGTGTTTGTTTATATTTTTTATTTGTTATGTTATTTTATACGTGAGTCAGACGTAGCGCAAGGGCACAGGCGTGAGACGTGGGTTCGATTCCACTCGGCGGAGCATAAATTATTTTCATTTCCTCAATCTGGTATCAAGACAAAGCAAGGCGTTGAGTTCTCGTAAATAGGGCTATGCATGGTAACAGAGTGATTTAACACTAGATTCTGCCTGCTCTGCTATACAAGATGAAAAAAAATGGAGATACACATTTTATTAAGCAGAATGTAAAAAACAAAGTGTCATACCACTATTTATTTGTCTATTTTAAAGAATAAAATGGTCAAATAATTTATATATTAGTATTTTCACCAACGAGGTTTTTGTTTACAAATAATATGCATGTTAAATATTTTCAGGTAGCCGACGTGTTCTACTTGGACTACGGCGATAGTGAATACGTAGCGACGCACGACCTGTGCGAGCTTCGGGCTGATTTGCTACGACTTCGGTTTCAGGTAAATAATATGTATATTTTATTATTAAGATAGTTTTAGTTTCACACTTTAACCCGCATTTAGCAGGGTAGCCAGAGCCCACCCATAACCACAGTTGCTTTTACAGTTACGACACGATATTTCTTACATTATAATATGTTAAATGCAGACGAAAGAAACTTCTCTATTAGTCCAGTGGTTAATGAAATCAGAGATCATTATCAGTTCATTTATGAAACAGCACAATTTTTGTAAAATTTTAAAAATGTTTTCTATAGAGGCCAGTCGTGATGCAGGGGTGTGTGACTATAAACGCAACCGGTTCTGGGTTCCATCTCCATTCGAAGAAATTAATTTATTATTTAAATGTATATTTTCATTTTTCGCTCTGGTGTCATGCTGGAAGCTGATTAATTTAAATTCGATATTTTTTTATATAAAATTCCAGGAATAAATTAGACATAAGTGACTTATATATAGACTATTAACTTAGTTTCCCGCTTTATCCCTAGAGGGTTAGTCAGAGAGAACGGAACGCCAAATGCTACGGTCTCTTATTGACGGTGACCTCTCTCGCCTGGTCCATTGTCATCAACCTGTTCATACATGCCCATGCACATATAGATTATATCTTAGATTTCAAATATTTTGTTTCAACCAAAATTCAATTAGCTGATCAATCCTAATCTAAATATTTTGATTTTTTAATTTAATTACATCACAGGCCATGGAATGTTTCCTCGCGGGAGTGAAACCCTCCGACAAGGAAGAAGTGAAACAAGCATCTGGTGTACGAAAATGGCATCCACAAGCCATAGAACGATTTGAAGAACTCACACAGGTTAGTTTTTATCGTGTTTAAAATATGCTTTTACTTAGCCAATTTTGGGAACCTAGAGGTAGAAGATTCCATTCTCATCGCGCTGTTTGATTATCGAGACATTGCGTGTTGAGTGGCGAAATTCAGCGCCGCATATTGCCCGAACGAGGAAATGATAATGTTAAATGTTTCGTTCATCCGAGTGAAAATCGAATCCACAATCATCAGGTAAAGATAGACGTTGGAACGAGACAAATTGCCGCATTGAATTCCGCCACTAGACACGCAATGTCTCGAACAATTTATCGGCAAATGGAAGACGGGAGTGTCCTAACCCTTACACTAACACTGTGAAGCTAAAAATATATCAATATTAATAAATAGTAACAAAGTAAATAAAATTGTTTAATACAGGTGGCGCGGTGGAAACCTCTGTTATCAAAAACGTGCACGTACAAAAAGAGTTCGTTAGTTGGCGACAGGGAAAAGGAAGTCCCCGGTATAAAGTTATACGATGCTACCGAAGGTGAGTGAAAAAAATAAACTATATTCTTGTATATATATATTTTTTTTACTCTTTGTTGTACTTTGATTTTTTTATGTAAAAAAGTTGAAAGTGTTTTTCTCACCACCATCTTAAATGAAAGCACAGTTTTTACTACTCTATAAAAGCCTAAAGCCATTGAAACGAGAAAAGAAATATTCCCAAAAATTAAAAAAATATATTTTCAAACAAAATAATAACAAAATTATCGTTGTAAAAGAAAACGCCATTTGCTTAGAATGACGCACACAGACCCTAACCTATCAAAAAGACAACATCGCACACACACTGACGGTGAAGTTGAACGTTGTTTAGATTTATTATAGAAAATATATAATTGCGTAAAACAGAACGACAAATATCTCTTTCTCGTTCTAGTATGTTTTTTTTGAGAATCTAGAGTGGCAGATTGGCAACGCTTAGTAGTATTTTTTATAGTAGTAAGTGTTTGCGTTTTTGTTATCGCTTCGTGATTGCGTCATACGTTATACAGTATGAAAAAAAATTGTGAAATGAATAAAGAAATCCTACGTCTATACTGTTGACGGTTTTTAGGTATGGGTTTAGAATATTTTACCTTATATGCTGCTTCCGTAAAAGAAGCGCAGACGCTGCCACCCTGTATGCTGTACTTTATTATGGTTCTAGAAAATGTCATTAATTTTTTATGCATGCATGCAGATATTACATATGTTATTAAGTGTAATTTGTATTTATATTCATTTAAATCAATTTTTGTAGTATCAAAAACGTTTTTTTAATCTTTTTTGCTGTATGAGTCCCCAAAAATGTAGAAAAAACATAAAAAAGTTCAATCTCGTGTGTTCTAGAAGGTTCAGTAGACATCGGAGAAGCCTTAATAGCAGAGGGATGGGCCGAAACGAGCGTCACGCCGCGCTCGTCCCCACCGCGGTTCAACAACCCCCAAACACCTTTTGGAGATTTAAGTAATTCTAGGTAACTTAAATTTTATTATTTTTAAACATTTTTAAAGTGTTATTCCACACTTAGGGGCCGTTCAAGTATTACGTAAGCAGTTTTTTTGCAATTATTGACCCCCTCCTCCCCTATGTCATCAAAAATAAGCAATCCTCTTACCCCCTCCCCCAATGCTTACGTAAACATTGACATATACATTTTTTTAAGGTATTTTTTTATTGATTTATGAGCAGCAGTATCTACATATATAAAAGGACATGTTCCCACTGACTGAGGTAAGACGCACACATAGTCATAACCGCTGATAGTAGAAACGTGAAATTTGGACAGATTTTTATTTTCGCAATCTGAAAATCCACTAAAAAGGGAATTCGAAAATGATTTACCCTAAAGGGATGAAATAGGGATTGAAAGATTGTATGGAAAAAAAATTAAATCAGCACCGATTTTTATAAAATTTAAATCTCAGACTCATAAAAATATTTCATTGAACACGTGTTTCGTGGTTTATTCTTCCAGAGTACTCGGTATGTTCGGTCCGAGCACGCGAGCTGCTTCAATGCCCAAAGACCATAAAGGCGACGGACAACTCAAGGATATTGTTGATCCTTTAAAAGGTTTTTTTTTATATTATACCTTGTATTCATGAAAGATATTGCAATTATATTATAAATTATTAACTTAGTAGATTAATATAGTAAGTTTTTTTTAAATAACATCATTTCTGATAAGCAAGGATTTGATTTATTAATCATTTTTACATCTAAAAAATATTTATATTTGTTATTGGACTCTTTATTTTAAAATAAACATTATTTGTACTTACTTAAAATTAAAAAGACTACCATCTCGTATTTGAAATTCTAATTTTTGGTTTTGTTACTCGATTTCTTAATCGATTATATAATTCTATCCATTTCTTTACAGATAACATAACATCTCGATCACTCGCATCCGGCCTCGAATCGACTGACAAAATTAAATCGGTTTCTAACTTCGATTTATCATATTCTGGAAACAATCAAGATAGTCCCAAAATAAATGGCTCACACGATTTCATTTCATCAGAAAAACAAAATTTGGAAAACGATTTGCTAAAAGCGAATAACTCGAAAGAAAAGGCGAATATGAATAGAATCGATTCACATCATAGTAATTTGGAGGCTTTAGGGAGACAATGAGGTATATTATCCATACCTTCCATACCTATATTATAAATTCGAAAGTAACTCTGTTTGTCTGTCTGTCTGTCTGTCTGTCTGTCTGTCTGTTACGCAATCAGGGCCAAACCGCTAATTCAATTGTGATAAAATACTCATAAAGAGATACTTAAGGGTCTTCGGATGAACATAGGTTACTTTTTTTTCTCATATTTGTAATATTGTCGATATATACTAATATATTAAAATACTTTTTAGTTTGACAGGCAATTTATTCCGCCATGTTAATAACAACCGACCGTTGCTAAGCAACGGTTTGCAAAGTTTATTTGTTATAAGAAAACGGCACCCAAAATGAGCTTAACGCATACATAGCGGGCGCCGACTCAACCTTACGAGATACATAAAAACAATGTTTTACAAAAATATTGTTCTTTAATGTTTAAAAACGTCCGCTATACATATACCATGTTTATCTCTGAAGGTTAAGCAAAAGTAATCATTTTAATTAATTTACTTTATATTTATCGGGTTTTTGTTGTATGTATTTTCTTTATAATTTGATATTGATCCTTATGAAAATGAATATATTAGTCACTTTTAACATTTCATCTGGATTGAAATTATAGTTTACTGTATAACATTCTAATAAATAATTAAGGAGATGTCACTGATTCGAAATGACCTAGCCTACGAGCGGCATAGTATGACCGACGCGAACGGGAAGCTGACTTTAACAGTTTTGTAAATTTTCATACATTTTCGAACTACTATTAATTTTTATGTAATTATAATTAATTTATACTTTTCTTTGGTTCTTCGCTTATTCGAGTAATAGTTTATTTAGATTTTCATAAATTTCTTGGTGTGATGTAAGTTGCGGCCCTGTGCGGCAGCGGCATAATATTATTTAAGTACTTATTATTTAAGGAAAGAATCATATTTAATGTAGAAAGGACTTTAGTTAGATATTTCATATAGTATCTATGTACGCGCGCAAGGAAAACGTGTAAAAAGTTTTTTCCCGGGTAAATCAGTAAAATCGATCACTGAAAGTCCAATAAAAATCAGTTCAGTTATTCTGGACATTAGCTCGGGGAAATAGAAAGACAGACAGAGACAAAAAATATAATATTTTTTTTTGTATTTAAGTATTAAGTAAATACCCACATGCACTTGCAAAAACATAGCACAACACATTTAATTTTAATTCTTTTAAATATTTATTTTACTTTGATGATATTAATAATGTAGCTGGTTTTGTTTATTTTTTTTTATAAATATTTTAATATGATTACGTTTACTTATAATTTTTTCATTCAAATTAGATATTTTCAAAAACAATTTCATAAATATATCTAATAAGCATTCGTATAGTTCAAGCGGGCGAAGCCGCGTCCGGGTCCGCTAGTTTTAAATAAAACTCTTTGACCGCATTAATCGATGTTTCGAAAAATTTGCCGTTGTCGGTCACGGGTAGTCAATATATTCAAATAAATATATATTATTCTAAATATTTATATGCGATGAATCCGGCAAAAGAATTTTATTTGGTAAAGAGTTTACCAGCGAAAACCTAAGATATTATTATATTATTTATGTACATGGTTTTTGAGCTTCATACAGAAGGGATGGCGGAGAGAACCAGAGAGTTTTGAATAGAATAATTATTTTTCTACGCCACGACTGGCCTCTACTAAACTAATGCATAACAATTTTGGTTTCACAGATCACAGGTTCAAATAAACTTCTAAGAAAGACCAGCACAAGTTTTACGCTTATTTGGAGAAGAGAGTAGTTTCTACTAAGACTATTGTAAAAATGGATCTTTTAATAATTAGATGAATGTTTTTGATAAATGTCAATTATTTATTACGAATGTACGTTGTATTTCTGTTTATTTAGTTATTTTTGAGTCTCGATATATTACTTAATTAGTTATTAAGCGTTAGTTGTTACTAATCAATATTAATGTTGTATTAGTTCCTGTTGTAATTGATTACGTGTAAATATTGAATAGATTATTTGCGTATTTTTTTTTTCTTTGAAGATATATATATATATATATATATATATATATATATATATATATATATATATATATATATATATATATATATATATATATATATATATATATATATATATATATATATATATATATATATATATATATGTATATATATATATATATGTATGTATCAAAGTATGCTTAGAATGTATATTTATATCTTTCTGTCTATGTTTATTTTTTTTGCTCACGCTGTATCCCGTATATAGGGGGATAATCAGGGAGGACGTGATTTGCATGCATGCAAAGCATGGAGCGACAACCATGCCCCATGCTGGCAGCGCGTGTTGAATGGCGGAGCTTAACGCCGAGCTTTGACTTCTTACAGAGCGACTAATATTTATCTTTTAATGCATAATTTTGTTATATTTTTTATTTTGATATAAATGTGTATACGTAATAGAAGTGTATGGATTTATCCCCACTTTAGTAATATTCTTTGAAGTCTTTAACACTATTGTGTGCAAATAAAATAAACACTTAATAATATATTTAATTATTACGTTTTTAAAAAGAAACTTGATAGTAAATATTTTTTATCTGTGATTGTTATAGACATATTTGTAGCCTTCCATATTCCCGCAGTGAATTTGCCAGTGTAAAAAAAATGTATATAAAAGAATGATTTTTTATATAATATAGTGTATAGGTTTCCTGTGTAGAAATATGTACTTAGAAATATCTTTTTAGTTTACTTTATCTTAGAGCAACTATTGCTAATCTTCTTTAGCTTTTTTCTACATTTTTATTCTATGCCCTAAAATGAACGTTAAAAACTAAATACAGTGTAACCTTATTGAAACCTCAATATAATAATCTCCTCGATTTTAGAAATCACCTAAACCCGCCCGTAATAGCTAATATAAAATATACCTTAGCATTACGAATACATTTGTTCGAAAGCTTTTTATAACAAATTTTCAGTCTTTGCAAATTATAAAAAGAAAGTATTATTAACCTCTATTAAACGAATTTCATTAAGTTATAACGTCTCGATAGGTTCAAACTTGTTTAAATCTTTCGTAAGACAGTTGTTATTGGTTTAAAATTTGCAATAGTTGATAAACTTAAAAGTTAAATTCAATATTTTTTTTATCTCGTTAAAATAAACCATAGATTATCCTAACCTCACAAATTTCTTGATATAAGGAATTATTTTCTGATTTTCTTCAGTATCCTTAAATCGAGGTTGCACTATATGTGGTTTCCTTTTAGCAAATCATTTTTTTTTATTTTCACGCTGTATCCCGCATAAAGCAGGATAAGGTTAAAAAGTATTCTATCATAAATGTGGTGCTGACACTTAAGTAATTTAAGTTTTTTGTAGGTTGTGAATCCTCTATTGAAATTGGTGTCTAAATAAAGGTCACAAGGGCTAATTGTTATAATATAACTAAATTTGTTTTTTTTATTGTCAAATTATTTTTAAGTTTAATATAATAAGAGAGTATACATTTTTTTGATTAAATTAAAAATTAATTATTTTTATAATTAATTCGATTGATTTATGGTGAAGTATTTAGAGGTGCCATAGTCATTGGTACAAAAGTTTGTTTTCACTATTGTAATTAGTTATTGATTTTTTTTCGATCTGTTGTAGTTTTTTTTGTATTATTGTTCTTAATAAAGCAAGAAAATATACTTATGTTGTTTTTTAATATTTTTTTTAAGATAAACCATTTTAATATTTAGTTTTTATTAGCTTCACGCTGTATCCTGTACATGGCAGAGTAGTCAGAGGGAACCTGCGAACCTAGACAATTCCGTCCCCCACTTAAAGATGCATTGCGTGTTGAGTGCCGGAACTCGACGCCGCGTGTAGTCTCGTCACCAGTCCTCGTGTGGTAATCGAACCCACAACCTGTTGCGCTTACAGTCGCACAATAAGGGCACACCCTTGCACCACGACTGGCCTCAATCTACTTTGCAAATTAGTGATTACCAAAATATATCTACAAAAATTTCCACATAGTAACATTAAAATCCACAGCCGTCTCAAGTGCAAGCGTCTTACTTAAATCGTAGCTATTATTTAATTCACTTTCTATTATATTGTATTTTTTTTGTTGTTTTTCTTTTATAGCATTTAGTTCAGCATAATTAACTTTAATGTACAGAAGATAGGAAATACGTAACAGAGATTGGTCGGTAAGTTTCCTAATATTAAATGAATAACAAACAACAGATATTGCAACAGGTGGGTATATAGTTTCTGTTAATTTCGAGCTAATTATATTTGTAACTATAAACGCTACAGGTTGTGGGTTCGAATCCCACTCAAGGAAATGAAATATTTAATATTTTCATTCCATTGCTCTAGTGTCAAGGCAAAGTGCGGCGTTAAGTTGAGTCACTCAACGCGCTATGCCTTAACATTAGATTCCCTGAATACCCTGCTGTGTGCAGGATACAGTGTGAAGCTGTTTTTTTTTTATGATAGGATCAAATTGATTGTTTAGGAGTATCGAAATGAAATAACAGTATACAACAAATAACAGTAATAAAAACTTGATATAACTAAGCCTCACATCATGCGCATAGGAATAGAGTTGGTCTGTGCCCACTCCAAAATAGTCTTGTGTCGAGAGCAGAAAAAATTTTTGAAGGAAGAAAAAAATTCTAACAAAAAAAATTGCCCTGTAAATTAAAAAATAACTATACACCAATATTAATCACCTAAATGCTTAAGTCGAGTCACTCTGGAAAACATCTCTAGATACGCCCATGCCCCACACTACCGGACCGTAATAAACATAAAAAAAAATCGAAAGTCATCATTATCGTGACCATAACCTCACTAAATAACCATACATTATACGTAATAGTGCCGCCATTTAACTTCTAAAAGTGTACACGACGGTGGAAACAAGCAAAGCGGAAACAACCGCCGCAAATTGTTATCCATCCGCTTCGAAAGCAGTCTCGGGTCAACGCGGTGACGATCTGAAATTATATTTGGATGTCCAAATTCTAAGAGATAGCGGGTTTTTTTTTCGGGTGCGGGTTTTTGTGTAGCAGGGTAAGTAGAGAGAGCCTAGTGTTAAGATACTCTGCTTCCTACTCTCCGCCGAATTCGTGTTGAGTGGCGAAACCCAACGCCGCGCCTTGCCTTGATACCAGAGTTAAGAAATTAAAATATTTCATTTCATCGAGTGGGAATCGAACCCATAGCCTGTTGTGGGTATAACATGTATCTAGACAGAGGGAATCTTATGTTATGACACTCCGTTCCCCGCTTTCCACTCAATTTGCGGAGACTGCTTGTTGCAATGACACGTTTTGTCTTATTTTGCCACTGCGATATAATTAAAACAATTTAATCTCGAGTGGGAATCGAATCCACAAATGTCGCGGTTACAACCAGAGGCTGTCTCTGCGCTACGACGGCGACAACGGACGGAAAATATTTCATAACATTTTTGTAAGTGCAATAAAAATTAATTAATGAATTAAATTACGTTATGTAACAATTTTTTACCGCCATTCTTATTTTTAGTTCTTTAAAAACAACTTTTTTAGAGCAATTATCAGGTGAATATTTGTAGCAAACGGTAAAATAAATACAGCGTTTTGTTTAAATATATTTATTTATTTCCTAAAAGAGTATTTAATCACATTTATGTATTGTGAAAATATAATAAAAATAAAATGATTTTATTACCGTTTTAAGGCTGTCTTGGCGCAGTGGCACTATAACGTAACTGTGAACGTGACAGTGTTAGATTCGATTCCCATTTGGAGAATTAATTATTTTTTATAAACTGGTAACGAGGCAAAGCGCAGCGTTGAGATCCGCTGAGATCAGCAGTTAATGCCTTGAAAATTCAGCGAAAAGTGGAGAACGGAGTGTCTTGACACTAGATTTCCTGTGCGAAAATAAAGCATGAAGCTAAAAAAAATATACAAAATATAAAAGTTTGTGACCTAACCTGTATTTATAATGTACTTTTGTCATGGCGTCTCAGTAAACGAAAGTGTTATGCAAAATGGGTAAAAAGTAGCTAACCGCGGCTTAAGCCGCTAATCGATTGTGAAACTATCCTTCTTTTTTTGTTTTTATTTTTTTGTTTAAAGATTTAAGATATAATTATTTTATGTAATTATATCTTAAACCAAAGAGACGAAGTGTTTATATTGTTAAAAATTAAAGAAACCTAATATCGAAATATAAAATTATAAAAGACACCAGAGCGAAGAAATATAAAAATAAGTAAATATTTAATTTCCTCGAGTGGGGATCAAACCTAGAACCAGCCCCATTTTTTCACACTGTGCTCCTGCGTCACTACTGGCCTCTATATATCTCTGTATTTATATATTTTCTCAACTACAAGCCTTATGCCTAACAATAAGGCATAAGGCTTGAAGCTAAAAATATTTATTTATATACATATTATACATTACCTATGTAAACTGTAGTTACCTATTCATGTCTACATTTTTCATGGTATTAAACTTTAGTAAGTAAATTATTAGAAGTTATAGTATGGTTGACCAGTCGTGGCCACACACACAACTAAAGAAAACTGATTTTAGGATTTTTATAAATTTTGATTATTTTCCTTACGAATACATACAAAAAGCCTAATTTTAAGGCGGCCACAACATATAAGAAAGTCTGAGTAGTTAAAGCCGCCGAACTAAACAGTGAATATATATACTGATTCGTTTCATTTCAATGACAGCCAAATGACAAAAATTAGAGATATTAGTTATATTGTAACGGGACATGATGATGTAAAGACATTTCGAAATAAGTCAGGAAAAATTACACGTCATAAGAATAGCTTTTGTTTTATTTGTTTGATGCCATCGCGGCGTAGGCGCACAAAGGTGTGACTATAACGCGACGGTTGTGGGTTCGATGTCCACTCCATTACTATTTTAATTTCCTCGCTCTACCACCAAGGCAGAATCAGAAAGTGGGGAATTAAGTGTCTTAACACTAGGTCCCCTCTGCGTACCCTGCTATATGCGAGATGCAGCGTAAAGCTAAATAAAAGAATAATTTATGTACTGGATATAGAAATATCATAGTTGAATATCGTATTGTAAGTGGAAAGTTATTGTATTCTAAACGTTGTGTTTAATTTACATATGAATTTCATCGCTTATCTTGTCGATTGATGGTTACATAAGGCTTTCATTCTCTTTTATACATCACGTTTCACGTCACAATCACTACTTACGTCAAATTGAAGACGATTTGACTTGCATACAAATAAACGTGGGCTCGCATTACGTATATAAAATTGTCTAAATTTAAAAACTAAATAGATAAATAAATCAGCTTCACGCTGTATCCCGCACACAGCAGGGTAGACAGAGGGAACCTAGTGTTAAGACACTCCGTTCCCCACTTTCTGCCGAATTCTGGAGGCATTGCGTGTTGACTGGCA
Organism: Heliconius himera; assembly: GCA_021202915.1. Lineage (NCBI taxonomy): Eukaryota > Metazoa > Arthropoda > Insecta > Lepidoptera > Nymphalidae > Heliconius > Heliconius himera. The sequence goes on along the minus strand of JAJHJA010000155.1, from coordinate 883,417 downwards.
TAGCTCAACGCCGCGCTTGTCCTCTACACAAGAGCGAAGAACGGGAAATATAAATTTACGCAAATATTTCATCTCCTCGAGTGGGGATCGTACCCACCACCAGTCGATTTACAGTCACACTTTGTGCCCCTGCGCCACGACTGGCCTGATTTAAAAACTAAGTAATCCTATAAGAGTTCCGTTTTAACTTTTTGAGGTAGAGAACTCTAAAAATGACTTATCTAGGTTTATTAAGTACCTACAGTGATAGAATCCGGCAATAAATATGCAATATACAACACATTTTCAACGGAAATTGAAAAACCGGTTAAAACAGGTATCATCTTCCTGCCTCCTACAGTATGTGGAAACAAAAAAAAAGAAGGTATAAACACGCAATAAAAACGTAAAAATTTCCACTATGATTTAAAGAAGCAACGATACAAATGAGCGGATATCGATTGATTTCCTTTCTAAAATAGATATTAAAACGCAAACACCGTTACAAACGTTACCTAATAAACGAAATAAACAAATTTAATTTGAAACGCCACTAGCCCTATCCATGTACTTTCCCTTTGTGAACACTTTCCATAGTAGACCCGCGAAATTAAGATTAATAAACTGTTATACTATAATCGGATACTTGGTCAAAATAGGGTTGTCAAAAGTTTATATTAGAGGGCAGTCGTGGCGCAGCGGCACGAGGTGTGATTGTAAAACCGACTGGTTGTGGGTTCGATCCCCACTCGAGGAGATGAAATGTTCACTTAAATTTATATTTCCATTGCTTCGCTCTGGTGTCGAGGCTATGCGCGGCGTTGAGTTCTGCCACTCAACACGCAACGCCTTCAGATTTCGGCAGAAAGTGGGGAACGGAGTGTCTTAACACTAGGTTCCCTCTGCCTACCCTGCTGTGTGCGGGATACAGCGTGAAGCTGATTAAAAGTTTATATGCATATACTACTATAAAAAAATTTTTTTTCTCATTGTCTTTAAGCTCGTCTCTTTATTAGCTTGACGCTGTATCCCGCACGTGGGCACCTTTGTTTCCTTTCAGACACTCCCGTTCTCCATTTTCTGCCGACTTCTGGAGGCTTTGCGTGTTGAGAAGGGGAACTTAACTCCGCGTCTTGTCTCATAACCAAAGTGAGGAAATGAAAACGTTATTATTTCCACGAGTGGCCACCCACCCATAATCTGTCACGTTTATGTTTTATTAAATATAAACACTAGTGCCGCCACGACTGACGACTTGTCAATATTATAGCACCTACTTTGAGCTTTGTAAGCCACACTAAGGGAGCTTAGGATTGCTAGTAAGATTTTTTAAATGGAGACTATTTTATTATTATTATTAAATGCAATAGTAAACTATTTCTTTATTTCTTATTTTATTATGCATATTTTTGTTATATTATTATATGTAGAAGCTTAATACATACATAAAATAAACATTAAATCATTTTCAAAAGAAGATTGTAAATATTGTCATTCAAAGCAAAGCCCTACGGCCCTAAATGTATGTTCTAGACGTACTTTCACAAAACCTAACTGGATAGCACGCCTTGGTCGCGGCATGAAATATATCGAAACTTGCGAAAGTGAATATCTATTACTATTATGCTTATTATTACCACGAAATCCAAAACCTACGAGAATGTGGTATCTTTCACAGCGGCATGTCCTGCTTTAGATTTTATCTATGGCTGTGATGTTAGACGAGAAGTGAAAAGGATCTATTTTATTTAGTCGTGGCACACGCTGACTGTAAACGCGGCGGGTTGTGGGTTCGATCCTAACTCATGGATATGAAATATTTATTTATATTTATATTTGAAACTCCTCGCACTGTCATGTCACGCAATGTCTCCAGACTGGCGAAATATGGAAAACGGAGTGTCTAAACACTAGGTTTCCTCTGTCTACCCTGTTACATGCGGGATACAGCGTGAAGCTATTTTAGTTATATATTAATCGATGTATAGAGTGCCGTATTTACAGACTAAAAGAATATACACTAGTGAACGAATACAGGATTTGTTTTCATATGGCTTCAGTTATTTTAATTGCTCAGCGTAATAAAGAAATGATGGCATGTCATTAAATATTATATTGCTATGTAAAAATGAGAAATGATTAGAGTTCCTCACGCGCTTAAAGGTACGAAACAAACTAGAAAAAGATAATCGCATGTAATATAATCTAGTATTCAAGACCGTCCACAACGGCCGGCAGCTGTCGGTTCGATTCCCACTCAATGCAATGAATTTTCAATTACTCGCTCTGATAACAAGACCAAGCTGCGACAGTGATTTCTACTGTCCAATACACAATGTTTTAAAGAACGGGGATCTATACTTTTACTACATATTCTGCTCTGTGCGCGATACAGTATAAAATTTAAAATTATAATATTCTTTAAATATATTCAGTCAAACGCATTCCAGACCAACTATCAGAATAATGTAAAAAGTTATTTTAATAAACATAATATAATCAACGATCTTTTACATAATATAAAATCTATTAACCTACTTTTATAAATAAGAATTGTTTTTCAATGTTTGCGGTACACAAAGTGGACGTTTAGTGAATTTTAATTTAAGATTGCACAATTTTATTACCGCTAGGTTCCCTATAAGGTCGGAATATAGAGAGTTCACGGAATGTTATATAACTAAAATGGGAAACTATATTTGCTAGGGGCAATGGCTAACGTACAAAAAAAAACTAAACTAGCTTCACGCTTTATCCCTAGCGGGGTATCAGAGAGAACGGAACGCCAAGCGCTTCGGTCTCTACATACCTCTTTCGCCTCGTCCACTGTCATCAACCTTTTCATACATGCCCTCCGGGGGGTCCTCATGCTTTTTACGTGACCTTCTACCAGTATCATTGATACTGTGTTTTCAAAAGTCAACCGAGGTCTCCCCTCCCTCTCTTACCACTCTTTTTCCCATCATAAATCTGTTTTGCCATTCTTTAATCACTCATTTCGACGTGCCCAAACCAGCTGAGCACGTTCTTCTTCATTCTCACCGTGACATCCTCGCTAGTACCTGCCATTCTGTGTACCTCTTCATTGCGGATTCGATCAGCTAAGCTGACTCCGCATATCCTACGAAGAGATCGCATCTCCACGACGCTAACGTATATTTGTACAATATTTATTTTAATATATCGCATTTGATATGGTAGTTATATTGCAACATTAAATTATAACCGTTTCTAATTCCAAATGTAATTTATAGTCAAAACATATCAATTAATAAAATTTATGTTAGTAAAATAATCTGGTCTTAATATAATATATCTGGTTTACGTTTAGATATATGACACTTTCTTTATGTAATAAATTTATGAATTTGTAGTTATTTTAAGTAAACGGAACTTCACGACGACATAGATCTCCTGTTAGACTTTCAGAAAAAAAGATAATAGAAAAAAAAAGATATTGAAATATCAATCCGTAACGATCAGATATAACCGTAAATAAGGCCATGGTGGCTGCATACATATATCTGTCTCCTTTAAGAAGAATTCTTCTTAAAGAATATTTAAAATATTTCTTCTCCACGAGCAGGATAGCATATTCCTATGCGTAATTCATTGAAAAATATTCAGCACAGTATAAACATATTTTACATGCAAATTATATGTAAAATCTATGTACATTTAATTACTCTAAATCTCTTTGTTGGCTTAGGTTTTACATCAGCGCTAACTAAATCAACATCGCAAGACTTGTTTCTGTTCATTTAGTTATCATCGATACATATACATATTATAATGTCTTAGGTATATATATCTACTTAACAATTATGTCGGATTTTCGTTGTCTTTTTTTATTTAAAAAAATATATATTTAGATAGATAAAGAGTTGATAAATAATGCTTAAACAATTTAAACGTTACTATACTACAAAACTTATTACTAGTAGGCAGAGGAAACTTAGTGTTAAGACACTCCGTTCCTCATTCTCCGCCGAATGCTGGAGGCATTGCGGAACTCAACTTTGCCTCGACACCAATGCGAAGAAATGAAAATATTAAATATTTCATTTCCTCGAATGGGAATCGAACCCACAACCTGTCGCGTTTACAGTCACACATTTTGCCTCTCTCTCTAAATTTATACATCTATATAATATAATAAACATAAGCAAAACAAAAGAAATCTACATATAAACTTACAGTTTAAGAGGCAGTCGTGACGCAGGAACTCCCTTGCGATTATAACGCGACGGTTGTGGCCCACAACTTGTGGGCTCGATCCCCACTCGAGGGAATGAATTATTATTTCTTAATATTTTCATTGCTTCGACGCCAAGGCATAAAAAGCGTTGGGTTTCGCCACTCAACACGCAATGCCTCGAAAATTTCGGGGCATCGAACGGAGTGGACTTTACACTAGGTTTCCTCTGCCTCCCCTACTGGGGTGATTTGATTTGATTTTATTTTTTTTAGTTTACGCTATATGTTGCATATAGAAAGAAGGGTAAGTATAGAAAAACCTAATGTCAAGACACCAATTTCCGGTCAATTTTTGAGACGTTAAATGTTGTAGTGGTGGAATACAACACTGAGCTTTATATCGCGTCGCGTTTACTAAAGCTAATCTGTACATTGTAATACATAATACTATTTTATTTAAAGAAATCCTGATGTTTACACAGATAATTTTAATTTATTTAATTTTAATTCAGTTCCTATTAAAAATATCTTACAAACATCTCTAGAGTTCAAAATAGTATAGCTTAAAAAGCTAGTTACGGAACCCTAATCCCACGAATATGCTGACGGATCAAACTGATGGAAGATTCCCAGGCGACCGCTCCGCGATTTAATTTTCTTAGTTTATTATTTGTAATACATTTTTTAACACTCTTTATTCCCACTTCGAATAAAGCAGTCATTAGCTTTAAGAAATTATTGTATTAAGATATAATTAATAAATAATTAATAATTATTCGGTTTTTTTTCAATCTCTTGACTGCCGCAAACGTAATTGGCGCAGTCGGTAGGATTTTCGCGGGCCGGTTCGCGATCGGTTTATATTAATTACTCGATAATTATCATCGCGTCGCGTGCCGCCCGGGTGGCTATCGAGCACCATTCGAGAATCCAGAATCTACGGACCTGTGGCAGCCGGGAGTGGAATCCAGCAATCGATTCAACTGAGAAGAGACCAGATAATGCAGTTTATGTGAGTACATAAGAATTGTTCTCGTGTTGCTCCTTTCTAGACCTAAGCCTATTCATAAGCTACCAAAATTTTCCATCCTAAAACATCTAGGACCCGAGAGCCTCTATCTAGGCAGGCCCGTCGGTTAGGTATAGATAGAATAAGAAATATTAATTTGGAAGAAATAAAAAATTTAAATTTAGATTGTAGTTATTCTAATTTAATTTAGTTAACATGTCTCACGATCCGGACACCATATTTAAGGCCCTCCGCCTTGTCCCTGAGTTCGACGGAAACCCAAATATCTTAACTCGGTTTATACAAATTTGTGACCATTTAGCGATCCAATATCTTAGTGAATTACCTGGTAGTGAATTTTCTAATGTATGCCTCTTAAATGGAATTTTAAACAAAATAACAGGCACAGCAGCGAGCAAAATAAATTCAAATGGAATACCCGATAGTTGGCTAGGTATTAAAACACTTTTAATTAATAACTTTTCCGACCAAAGGGATGAAACCGCCCTATACAATGATCTCTCCTTAGCCACGCAGGGCAATAGAAGCCCTCAAGAATTTTATGACCATTGTCAAAATTTGTTTAGCATGTTAATGACTTACGTTACACTACATGAGACACTATCCACCACTATCGAAGCAAAGCGCGATTTATATAGAAAAGTAACTATGCAGGCCTATGTTCGTGGTCTTAAAGAACCATTAGGGTCCCGCATTCGTTGTATGCGCCCACCAACTATAGAAAAAGCTCTCGAATATGTACAGGAAGAGCTTAATACTATGTATATGCACAGCCGCTATGAGGTTTCAAAATCTAATAAAACTGTAACCGCTATACCTAGCGCTACTCCCCACACATTCGCACCACGCACTTTTCCACTAAGTATACCTATACAAAATAGACCTAACACACAACGTTTCAAATTTAATAATGAACACCAACGTCCTAGACTACCCACACACACCCAAAGAATGTTCGGTGCACCACCTCCGAACTACAACCCTAACAGTCACATGTTTAGGTTACCGCCCCGAAATAGTATAACACAGAAGCCTAATGAAGTCAATAGATTTCCTAGACCTATGAGCGGTGTGAGTCACTTTGTGTTTCGACCACTGCCACCAACACAGCCTACACTTACAGGACATAATTGGTTAAAATATGGTAACCCTCAAGAAATTATTTTAAATCAAGAGAAATAAATTTTAATAACTGTGAAGACGATTATTACACAGACTTTGAACCGTATTATAACAGTAACGAATACATAGAATACCCCTATGACTATGATTATGACTATAACTATGAGACCTATCCCCAAAATTATACCGATAATCCCACTACGTCACAAATAGAAAGCAATAATGAGATTACACCTACTGACAATGAGTGAGTGCCTAAAAATTTCAAATTGCATAATGAGTGAGTGCCTCACGTCCGTTAAGAATAATAGAGGTATCGTAGAAGTTAAAAATCCCAGTAGGAATGACGTAATATTTTCCATGGACCGAGCCGTCTTTTTGTGGAAATTAATAATATCAATTTCACATGCACTGAACAATCGCAACGTGTAAAAGATGTGCTGACGCGACTTCGTACAGAGCATCTTAACGTTGAGGAACGTAAAAATTTAGAACTATTATGTAGCCAGTACTCTGACGTATTTTATCTAGAAGGCGAGCCACTTACATTTACAAATAGGATAAAACACTCGATTAAAACCACCGATGAAGTCCCCGTTCACACTAAAAGTTATAGATACCCATATGTTCATAGACAGGAAGTACAGGAACAAATAGGTAAAATGCTCGAACAAGGAATAATAAGACCCTCTAATTCGGCGTGGAGTTCACCTATTTGGATTGTGCCCAAAAAGGTCGACGCATCCGGTAAAAGAAAATGGCGAATAGTTGTTGATTTTCGCAAATTAAACGAAAAAACAATAGACGATAAATATCCAATCCCTAATATTAACGACGTATTAGATAAATTAGGAAAATGCCAATATTTTACGACTTTAGACTTGGCTAGCGGATTTTATCAGGTACAAACAGATCCTCAGGACATACATAAAACAGCATTTAATGTAGAACATGGACACTATGAATTCCTTCGTATGCCCATGGGATTAAAAAATTCTCCGGCGACCTTTCAGCGAGTGATAGATGATGTGCTGAAAGGCCTTCAAAACTCTATTTGTTTAGTCTATATGGATGATATTATTGTCTATAGTACATCCTTACAGGAGCATATAGTAAATTTAAGAAAAGTTTTTCAGAGACTTCGAGAATCCAACTTTAAAATCCAAATGGATAAGTCGGAATTCTTAAAACGAGAGACAGCTTTTTTAGGCCATATTATAAGCGCGGACGGAGTAAAACCTAACCCCGACAAAATAGCTGCAATAGAAAAATACCCCATACCTAAAACACCAAAAGAAATAAAACAATTCCTAGGTTTAGTTGGATATTACCGTAAATTTATACCAGACTTCGCAAAATTAACAAAACCACTTACACAATGTCTAAAAAAAGGTAAAAAGATTATTTTAAATGACGAATACATATCTAGCTTTGAAAAATGTAAAACAGTCTTAACAAATGACCCAATACTTCAGTACCCCGACTTTAATAAAGATTTTAACCTCACAACCGATGCATCCAATGTGGCCATAGGCGCTATTCTATCACAAGGCCCCATAGGAGCCGATAGACCAATCTGTTATGCCTCTAGGACTCTCAATGATAGTGAACAAAATTATAGTACAATAGAAAAAGAATTATTGGCCATAGTCTGGGCTACGAAATATTTTAGACCTTACCTATTTGGTAGAAAATTTAAAATAGTTACGGATCATAAACCACTGCAATGGATGGTAAACTTAAAGGAACCAAATTCACGTCTAACTAGATGGCGTTTACGCTTAAGCGAATTTGACTATACAGTAATATATAAAAAAGGTAAAAATAATACTAACGCGGACGCCCTCTCTAGAATAGAAATCCATGCTAAAGAAACCAAATCATTAATAGAGGAAATCGATGAATTAAATTCGCTGTTAGGCAATCCATCCGATACCTTACGCAGGATGTCGAATTCCTCTACGGTATCGGTTCCCGAAAAATCAAACTCTTCAACAATTACGGCCTCTCATCAGTCTAACTCCTCTACGTTAACAGCACACAGTAGTCACGAAAACCCAATTTTAGAAATACCCATTACAGATGAACCTCTTAATAAATTTCATAGACAAGTAATTTTTACAATAGTTGACGGTATAAAAAGAAAACCTGCAGTAACAAAGCCTTTCGAGAAACACACTCGAATTAACATCCAGTTAAGTAAAACTAATTTAGAAGAAGATTTAATTAAGGCCGTAAAAGAATACATTTGTTCTAAAATTAAGACAGCTATATTAGTTAATCCTATCTTAGATATGTATACCATAATTCCAATTTTACAAAGTAAATTTAAATCATCTTCAATGAATTTGGTCTTAGCAAAAACGGAAATAGAGAACGTTAAAGAATATCCTAGATTGCAGGAAATTATTCGTCATTACCACGAGGGTAAGACAAATCATCGAGGAATCAATGAAACCTATTTATCACTATCACGAATTTACTTTTGGCCAAAAATGAAGGATCAAATAACTAAATTTATCACAGAATGTACTATATGCGGACAAGCCAAGTACGATCGAAACCCAGTCCGATCTCAATTTAATATTGTACCTCCAGCGACGAAACCGTTTGAAATTATTCACATAGACTTACTGACAATACAGAACATCAAATATATGACTTTCATAGACGTCTTTACCAAATACGGGCAAGCTTATTACTTACGTGACGGAACAGCTGTTAGTGTATTACAAGCTCTTTTACAATATTGTACCCACCATGGCGTCCCTATGACCATTATAACCGACAACGGAACAGAATTTGCCAATCAATTATTTAACGAATTTACGAGACTTCACAAAATCAACCACCATAGAACCTTAGCTCATTCTCCTAATGGCCACGGAAACATTGAAAAATTTCACTCTACTCTCCTTGAACATCTACGACTTTTAAAATTGCAACATAAGGACGAACCCATTGTCAATCTTATGCCCTACGGTTTAATAGCCTACAATAGCTCCATACACAGTTTCACAAGATGTAGACCTTTTGACTTATTAAACGGACATTTTGACCCCCGAGACTTCCATGACATTGACCTCACTCAACAAATGTTACAGCAATACTTACAGACACATAAAGAACGAATGAAAAAAGTATACGACATTGTTAACCAATCATCCCTTAGTGACCGAACGACCCTTATCGAGAATAGAAATAATACACGCGAACCTGAGATAGAATATGCACCCGATCAACAGATTTTTGTAAGAAACCCATTAGCTGAAAGACAAAAAACAGCCCCAAGATATACACAAGACACTGTCCTTGCCAATTTACCTATACATATTTACACTAAAAAGAAACGTGGTCCTATGGCAAAATCGCGACTAAAACGAATCCCTAAAGCAGCGAATTTGTTACAGGATCCTGGTGTTCACGATGCTACTCCTGGTACATCTTCAGGACATTAAATTCGAGAGTCTTGATGACGGACCTGGGATACTTCCCTACAAACTTGGACCAATGAAAATAGCGACACATTACCACACATTCTTACAATACATAAAACTTAACGACATAGAAGATAAAACACATAGTCTACAGAACCATTTACACAATTATAAGAATCAATTACCTAACGGAATGTATTCAGCATATGAAATTCAGATAAGTTACTTGCTTAACAAATTAGACGAGATATTAAATCAAATTAAATCTTTACAACCCACTAGATCCAAAAGAGGAATCATTGATGGACTCGGAACAGTTATAAAAAGTATTACAGGGAACCTAGATTATACTGATGCTTTAAGGTATAACGAGGCTATAAAATTATTAGAAAGTAACCAGGATAAAATTACAAATGAAATTAATAATCAATTAAGCATAAGCAAAGAATGGATCACTAAATATAATAGCGTTTTGACTCAACTAGTAGAAAATCAAAGTAAAATTAATAGTACCTTAATGTTAATACTTTCTAACAAAATGAATAATGGTTTAACTTTAATTAAATATGCTAAATTTGGTCAATTATTAGTAATATTAAGTGAAAACATAAACGATTTAATGAATGAATTACTAAGAATAGAAAATAGTTTAGCTTTTATACATGCATCAAACATGCACCATTCTATGATTAGTACAGATGTATTAAGTTCAATGATAGACAAGCTTAAGTCTATCTACGGAAAAGATAGTATTTTAGATTTAGAAATAAGAGAGTATTATAATATAATTCAACCAGCTTCTTATTATGCTAATAAGCAAATAGTTTTTATATTCCGATTTCCTATTATTTCTAGAGATAACTTTCTATTATATAGATTAGCTGTAGTACCTAATAAAAAATCGCAGGCTCTCATCCCATCCTCTCCTTTCATTGCAACTAACGAGAATTCATTCTTGTACATAGAGGCCGAATGCCCGAAATATAGCAGCTGGTATCTCTGTCAAACAGAACTCAATCATCAGATTCGTACAAATTCCGATTGTATCCACCAGTTAATTATTAACCAAATTTTAGAAGAATCTTGTCACTTAACTACAGTCAATCTTCTACGAGGATCAATGGAGAAACTGGACGATATGCACTACATTATATCGTTCCCCGAAAATCAAAAGATACAAATATCATGCAATAAGCAGGAATTTACATCATTAAAAGGCAGCTACCTTGTAACTATTCCCTTGGGATGCCAAATCATATCCGAAGAATTTACGTTAATCAACGACAGCAACGAAGTAAGAGGACAGCCCTTAAAATTGATAAAGATACCCGATGAAATTGCTCACCTTGATACAACTAATAATATCTCATCTATAAATATTCATGGACTCCATAGACTCAAGGATAAAATTATGATACAATCACCGCTACAGATTGAACACGAAAAGGATACTACATTATATCATACAACTATACCGGTATACGCAATACTATTCAGTGCAGGTGCACTCATCATTTTATTACAATATAAAAAGTATAAGAAAACTACTGTAAAGAATAAAGAAATTTTGGAAAATGGAGATAACCCAGAAAGTAATGAGAAAGCAAGTTCTCCGGCAACTTTTTCACTCAACATTCTCAAATAGTTGCCTCTCTAGGGGTGGAGGAGTTACGGAACCCTAATCCCACGAATATGCTGACGGATCAAACTGATGGAAGATTCCCAGGCGACCGCTCCGCGATTTCCCCGTATTAGCCTTTCAATGCCCCATTGTTTTAATTTTCTTAGTTTATTATTTGTAATACATTTTTTAACACTCTTTATTCCCACTTCGAATAAAGCAGTCATTAGCTTTAAGAAATTATTGTATTAAGATATAATTAATAAATAATTAATAATTATTCGGTTTTTTTTCAATCTCTTGACTGCCGCAAACGTAATTAGCTTCCTTAAGAATTAAATAAATACCTGAAGATATTTATAGTTGCAAATAAATTTATGTATGTTTGTTGAGGCCAGTCGTGGCGCAGGGGCAGAGGCAAAAGTGTGCCTATAAATGCGACTGGTTGTGGCTTCGATCCCTCCTCGAAGAAATTAAATATTTATTTAAATTTATATTTTTCGCTCAAAAGTCGAGGTAAACCGAGGTAAACCGGAGGCGTTGAGTTCTGCCATTCAACACGCAATGCAACACGCTACATAATTCCGTGAAAAGTGTGGACCGGAGTGTCTTAAAACTGAGTTCCCTCTACCTACCCTACTGTGTGCGGGATGTAGCGTGACGCCAAAAAAAATTAAAAAGCTTCCTTAAGAATTGAGAAAATACATCAAGATACAGTCGCAAATAGATTTAGTAAGGCCCAGGTGTTCTAAATAGCACTACACTCGTTACCCAGCTATTACACTCAAGTACCGACATACACTGTAGATCATTACGACACGGCTATCCTAGTGGCATACTAACGTCAACATAGCGAAATAAGATAAGTTAGGGAGGGAGGGGGCTTTCATATTACAATTTCTTCATCTTAAAATTTGTTTTTAGTTGAGTTTGCTGTAATTTGTTGGTTTTCTTGTTATTGTAAGCATTATTGAGTTATAGTTAAAATATTATCTGTGAAAATAGGTGTGGGTTTGATTTCTTTTCGGGAGAAATGTTGAAAATATTATACTTTTATTTTTTTATTAAATCAGATCATCACCCAAAAGGAAATGTGTGTTTTTAAATATAATTTTTTCGTTTCTGATCGTTCAAAGTTTTAAATTTCTAAATAGGGCGAAAATATTTTATATGTTTTATTTATTTAAGTAAATTAATATTATTTAAATGATACAAGTTGTCGCAAAACTATTAGATATTTGTATTTAAAATAGACAATGCCCTGGCCAATGGCTTCGATGCTTATCCGGAGTTTTATTTTCATATTCCCGTCCTGCTAGAATCAGTACGGCGTTGAATTCCACCACTTGAATTTGGACGGAAAGTGGACAGCGGAATGTCTGGAGTTCTGGACAGGTTCTCTCTGCACACCTTGCTATATGCGGGAAAAACGTTAATTAGAAAAGCTAAGCTTATTTTGAAGCCAGTCGTGACGCAGGAGCACAAAGTGTGACTGTGAAACCGACTGGTTGTGGATCCCCACTCGAAGAGATGAAATACTTAATTTAAATTTTCATTTCTTCGCTCTGGTGTCGAGACAAAGCGCGGCGTTGAGTTCTGCCACTCAATACGCAATGCCTCCAGAATTCGGCAGAAAGTAAGGAACGGAGTGTCTTAACACTTAGTCCCTCTGCCTGCTGTGTGCGGCATACAGCGTGAAGCTGATTTAAGCTTATTTTCATTAATCGTCTTACTGGCAAATGTCTACATATCTAGTTATAACGATTTACCAATACGCTGCATTCACGACAGTCATTTTCGACACTTTGTAATAAATGTATTTATAAGCACTTGTATTATTGATTGCGATTTAATAATATATTATTATTAATATTAAATTACTGTTTTTCATTAGTACATTTACGTTAGTGCAAGGGGGGGCGTCGTGGCGCAGTGACACAAACGTGTACGTGTACGTCTGTAAAAGAGACGGTTGTCGGTTCGATTCCCACTCGGGGGAATGAATTATTATTTATTAATATTTTAATTTCTTCTCTCTAGTCTAGTAACAAAGCGTTTTAATATTAGGTTCCCCCTGCCAGGTTCTGTTATTAGGTTCCATCTTTATTCTAAATACGGGACACATGCGCGGGAAGCTAAAAAAATATCATAATGTTTTCTTACCGTTGTAGTTTAATACAAGCAATAGGTGATCTCTTAAAGTAAGTAGTATTATGTACTATGTAAATTTACAACAAAATTATGTACGAGTAGGAACCTATTATATAATTGAAAAAAAAGAAACTTCTCCTTGACCAATTTAAATTCAATCTTCGGTTCTCAGATATCTTGGTCAATGGTGTAACAAAAATACATTGTTTTGATTCACCTCGCTACGCAGTAATCTTTATTGTTAATTTTTAAGTAATACCTAGAAGTAATCAAAAATTAAAAAAACAGCTAGAAGTAATTGTTACCTCATAACTAAATGACGATTAAAACTTTGCGCTAATTATTCATAAAAAACTTTATTATATTAATTACTTTTTGGAGGCTAGTCGTGGCGAAGGAGAACAAATTGTGACTGTAAACGTAAAGGGTTGTGGGTTCCTACTCGAGGAAGTGAAATATTTATTATTTTCATTTTTTTGCGCGGCGTTGAGCTCCGCCACTCGACACGCAATGCGAATGCAATGTGTGCGAAATACAGCGTGACCAAAAAAAATATATATATTCTCTATTAAACTTGTGCTGTTTTTCACAATATTGCCTAGACAAGTAAAATATCTTATAATATTAAGTGTCTTTACATAGTTTCACACCCAGTTCGTATAAGTTACCTAACACCAGATGAAACATAAACACGCCCCCGAAACCAATTTGAACCCACACACCCAAATTTCGCGACATCGCTCGCGTATATTCAATTCATTTTTTTTTAAAACAGTCACATACTGCTTTAAAAATTCCTTGCCATATACTATTTGCTTAAACAAAATTGATTTTTGGACAACAATTAAATATTGAAGCCAGCCATGGCGCAAGAGCGTAAAAATGTGTGACTGTATACGCGATAGATTGTGAGTTCGATTCCCTCTCGAAGAAATGAAATATTTGATAATTTCATTTTCTCGCTTTAGTAACGACAAAGCTCGGCGTTGAGTTTAGACGCAACGTCTCCAGATTTCGGCGATAAATAAGGAACGGAAGCGCCTTGATGGGTCCGGTGTCTGTATACTAAGTTCCCAGGTTCCCTCTGCCTACCCTGCTGCGTACGGGAAATATAGACAACAATACAATAATGAATTTTTAAAATCTTTTGGAATTATACAACAAAAAATGAGGTATATTCTTTTTTACACCTTTAAATGTTAACAAGTGAAGGTCACACAGACGGTGATAAAATATAAGATAAGCGCACTTACCGCCACATATGGATGGTATCGAGGACTCGAAGTAAGCTCGATACGGGATTTTGTAAATTTTTCAATTGTGTTTGTAATTCTAAAGGTAATTAAGGTCAATGTAACGTCAAGGTGATTTAATTCTAAATATCGAAATTTCTGTGCAAAAATTCTTTTAAAGTGTGTAATAAAAAAATAATGTCTTTGAATATCCTTAATTCTTTAAATAATCTAAATATATTCTTATATAATATTAAATAATAAGGTTTTCTCTGCCTACTTTGTTGTGTGCGGGGTACAGCGTGAAGCCGATTTGATTAATTTTAAAATTTATCAAATAATAGCTATTATATGGTGTACTTACAGACTAGATCGTAGTTATTAGTACCTATATTAACAATGTTGTGACAACTGGTGAAGTTGTTATATTGACTAAAATGTATCGCTTAACGTTAAATGTTCGATCAAAAACCAGTTGCAGAAGGCGGCATGGCATTACTTAAACAACAAAAAACGAACTTACGAAAACTTACAAATTATATTACTTCCTTCTAGGCTCTAAGTTCTTCTTTAGGTACGCAGAGGGAACTTGGGAGCTGAGGCATAAGACATTTCGTTCTCATTAAAACACTTTTGTTCCCCATTTTCCGCCGAATTCTCGATGCATTGATTGCTGGAAGACAACGCCACAACAATATTAATATATTAAATATTTCATTCCCCCAAGTTGGAACCGAACCCACAATCATCACGTTAGCAGTCGCACATTCGTGCCTCTACACCACAAAGTCCTCCTTATTATATTTTAATGCTTATCACGATTTCTATTACGATTATGCTATTAAATAGTCATTCAGAGAATATGCGTCTAACGCCTCCGCTGGAAAATCTATGACGAGGCATAGTGTGGGAGCTTTTAAATGTTATTAAATGGAATCTAAAGTTTAGTGTCAACACTATGCACCGCCCACGGTTTCACACATTTTTACAGCCCACGCAATTGACTAGAATAAAATGTAGTTTACGTAATCTAAGAGTTAACATAAGCCTTACTTTATTACCTTTCGTATAATCATAATATTTTTTTTCTATCGAACAAGAAAATAATAAAAAAATATATTAAGCTTATCCGAATTACATGATCTTTTTTTAAAGGGAAACTTTGGTCCGTTTTAGTTTAAATTCTCTCACAAATATTGTATCGACTAAGAAGTAAAGAATATTTTCCCAAAGTAGTAGCATGTTGACTTTTAATTTCAACAAAAACTATACTAGAGACTCAGCCAAAACAAGTTTAGGCAGTGAAATTAATAAATCAAACTGATGTCAACTACGTTGATACATGTTAGATAATTAGATACTTTAATATTAGGCTACGCAGGCGCAGGGGTACAAGCGTGTGACTGTTAACGAGACGGTTGTGGGTTCGATTTCCACTCGAGGAAATGAAATATTCAATATTTTCTTTATCTGAACGAGGCCAAGTGTGGCGTTGTATTCCGCCACTCAACACACAATTCCTCAAGAATTATGTTAAAAGTGGGGAACGTCTTAACACTAGTTTCCTTTTACCTACCATGTGCGGGCTATAGCGTAATTGCGTGAAGCTAAAAACGATACTTTACTGAATTCGATTAAGAGAGAGAGAGAGAGAGAGAGAGAGAGATAGAGAGAGATAGAGAGAGAGAGAGAGCTTACCTTTATTTTCTCTTCTGAAATCTACTCAACGGAACATACCGACAAACCTACCAACCAAACCAACCAAAGACTTAATTCTTTAGTTAACCAATACAAGTAATAAATAGAACGAAGCACAGCCGTTAGTCACGACATTCAATTGCCACGCTTATTCCGATTTCTCTAATCAAATTAACATAAATAATAAATATAAATTAGTTTAGGTTGTAATACAATGTCAATCATAATAAATTAAAAAGCTGACACTCCAAACTATGACATATTAAAAATGTTTATATAATGTATGTAATAATATAATATATCAAAAATGGCCTGTTTCAGATTTTTACTCGCTTTTAATATTTCTTTTGCAGCTTTACGCTTTTTTCCGCATAATGCAGAGTAAGAGAACACTGCATTATGCGGGAAAACAGAACTCATTCCGTTCCCTTTCTACCTATTTTTGAATTATTACATGTAGGATGGCGGACCTGGACTTTCTAGCTGAATATAGAAATTATATAATTCACTAATCCCAGTGGGAATCGAACCCACAATTATCTTGTTTATTGTCAGACTCCAGCCTGCTATTTGCAGGATACTTCACGCTGTATCCAGCATATAACGAAATATTTTCCCCGGGTAATTCATGTTGAGTGGCGGAGGTTTTTTTTTTTTTTTTTAATCTTAAATTTTTATTCCTGGGAGTTTAGTCAAGTATTGACTATGCCACTCCCGTAAAAACATTATACACATTGACTTACAATCTAAAATCAAACAGAAAATTTTATCTATTAATTTTAGCTAACTGTAATGCATCAGTAGAAAGAGGGTCTGCCAATACACTGTTACAAGCCCCTACGTTATAAGATCTAAGCCCATGTGGCCTTAACAGTTCACCCCGCACACACTATATCAGTAAATGGTATACGTCATCAATTTTGTTACAAAGAGCACACTGTTCTGTGTTAGAAACACCCATTAAGAATTTAAATTTATTACATAAAATATGTCCTGTACGAAGCCTAAATAGTGACACTATGTATTCTCTTTTCATTTTGGATGCGTAGAACCACGGGTAACGAGGAAGACCGCTTATCACTGTATTATACCAAATGCCTTTATATCTAGATCGTTCATCAAAATACTCTTGCCAGTCTTGTCTACACAATTTCTTAACTTCACTCAATATTTCACTATATACCGGGACACAAGCAGAAGGAACACCTTCATGTATAGCCTCCTTTGCAGCTTTGTCGACTGCCTCATTACCCGTAATTCCAATATGCGAGGGAATCCACTGAATTATAATAATTTTACTTTCAGCTTCAATTCTACATATACATTCTAATATATCATAGGCTATCGGATAGCCTCGACTTAACGAGGTAAGCCGAGCCAAATGATCAAGAGCACTTTTTGAATCAGATAATATAACATATTTTTTTTTTGTTGCCCGATAAAATATATAGTAATGATTGATAAATGGCAATTAATTCAATATGCATTATAGAAATGTTTAAATGACTTTTGAATTTTAAAGTTATATTTCTCTGAGGATCAAAAACTGCTGCCCCTCCTCCAAATTCATTTTTAGAGCCATCAGTGTACAATTTATTAAATGAAGCATATTTGATATCTAAAAATTTGATGCATTGATTATATAATTCAGATTTATTACATGACAACTTGTTTCCAGAAACCCCTTCAATGGATGATGAAATATTCTTAGTAATATTTGAGTGGCGGAGGTTAACGCCGCGCTTTGCCTTCTCACCAGAGCGAAGAAATGAAAATATTAGTAAATAATAACTCGTTCCCGAGTGGGAATCGAACACACAATCGTCGCGTTTGCAAACACACGCCAGTGCGCCACGCCGGCGTTTTTGCTTTTAAACTAGAAATCGTATATCTATTCATCCATACATCGTAGGATGCAAGATCGATGCAGAACTTTTGATGCCGTCGTGGAGCAGGCGCCACAAGGGCGTGACTGTAACGCGACGGTTGTGGGTTCGATCTCCACACTGGGATTTTGGGAATGATTTTTTTTTAATATTTTAATTTCTTCGCTTTGGCACCATAGCGAAATCCGGGAACTGAGATCCGTCACCCAACACGCAATGCCTCGAAAAAAATCTGCGGAAAATGGGAACAGAGTGTCTTGACACTAGGTTCTCTATGCCTACCCTGCTATATACGAGATAAAGCGTTTTAACATTTAATTAACGTCTCCGAGTACAGCTGATATTTTTAAAACTGCTCCAAGAGTATAAATATAAAATATATTCAGATACCAAACACATATCGGTACCCCTTCCCTCATATAAAGCTTTTGTCCTTTACGATATAATAAGGTATTGCATCAGGACAGCTGGTCGCCACCTGGCTCCATCGCTCTCATTGACAGACACAAATGACTGCAACAGCTGCCTCCAATTTGAGATGTAGAGTCGAGGCCCCTTGGAATGGCTTTTAATGATTTACTTTAATTAAAATAAAATTATATTAAAAGTATATAAGAAAACATGTTATATTATAACGTTTTAAATATGTGAAAAGATAAAGAATGAAGCCTTAGATCCTTGAGTGGCGTTGAGTGTCACCACTCAATACGTAACGCCTTGAAAATTTGATTGAAAGTAGAGAATGGAGTGTCTTAACACTGGGCTGGTGTCTTAACAGTGGACTGGCTTATTGCGAGATACAGTGTAAAGTTAAAAAAATAGAGGTTTTTTACAAAAAGTTAGTAAATGGAAAGCGTGATAAAACAAGTAAATATATAAGGCTGATATTATGGACAACGATCAAAAAATTATAATATAAAATTTCTAGTTTACCTTGCATTTTAGTTACGCAGAATTCATATATTACCATGTCCAATATTGATATGAATTATTTAAATAAATGTACCGAATATAAAATTAAATCTATGAATGTTATTCTTATTAAATAAATAAGCCTTAAGTGGAAACGGTCTGTTTGTTTCTCTAATCACAGTTCACAGTATATTATTTCGTTTTTGAAAGCTGATATAGCTATCGAATAACAGTAGCCGTAATATAAGGGACTATACTATTTCTTGTCTACTATCGAGCCTTATGATACTACCGTAGTTACAGTCAAAGTTTATAATTCCTAAACGAAATGAAATAAAAATAAAATAAATAAATCAGGGTAACGCTGTATCGTATAATATAATGTTAAGGTACTTAGTTCCCCACTTTTCTGACGAATTTTGGAGGCATTGGCGGAACTCAACGCCGCGCTTTGCCCGGACACCAGAGCGAAGTCATGAAAATATAAATTTAAATAAATATTGCATCTCCTCGAGTGGGGATCGAACCCACAACCAGTCGATTTTGCAGACACACTTTGTGCTCCTGCGCCACGACTGGCCTCAATTTTATAAAATATACTGTTCCTAATCAATTATACTCAAAAGCTAATAGTTTAAATTTAATAAGGACCATATTTATATTTGAAATTTGTGTGGAAAAAATGAACCTCCTTAAAAGACAGCATTGTAAATATTTTCTGTCCTTTACATAAGTGCTTTACCACAGGCGATATTCTTGGTTTCACACAAATCCGTAATCACTGAATTACGAATGGACACTTCCGAGACTGCTTCCTCATGTATAAAGCTGTTCAAGAAATCAATGTCACACTGCTATATAATAAAAGATATAAGAAAAATACTTATTTAGAAAACGCATAGACCCGCGCCTCCTGGAAACCGACCTGGTCGGTTTCCAGGAGGCGCAAGTCTAAGTAAGCACATTAAACTTATTTATATATTATATAAAAAAGATTCTGCGTAGAGTGAAATTGAGAAACATAATTCAAAATGAGTAAAAATTGATAAGAGGAGAACCGTCTCTTTTCTGTAGATCTCTATAAATATATAATAAAATTGTAACTGATCGCTGTCTGAATATGGAAGAAATATATGAAAATGTACTAAGCCTAAAAAAAAAAATTATTTTTTTCTATGTTTGTCAGTTTGTCTGTGAGTCTGTTTGTGTATGGTAATATCCTTAGACGATTTAAATATAGATTTTACTGATGTATTTACATTTAGTGTTTGTTTTATTCCATTCATAAATAAAAAAATTACGCCAATATAGAGAAATGCATGTGATAATATTGCTACAAAATAAATTTTGTATTGAATTGTCTGAAACTTTACCTATCACCCATGGTTATTGTCTTTAAAATGTATATTCTCTTTAAGAAAACATGTTTAAATTAAATTCATTCCCTTTAAATTAAATTCAGTTAATTAAAAAAAATGTACAGTTTAAACGGGCGTAACCATGAGCGGGTCGATAATATTTCGAAAAATATATAAAAATTTGTTAAAATCACAATCTATTTTAGCATAAATCACTAACTAAAATTCAATAACACAACAAAACTACAAAGTCAAGGCTTAAAATTTTCTATTCTAAAACACAAATAAAATAAGTACTTAAGTATTGACAACTTGTCTCCATCTCAAGTGAGTCCTTGATATTTGAAAATATCGCAGTAATTTAAGCTTTTAACTTTATTGAAATGTCAAGTGTTCACAAGTTTCCATGTGGGCTTGCTCGCGGAAGTCAGTAAGAAATATTGTACTGGTTATATGTATTGCAACATTTCTTAGTCAGTCAAGGTTTATATTTCTTAGTCTTTTATGTTGGTACTAGCCTGATAATATAATTGAATCACTGAATGAACTAATTATAGAACATACTATTATATCGGAAAATTCTTTTTTTGAGGACAAATAAATCGGTCAAGTGCGAGTGCATAATGTTTACATAATGTTTACAGTTATTTCAATTTTAAAATAGCAGTTAGCCTTCACTATAGGAATAAGAACTTGTTAATGAATAAAATTTTATTAATTAATTCTATAAAATCATAAATTATTCAATGATTTTTTTGCGATTTGATTTAATTTTTATTATATCTGTTAAATTATTTTAATATTATAATATTAATAGTAGTCGAAAGTTTGCTAAATCTTATTCTGTTTTATTATTATGCAAAATTTATATATTTCTTGTTAAACCAACATTAACTCGCTAATTGCTATCTAGAGAAAATTAAATCACTTTTATGAGATGGCGAGATGGCGTAAACAACTCACGCCTACCATAAATTGTGTGTCTGTATATATTATGGGGTTTTAATCTAACACCACCGAAATACCAACGCCACTCTTTATTTTATCCAAAGTGCAAACGAGGAATTATTACATTTTTTGCTAACTTTTAAGTATATTTTTCGCTAATACTTCCTGACTACCCCACGATAAGTTCGATATAACAGAGATGTCAATTCGATAAACAGTAGTCTTTTTAGGGTTATCTATCTTAAATCAAAAATGAAACCCTTATAAGATGACTTTTTGTCCATCTATCCGTCTGTCAAGACTATTTATTTCTAGATTGCGTGAAGGTATTTTGCTGAAATTAATATCAAATATCCGGATACTCCGGTCCCTTGGACCACACTCAAAATCAAGCTTCTATATCAACACAAACAAAACATACGACCATTGATACGCCGTGTAATCAAAACCCAAAGAATATTTAGTGGACCTACTAGTTATGAAATCTGGCAAGAAGTAAATTACAGATCAAAACAACAAATAAAGAACAAACCCCGTTTCATACTAAATGAAGTAAAATTAAGGTTGGTATTTTATATATTATACTTCCTGTTAACCTACAACCCAAATTCATACGGAACCTTTAGTGATTTAGTCCGCAAGTGGCTACTGTTACAGTAGGTAGAGGTACTCTATTATACATTCATAATGAAACAGAATGCAGTTAAGGACAAATAACAGGTTATTAGTTATTAACAGTTTACATAAATTTAAATATATATTGAGATGTAAAGAAATCTAGTTGTATTTTTTTTTAATAAAATATTAAAAACTTGTTCTAATATCTTACCACTTACACTGATTTTGCACTCCGTCCTTTCTTCATCTCTTTTAAAAATTAGAACCTTTGTCTTATTCACAATCTCTATTAAAATTAAATTAAATAAAGAGGCCGGTCGTGGCGCAGCGGCACGAGGTGTGACTGCAAAACCGACTGGTTGTGGGTTCGATCCCCACTCGAGGAGATGAAACATTTACTTAAATTTATATTTCCATGTCTTCGCTCTGGTGTCGAGGTTAAGCGCGGCGTTGAGTTCTGCCACTCAACACGCAATGTCTCCAGAATTCGGCAGAAAGTGGGGAACGGAGTGTCTTAACACTAGGTTCCCTCTGCCTACCCTGCTGTGTGCGGGATACAGCGTGAATCTCTATTTAATTTTTGTTTAATGTTTTGACGCTCGGCGAATTCAAGCGCGTATTTGCAAACCACTTTAGGTGTCATTCTTTGTACGTACGAACTATCTACAATAAAATAAAAAATAATCATTAATCTTAAATTTGAAATAATAAATTTAAAAACGTGGTATTAGAGATTTCTTAAATAAATATATTTCGCTTTTTTTACCTGTCACATTATTCTTAGAAACTAAAATATATTCTAAAAAAGGCTTTTTTCAATCTCTATAAATTATATAACCCAAAGTTTTAACATAAATCCTTAGATTTAGTGATAAAATTATAAGTACTTAGATGAGTGCCAAAAATTTAACTTGCCCAACAACCTGAATCTGACGTAGTCAACAAAACAAAAAACTACCGCTGACGAGTAATAAGGGTTGGAGAGGGGAAAGTAAGACTTTAGACGTTTGAGTTATTTGTCTCACATTATTTTAAATATCAACGAACTTCTTATATTGATTTTATTAATCTGATTCACCAATTGATTCAATTCACCTCGGTCTACTATATTTTCTGTTGTCATAAAAGCATACGGGGCCAGAGACCTGCGTTGCAGGTGCGGGCTCCGGATGGCCTGTAAACCATTACATTTATTTGTTTTAATTTTCAACTGGGCTCCAAATACCCTTGAATAACAGAATAAACACATAATTCATTATGATATTTCTAAATTATTAGCTCTTTATTATTTATAGTTTTTTTAAAACAATCAACGTTAATCGGAACGGAGTGTCTTAACACTAGGTTCCCAAGTTCCCCCTGCCTACCATACTATGTGGGGGATACAGCTTAAATTAAATTTAATTTAAGCTTTAATTTAATTTCTATTTAAGGGGGATACAGTTTGAAGCTAAAAAAAAACTAATGCTATTTTCGTAATTTTTCGAAAGCTGCATTACACTTTCAAATAAGTATATATAATTTTTTTTCGGAGGCCAATCCAGTAACTTAGGATGTGATAAAATTTTAATAACGATTTACAAATTTCACACGGGTACTTTATTGAAATAACATTATGTTCATTTTATAAAATAATATTTATTAATAATTGCCTTGCTGTTTTACGAATGTTTCTTACTTTCGAAATTGTTACACGTTTAATGATATTTTTAACACTTGGACAATACTGTTAAGGAAAATAATGAAAGCATTGTTTTGTTTTTAGTTATCTAAACTCTCCTAGGACAAGCGCGGCGTTGAACTCTCTGCCACTCAACACGCAATGCCTCCAGAATTCGGCAGAAAGTGGGGAACGGAGTTGTCTTAACACTAGGTTCCCTCTGCCTACCCTCCAGTTATTTTAACTTTCGTATTTATGAGGGTAAAGTATTTTGTGAAAAATGACTACGACCACGCTGTCGATATTTTGACGTAGTTTAAAGTTTCGATTAATTTAATATAATAGTTTGGTTTAGATTTACCCACTACCCATTGCAGATTTGATACCCACTCCTGGGGCTATTGCAAGAAACAGAATTCTTATAGTATAAAATGAAAATAAGCTAGAAAATAATGAAATTTTACGAATTAAATAAAATAGTGAGATGAGAAAGACGTAATCTGTGACGTGACTGTAAATCTGACCGAAGTTTCCTAACCTACCGATTTTCACTCGGGGAAACGAATTATTGTATACATTCATTCAACAAGCTTCGAAAATTGACAAAAAGTAGAGAACGAAGTGTCTTAGCATTACGTTCCACTGCCTACACTGCCATACGCGGGATACAGCGTGAAACCGAAAAAAATAATAATAGAAACTGAATCTATTTTCATGCTAGTTTTACACAAAGCTAGTTCTACATAACAATATCGTGACAATCTAGCTATTTGACATACAGTTGGCCTTTGCCCTATCTATCCACAACCGCCTGAGGGTCTGTCTTTGTGCTTTAAAGGCTTAAAAAACTGTAACACGTTCAACCGGGTAAGTACTGAGTAGAAAGTGAAACTTTGAGACTCAGCTATAAAAATTGTAGCGGCGCGGGCGCACAGTTCAGTTGAGGCGAGCGCGCCTGTCCACTAGTTGTGAGGTTCCCGGGGCACCATGGTCAGTGATCTTTATTATACGGATTATTTATATTTATTTTGTGTTAATAGTTGAATTTGTAAGTGATTCTTTTTTTGTATAAAAAATATTTTTGGGGTTAAAGGGTGTATTTGTTTTTCTCTATCATATATAATGTTTAATTGAATGGGATTTCTATGTTTCTTACGTCCATTTTTATTACGATTTAATTGCAATATTAATTTTAATTTAGTCTAGTTTTTATATTTGAATTAATTTATTAAAACAGCGTATGATCGTGTAGACATTATTAATAATTTCTCGGTTGAATGGCGTTTGTTAATAGATTAACATTTATTTGCTAATTTAACCGATTTGCGTAAATATATAGAGCAGAAACGAATTATTTCGGAAGGACAATGTGTAATTTTTCACAATAATTCAAACAATGTAATGTCGGTCAAATCGTGTAATTAAAAATATTCTTTGTAATCATGTTTGGATTTTTTTTTACAATTAGATTCTTACAATAAAATTTTCCCACGGCTTACAAGCTGTTCTTCAAAAATATTTCAAAATTTTACGTACACGCTTTGATGACATACGAAATTTTATCGTTTTTTACTTCGTATTTATTTATTATCATGTTAAAAATAAATGGTGAAAAATAGAAATCTAAATTGCTTCCATTGAAATCTTGAGGCCAGTCGTGGCGCAGGGGTACGAAGTGTGACTGTAAAATCGAATGGTTGTGGGTTCGATCCCCAGTCGAGGAGATGAAAAATTTACTTAAATTTATATTTCCATTTCTTTGCTCTGGTGTCGGCTAAGCGCGGCGTTGAGTTCTGCCACTCAACACGCAATGCCTCCAGAATTCGGCAGAAAGTGGGGAACGGAGTGTCTTAACACTAGGTTGACTCTGCCTACCCTGCTTTATGAAGGATACAGTGTGAAGCTGGAAATCTTAACAAAATAATTTCTCGAATAATAGATATTTTTTCTCGAACGAACCCTTGTATTTCACAACAGCCTTGGCCGGCGCTGTAATGCATAAACTCAACAACTCCTATCTAATTGAACCGAGGCTATATTTACGACAGTGACATTTTTGTTCACAATCTATTGATTTGTCCCAATTCAAGGCAAATAAGAATAATTGTTAACAATATATATTAGATGCTTATTCTTTATCTATAATATAGATTGAATATTTTATTTTAAAATCTTTATATTAAAAATCATATCTACAACTTTCTACGAAATTGGCCGATCATTATATAAAAAGTAAACTATTATATAGAAAATATATAAATGTTACAAATTATTTCAAATCGTTTCCTAGAAGCGATTGTCTTTATGTACAACTTATAATAAAGAAAATAATGGGTAAAAGTGTAAAATACATAAAAAACATAATATTTTTATTCATAATATGCTTTAGCTAGATAGACGTAGGTACTAAAAATAGATATCAATATAATTTCGTAATAAGAATAGAGTATCTAGTAGGGAACCCTCGACTGAGATCGAAAATCAGTAAAATCAGTAAGGTTGTGAGTACAATCTTACTCGAAGGAATGAATTGTTTTCATTTCTTTACTTTGATAACAGATAAATATTTATAAATGAATGATTTATGCTAATCAACCCGCAATGTCTCCCACGCAAATTGACCGGAAATTGGGAAACTTAGAATCTTCAATGTAGGCTTCCTCTGCCTGCCCTGCAATAATAATATGTTTTCTATTATAAAAATCTAGAAAAATAAAATGCGCACTTTATTTTTATCCACTGAAAATGACAATTCTATTCTCAACTTTTTTCAGATTTTCCAATTATCACTTTTAATTTTTTTTTTCTTTATTATTATTTAAAGTAAGTTTAGAATTAGACATAAATATCTCTAAGCGTTTAATTCTTAAGAGAGTCTAGGTTTTTGCATAGCCCTTTTCTACATATTTAATTTTATAACTATTAACTTATTACCTTTATATTATAATTATGCTATTTTACAATATCTTATTCAAATAAAAATTTTAAAAACCCTTCGTAAGTACATACAAATCAATCGGCACGTGGCACAAATCGAGCAAGTAAAAGTGATTTCGTGGCCTTGATTCTGTCTCTGACAACGGAAATGTTACTCTTGTTGTCAGTTAAAAGACAATTGGTCACTGCCCACTGGCATTGGCGCCTTTCACTCACACGGAACCTTCGAAGGTTAACGGGATTGGGCTTACTAAATTATATGCAAAATCTCAATTTATGTACTATGTGAGCTATAATTTAATGAAAGATAAATATAAGTTTCGCTTTGAAATAAAATGAGTTAATTATATTGAGTTAATTTAGATTTTATCGTGAGGGATATATATATATATTTAAATAGTATTGTTGTACACAAAAATCGGCGTTTAGTTGCGTTGAGCTCCACCAGCCAGATGGAAATTCGTGAAAAATGGTAATAAACATTAGATATTACGCTTTAAAACGGAAAATATAATCAAATAAAAAATGCTAATAGTAAATTATGTAATAATAATATAAATAAGTAATTATAATTTATAAATATTTATCTGTAATCGAGTTATTATAAAAGATATTTATCACAGCCAATAAATATATTTCTTTGATTGAGCGTTTTTTTTCCAGCAAATTCGCAACGCTCCATATCCGCTTTGAATTTAAATTGTATCGCGTTGCCAAATTTTACCATCCGGTGCTTTTTACTTTCTAAAAAAAACAAGTACGCCTATCGTAAACGATCTCAGCTACAGCTAACTGTTTCAATCGCCGTTCACGTTACGTAAAATAAATTAACTTTAATTGGATATAATGGTACAATTACGTACGTTGTGAAGTGTTGACGTTTTTGTTGTTATGCAATATTTATTTATTTATATAAATTATAAAATTATATATTTTTTAACACTTTTGTTAGAAGAAAACGTCTGACAGTAAATAATATGTTTATTTCAAATGAACTTCAACTCATTTAATAACAGTAAAAAAAAATAAAATATAAAATCTCAACATATTTAATAACAGTACCTACAAAGCACAGTAACTTTTTCATTTATATAATAAAAGCTATTAATCATGATTCGACATGGTCAGGCCTTATGTAAAAACATCTATTTATTTTCAATCTCGCTGTTAAATCGATTTGTATAACATTAAGTAATAGGCCGCAGATGTGAAAGGGCCGTGTGTTTATATCAGTCGATATCAACATGTGTCGGAAATTCTTGCTATCAGTGATGTAAAACAGGTATGTTTGTTTCAAACGATCAACATACAATTTTACTATGTGTTCTTGATGTTACCCACTACAGTACTAGCTATAAATTTAATGTAAACTATTGAATATATATCCGGCTCGAAGGACCAATCGCATATTTTTAGATTTTATATTACACTATAGCGGCGTTGAGTTCTGCCACTCAAAACGCAATGCCTCCAGAATTCGGCAGAAAGTGGGTAACGGAGTGTCTTAACACTAGGTTCCCTCTGCCTACCCTGCTGTGTGCGGGATACAGCGTGAAGCTGATTGATTTATTTATTTTTATTTATTACATTATAGTGCAAATTATTCATTTGCTAAATATTAGTTCGGTGTCAGCGCAATTAAATATTCACTTACACGGACAACGTAACCGGAAAGTGAAACTTTACGATGTTACCACATTTGCAAAAGCAACAACGGTTACGGTTCACGAATTTTCTAAATTATAAAAACAAATATAAAATCGAATGGTTTGAAATTTAAGTATTCACGAGACAGAATGCATACAACAATAGTGTCTGTCCGTGTGAGCAAGCTCCAATTACTCGGGTTGCGCAAGCGCAGCGGCCCGTGACCGGCCTTACTACATCTCGTTACTTGTACGGTGCACTGACACACTTCGATCACTCTCAGCTCTCTGCATTTACTTTTATGACATGATAAGACACGTTTTAAAGCCCATAAGATTATAACCTCGGTTTATAGTACGTGAGTTTCATAGCAATGTTATACGTGGTCTCGATATAACAAAGAAATTAAAGATTTTTTGATACATTTTATTTTTCTTACTTGAGTTTGTTTTTACTGAATAAGTATATTAACTGTATTTTTTGTTTACAGCATCTAATAATATTGGGAGCATGCCTTACTCTGGTGTATGCGATGCCCTCCTACATAGCTGTTCCGGCGGATCAAATAGCATTTGTGGATCTCACAGCATTACGAGCTCGAAGAGTTCCAAGACAAACCCTGGCCCCACCACCACCCCAGCTACCAGAATCGTTGTATGAAGATAATTATCAACCGATTCCATTACTAAACTACCATCAGGGAAGTAAGTAGAGAAAATATTTTATTTAATGCTTAATTAAAATTTTCTGTAAGGACGAAATTTTAGTGGGAGTGATAGTGGGTTTAATAAAGCTTAGTTAGAAATTATGAAGTACTTCTAATTCTTAAAACTATATTATAATGCAATGAAATTGATTATAATCAACAAGCAAAATATGCGTCCAATATCTACATGATTGATCAAACATTCATACATTTCATACGAAAGTAACGCAAAGTAATAGATAGTAACTTTTAAACGTGACATAGCAACAAATATTCCGCACCACAAAATGCTGCGATAATTTCAAAATTGAAAGTGAAACCACGAAAGGGTAAGTGCTATTGAAGGTCAGTCGTGACTAAATGTAACGGTTTTAAGTATTAAGTACCGTAGAATATCAGCTTAACAAATGTCAAAGAAAGCGGGATAGACGCTTTGCTTGTGCAGCTATCGATCATCGTAGTCCCGGCTGTCACTTTCACCATCACAAAGGATCGCTTTCTAGCGCGCTTGTTTCACATTCAAAGTATTGTTGTGGAAACAGTTACGGTTATATCTTTGTTTATAGTTTATAAAAAAAAACTATATAAATAATTCCAATTAAAAAAAATATTTTGTAAATAATTGTTAGATATTCAACACACACGCAATGTGTTCAAGCAAATGGAGAGAGAATAGAGAGACCCACAGACCCCACAAAGAGGCCAGTCGTGACGCAATGGCACAAAGTGTGACTGTAAAAGCGACTGGTTGTGGGTTCGATCCCCACTCCAGAATTCGGCAGAAAGTGGCGAACGGAGTGTCCATAAACCACAATAGGCGGGAAGTTGAAAGAAAATTATGCAACAAAATTTTCTCTATAGAATTTAAATTAGTTATGCAAACGTCTAGTTTGGCGCAATAGTGGTAGACCACTTTCGATTTATCGCCGACTCAATTACCAACGCTACCTTTGCCATAGCCTTCCGCGAGCAATTTAACTCGAGGTATTTAGAATTAAGTTGCATGTTTGTAGATTATCTAAATGAAGTAAGACAGCAATTTTGTTATTTGTAATGCTGGATTTCCGCCGCGATAAATTTAGTTTGCGGTTACGTTAAAAAATATGTATTTAATTAAACAAATAATATTTGGGTTTCAAGTTTTTGTATATGCTAACAATTTTTCAATGTTTGTTTCTATTTTTTTAGCAGTAGCGCTCGCCCCTCCCCCCTTGCCCGAAGCGCCCAGTCGCTTGCAAGTTAGTCCTGAACAGGATGGAGCCCCTAGCTCCTCTAATATTGGGGCAGTATCACAATTAGCCGAGAGGCCACCAGACTTTGGGGAATATGTGGATTTCGGAGCTCACACAGGCGACAATGGAGCCTTTGGGTGGTACGCAGACTACCCCGTCAACAATCAAGATAGCTCTGCATATAGAAAATAAACCATATTCGAAGAATCTGGTTAATAACACGGTTTAGGATCATGCATTTGGTATCTTCTACATATTTTTATAGACTTCAAATTTATAACTTATTACATACCACGTGAAAAATGCCTGATTCTTGCCAACAATGTAGGATCAAAATTTATTTGATTTACCAAAGACAGTATTATTTTCATATACTCATTAGAATGAGTTGAATTTAAGCCGAATTACCGCACATTTGTTTCAAACGGTTAATTCCGCTAAGCACGTTTTACTTATAAAGTTCCTTGATTAGTGTTAAGTTGACAAAGTACACTGTGATATAGCACCAGGGTAGTTCAAATTGTTACTTTCTTAATATTTTCACGTTATAACATCTTATTACTGCTTTTACTTAATGCTTATATCTTTCATTCCTCTTTCTTCTTCTTTCTTTACATTTCTTTATTGACATGCTTTTCTTCTATCTTTGCTTTACTTTACGCTTTCGCTTATTTTCTTTTTATCATATACACAATCTACTAATCTATCCTTTTATTCATGTCTTATCATACACTTTATATCTATCGAACTGTAATTATAATATCTATCGAAAGCACTTTTTAAATTGTAATAATCTTCATTTTATTTATTACATTATTTTCATTATTCACTTGCATAACATTATATGTTTTTGTTTACATTCTTTCTCTATATCTCTACTATTCATTATGTCATTTCATTCTTATTCTTGTCTCATACTGTGTTTTTATTTGTTACTTACAGATAATTCCATATTTTACTCCAATCTGTATCTGTAAAATAAACTTTCTTTCTACATACATACTATTTATATAATTCTTAATTTATCTATTCTTTTGTAATGCCTTAATATTTCATAATCTGCAATATAGTGGCGAATTTATCAGCAGGCTGAGTTGGATTTTGATATTCAACTTTTGGGAGCGCCATATTTACAAATGAATATTATTTACTACCTCATAGAATTTAAAATGTGTTATAGATAGAAGTCCGTGATTTGCTAATGACTTTTTTTGTCCTTAGTTATCATTTATAAACGGTCTACCAAACTTCTGTATATTACAATAAAATAGGTAGTCAAATATGTGCGCCAAAATTAAGCAGCCTATAGCTAGAAAATATGTAAAACCGCCACTGCTTCAATAATCCATATACATATACTTCTACTTTATTCCTTCTATTCTTTCAAACACTTACATACACTCTTCATCTCTTCATTCTTTACTCATACAATGTTTATTTTTCATTTACTTTACTCTTTCATTTGTTTACACATCAAAAAACTGTTTATTCTTATTTCATTTATTGTCATCGTCATTTCTTGTCTTTACTCTTACTCATTTTTCTCGCAAAAATATGCTTTCTTTCTTCTTAAATATATCATCTGCACGTTCTTGTTTTCATTTATTTCTTTTCACATTTTACTTTCTTATTCTTATTTACTTCGATCTATTATTTCAATTAATAAGTAAATTTAGAATGATCCAAGATTCGAATTTATCACCTACTATGTTCTCTCTACTTTTTTGCCTTTTACTACACTTATTTCAATTCTCATTCGCTATCTATCACTTTTTTTTTATACGTTTTCATGCATTTTAATTTATACACATTTCTTTTATTATTTTATTTTTCAATTCTTCAATTTCTTTAATTTTTATCCGATTATTTTTATAACATTTTATTATTTTATTTATATTTAATTTTCTTGATTCCTTTTTTTTTGCTATGTTTTTCTTTTTATTATCTTGATTTTATTTTCTCTACTCATTCTATACTTCTATAAATCTCAATCTAAAGTTCTAAATTTCAACTTTTTAATGTATTATAATGCTTATATACAGCCATCTTTTTATCATTACTTTCATGAAATCTATATTTATTTATTTATTTATTTATTTATTTATTTATTGATTATTTTTTTTAAACACACGTCGTTACTTTACTTTTTTAATTAATCTTCGGTTTTTCTGTTCTTTGATTATGGTGTTCTGAACGTTGCTCTATTGAGCTTCTTTCTTATCCTTACCTTCTTTATATTCCCTCATTATCTGATTTCGCTATGGTCTTATAAAAACTCTTTATATCCTTATTTTCTATTTTTATGGTAAAACACTTATTTTAATTGTATGTTATATTTACAATTAATTAAACAATTATTATTTTTCGCTTTTATTTCTATATTTTAGTAATCATATCTTTTTGTATAACTACATTCTATTTTCTTTTATTTTTCATCTACGTATTCTTTTTATCTTCTGTGTCCTTACAAAGCTCTTTCTAATCTATCATAATTTTCTTGTTATTTTTTAAATATCATAAGTACATTATAACTATTGTACTTTACCTGCATTTTATTATACTTACTACAATTTGATTTTGAAATTTTCAAATTAACTTTTAATCAAAGCTTAATTTCTTCATTACTTTCAAACTATTACTTCTCATTCATTCATTATTTCATTTCATTCTTATTCTTTTCTCATACTGTGTCTTCAACTATTACTTCTTTCTATCTCCTTTTTTTACATCTATTCTTGAGTTATATTAATTAAGAATATCTTTAAACTATCCTATATTTTCATTTCTTATATGATCTTCCTCCTCCTATTGCTAATTCTCAAAAAGTTTCCTTTCAATTTTTTTTCTATTTTCAAATGATTTTTTTTATTCTATGACATGTGCTACTCTTGTATATCTGTCTTCTTATTCTTTATTTCTATGAACAAATTTTCCTATTCTAATTCTATTTTATCTCTTGACTCTTTCACACATTAACTTCTTATGGTTCTTTTATTTGTTACAATTTTTTTTACTTTGAATAGACAACTCAAAATGATGACTAAAAATTACCTATCTCTTCTTAATAATGGTGCTTAATTGTTATGGAGTAGTCTTAAAAAAATAATGGAATTTAAAAATATTACGATGTAACTCCAAGACTCTAAAAACAATTTCATATACATGTACTTCAATACATTGGACACTTAAAATTCATTAAGTCGGCGGATAATTTTAAAATCAATACATTTTTTCTTTTATTCTTGACTTTTTCCGTTTAATCTTGACTTTTTTCTTTCATAGCTATGATTACATTTTTTCTTTTATCTTGGACTTCTTTCGTTTAATCTTGATTTTTTTCTTTCATAGCTATGATTACATTTTATCTTGGACTTTTTTCTTAGACTTTTTTTCTTAGTGGCTATTTTTCTTATATTTTGACTTTCTTTCGTTTAATCTTAACTCGTTTTCTTTCTTAGCTATACTATTTTCTATGCTAGTGCAGTGCTTTCTTTGGCGCTATTTTATTTCCGTACAAATGCACTATACCGACTATAATATAGAAGCTTTGTAAGCATTAATTATCATATTATGATATAACGCCTATATTTTCTTAATATGTAAAATTTCTTAATATATTTGTCATAGTGTTATCTTATCTTACACTTAGATATCTTTTTTATTTATTTTTTTCTCTTATTTATTAACCGCCTATTTTTTTCTATCTTCTATCTTATTATAATATTTACCTTTACTTTTTTCTACTTATATAATTATTACTAAATATTTATCATTTACTATTATAAAACATATATATTGTATGTGTTTATTACTTTGTATTTTTATTATATTTTTTCTTGTTTTACTTCTTTCTTATTTATTTTTATGATCTTTTATTTTATTTTGTTTCTTATTCTTATTTTTTTCTGTCTAAGTTTACTACTTGTTAAGTCTTATTTCTCTCTGTCTTACTCTGTACTCTATATACATTGTGAACTACCTGGTGATTTTTAGAACAAATTAGAATAACGCACAAATAGTTGTTACTTGTTATTGTTATTAAACATTTTGTTTTTATATTTTCGTTGTTTCTTTCCCTACTCCTATACATTTTTTAAATACGTTACAAAAATGGTATAGAGTCGACATATATTTTTAATTTTTTTTTAGAAATAAGGTTGTATAATATAACTTAAATTTTAAATTAACATAATTAATAACTTAAGAATAATAAGCTATTTCATAAAAATTATAAAAATATTCACTTTGACACGCACGACTTCTCGAAACTGTTTATTCAAGCAACACAAGTAATAAGATCATATAAATGAGAACTCCATTATGATTTCGCTCATTTATTATCATACAGTTAACATATATACTTATACAATTATATTTAAAATAGATTTCTTTATTTTATAACAGAGTAATGAATATGCATGTATGAGGTCTATGAGGCCTATGAGGCTACGTACAATTACAAAAAAAATAAGACAGTTCCGCCAAGTACATTGTGATCACTAGTCATTTTATTACAAGCATTTTATTATTATATGAATATTATACATTAAATACTGGTTACAAGCTTATTAATATTTATACGTTTAAAAATGTTGAAGGAAAGTATCATTTTAGTTTTTCAACTAATTTTACTGGACTAATTTACTGGTTTATAAAAGTAGGTATGGCAGTAATTGAGAGAAAAATATAATCAGAAAATATATTTAGTTAGTATTACATGTACATTTTGTTCAATATTTTATTATATTAATATAGTTGTTTACGTTTACTTAAGTAATGCCCAAAAACAATTGTGATGTCAAATGAGGGTAGTTGCAATATTTCACTTACAAATTAAATTTTAAAAGCATATAATTTCTTTCTTATGTTATAGGATTTTATAATTATCAAATATCCTTTTGTCAATACTATAAAAGAAGATTTTTTTAAATGTTAAATTGTACATGATTACAGCAATTATGAAAGAATATTTTCGCACATTTTTGCATACAACAACAATATTTAAGTCACACATACACAAGCCAATGTTTGGCACTAGTATCTGAACACTGTTATTTTGATTAGGCAATTTCCAAAACTTACTATTAATTTACAATTTTTGTATTCATTATTTGTACTACACTTGTAATTATAAATTACATTTATTTAGATTAACAGCAACTTGATAATTTTATGTTTTGAATAATATTTAGTTAAAAATGCAACTGATTATATTTCTAAGGGTAAACGGCTAAAGGTTTATCGAAATCTGACATAATTATTTTAACGTAGTATAACGCCGAACTGGCTTAAACTAATGTAGCCTCTTGAATTAATCTATGATTTTTTTTAATTTCATGGAGATTTCATGGATATTTCAGAAAATATTTCTCAGACATTGTTAATTGTTTTATACTAGGTAATTTATTAAAAATTAAATATAAATAGCATTAAGATAAAATAAAATTTAAAAAATATAACATGACATTGTGCTAAATTATATCACTCAACGTTAAATTAAAATCACAGCATTTTATATAAAAAAAAAAGTTTTTATTACCCATTCCGAATCTTACACCCTACGTCTTATCGATATGCTACTCCTAGTTACATGCAAGTACTTTCATTTTTTTTTTTATGTTTAGCAAAATTATAAATATAATTATAATTTATATTATTATACAAATATATATATATATATATATATATATATATATATATATATATATATATATATATATATATATAAGTAAGATAGTAAGATAAGGCGTGACGTTGAGTTCCGACACTCAGAAGAAGATATCTCAAATAAGGGCAAAAAGAGAATGGAATGTGTCTTCTCTGACTTGTAATATAATTTTTTAGCTCTACGTCTCATATCGTACCGTAAAATACTCAAAACATCAAACATGTCAAAACCCCCTGTTATTGGAGTTTGGCCCGATTAGGTGACATTTTATATTGAGTGGCGGAACACAACGATTCACTTTGACTTTGGGAAAAATACTTCATTTGTTGGAACAGGTACCAATCAGGAACCTGTACCATCTCATTTCCGATCAGAGGCTGTCCCATTGGGCCACGTCACACACTCTCTATATAGAGCCTCAATATAGTAATAATAATTTAAAAAATATATTATTTTATATTATATTATTTAACACACACACACACGTTATTATTTAACATGGCAGCTTTTAAATGCTCTGTAGTAAGTACTTGCGTGTAACTATCCCTTTCCAGTACACACTATAGAAATTCAAGAATATAAGACTAATAAGACACTTTCGATTTTCATCAATTCCCATCTGTTCAGAAATAACTTTGGAAGCAAAATGTCGCATAAATAAAAAAATAAATAAATTATTACCGATTTTATATTTTTTTCACAGTAGTAAATGTCACTTTTTAAAGGGTATCTTTTGTATTTTTGTTATTTTTATCGTATTTTCATACTAACATCTAGTATATAGAAGTAAGTATTATTTATAATATTACACTATACATCAAGACTATAGAGCGCAAAGGTAAAAAGATTCTGTAATAAGAGTCGCGAGAAGCACATGTTAAAAAAAAATTGGGTCCATCATAAATATAAAAAAATTGTAATCGACATTTAATCGATACTATATGAAATAGAGAGTAAGAATTAGTCATTTTGTTCTTTTTTTTTTTCAAACCAGACCAGTTACATTTAAAATCCCAATAATTTTGGTCGCATCAACCTTATTTTTTTAATATATAAGTTAATATAGATACTACAAATATATATTTATATATATGTAATAGTAATGTATAATTTTATAAGCTTTGAGGCCAGTTGTGGCGCAGGGGCACAAAGTGTGACTGTAAAATCGACTGGTTGTGGGTTCGGTACCTACTCGAGGAAAGTAAATATTTATTTACATTTATATTTTCATTTCTTCGCTATTTGGAGCGCGCGATATTGCGTGTTGAGTGGCGGAATTCAAAACGCGTTATTGAATTCCGCCACTCAACACGCAATATGTCCAGAACTCGGTGAAAAGTGGGGAACGGAGTGTCTTAACACTAGGTTCCCTCCGCCTGCTCTGCTGTGTGGGATACTACATGAAGCTGGTTTGATGATTTGTAAAATGCATATTTTTGAATTTTACATAACCAGTACTATCTTTTACCTCTGCCCTCCACAGATAACACTAAACCCTCTATAAAGAAACTTACACATAGATAAATACATTTAGTAATTTACATACAATTCCGAATTTCTATATTCTACTTCCAATACAATTCCTTCGGCCGACTTTGTTCTTTCAATTTGCTAAATATAAGAATCGATTTATGTGGGTTTCAAAACTCTATACATAAATCGATTTGTGCAGAACTCTCGTGTTTTACGATTCCAAATCGATATCTTCCTTGCCCAAACATTAAGTCTCAAGTTAAACATTTTCATTTTAACACCTTTACCATAAAATGTTAAAAATACAACACTTTGAACATTTACTTTGGTTATAAGAATTTAATTTGTAATTGTAACGCCATATAAAATCGATAGCATACATATATTTTAAAGGTTAATACTAACGATTAGAGATGCGCCGAATATTCGGTTTTTATTCGGTATATATATGTCATCTTTTTTGTTATCGTCGTGACGTATTCGGCCAATATCGAAATCGGCCGAATTATTCGGTTATGGTCCCGAATACATTCGGTTCGATTATTTTTATTTAATTATTATTATAAATTATATGAGTGTCACTTAATGCTATGTCTATCTCCTTCGCATGAGTGGAGCGATGCCAAACTGGACACGCATATTGACCCGCAGAGAACGATGATATATATATACCGAATACCAAACGAATATTCGGCGCATCACTACTAACGATTAATGCACGATAATAAATACAACATCCGAAAATACACTTTGCACTACTCAGCTAACTAAATGATATGACATTTCACGAACAACCAATAAATATTACGTAGAAAGTCATTTTTTTCTTGATACCAAGATAAATGTAAAAAAAAAATTGAGATAGACAAGAAAAATGTTTTAAAAAATTTCCAAAATATGAACCGTAAAATGAAAAGAGCACCATAATTTAGAAAAGTGAGCATTTGAAAATTGTTATAAATATAAATTACATACTAACGAGTAGATACATATTATTTGGATATTAAAAATCGACAATAGTTCTTTTAAATATCTCTTATAACCTTTATATTTAAGCGAATATGAAGGAAAGAGAAAAAGATGTTAGATTTCTTTTTTTTTTTCAATGTCAAGCTAGCAAATCTTTAATTTAGAAGTAAAAGGCGTACATTACACACATACTATGTATATAATTAGCCTATGTAACATTGAACAGTCAAGTTATTTTCAACTTTAAAATTCTACATATAAAGTTAAATTTCATCTACTAATATTCAAAATGTTAATAAACGCATTTTAAGTCCGTTTCTGCAAAAAGCATATTTTATTCATATTTACTAAAATATTTATCAGAAAGTCCACTACATAGTTATAAAGTATGTATATATATATTTTATATACAAAAATTTTAGTACAAACATTACGAAACGAACATTACGGATGATTGCTATCAAAAATAAATTTCAACATTTTCATTTAGCGCCATTTTTTAAATATTGAAACAATTGTTTACAGATTATATACATATTATGAAGAATACATTTAATACATCAATTCCAGAAACTTTGAGAACATTTAGAAATTACAGCATGTTAATTAGGCCACCTTACATATATAAGGGGAACACCACAAAAACACTTACATTACTCTTACTACACATTACACCACAAAAACAAAACGATACTTTAATCCGTCGAGCTATACAATAAAATTATTCAAATCCAAGAAGAAGGCTCCCGTCGCGTAAAATCCGTGTTTTTTCCGGAATTTCGGAATTCGGGTAAAAGATGGATCTTATCAAATTCGATTTCAATCCTTTTTTTAGAATTCCGCAAAAAAATAATAAAATACTAAATTTAGAATCAATATCTTTTGAACCATATTATATAAATAATTTTACATCCAAGGAGTCGATTCCTGAATTGGAAAAAAATGGAATTCTGGAAAAAGAAGATTCCAATCAAATAACAGTAAACGTTCGTATTAAGTACCTCACGATATTGTATCTACTGGGGAAGATTTGGGTCTTGAGGTCTACCACAATATTTGGCTATTATGTTAGACCTCAAAAGATCAATTTTGGTCCTTTGAGCCAAATCCAACAATCTAATTAGCCCACGCCATTACAACTTTAGAGAAGGGTACAAACAGAGCAGTGAACTGTGGAGGTGTTAAGAAGTACCTCCTGGTGTTGTATGTGCCGTCGTTGCGGGGAAGTCCCGGATATTGTGTGAGGGGGAACTCCGCACCCACTACTGTAGTGGAATTGGCCGCTGTACCACCGGCTAGGCCGACATATCTGAGGAAATAATCATTAAATTAAATGTACTAATGGGCTATTGTACTAATTGTTTTTTTTCAGCTTCACTAGGTAGAGCCTAGTGTCACACCGCTCCCTACTTTCTGCCGAATTCTGGAGGCATTGTGTATTAGGTAGCGGCACTCAACGCCGCGCTTTGCCTCATTACCAGAGCAAGGAAATAAGACATTAAATAATTCATTTCTCTACTACCTACACTTGCGCGCTTGTGCCCCTGCGCCACTGGACTGGTCTCAAGTATATTTCTTACTATTCATCACATACTAGATTTTTTTTAATAGTCATTACTTTCTTTTCCAAATGGTCAACACGTTGCGACAAAGATCAGTAAGCATAACTTCAGAGCGGCCACGACTCGTCGAACGTACTGTAGATAGATACACGGAGATATTCTTTTTTACCTGACACGTCCAATAGCCAATCTTCCTTGTGGTGTTATAATCTTAACCGCGTGCCCCAGCCGCAGCTGGCGCGCCTCCGCCGGTATGTACGGCTGACCTGTCTGCGAAGAGGGGCAGTCCACTGAAACGGTCGAATTTAGGTATTATTTATATAATACTCATAAATAGTCGTTTTAAAACGTAAATAATATTTATGATGGATAACTTAGCTAGAGTCCTTTCATCTGAAAGTTCACTTGAACTAGCGGCCTTAATACCAAATTTGCCTACCTTTTAAGGCTATTATTTTTTAGGTTTTAACCACAAAATAATAGTTCTCATATTTTTCCCTGAACTAGTACTGCCTGTATTCTAGATGCCAAATTTCATTATTTTAGATCAACCGAAAGTACCCTATTAATTTTGATTCCCTTTATTAAGTCGAAATAGGCGGTTTTTGCGATATAAGCGGTCATATCTTTTTTTAAAGGAAATTAGAAAAAGAGGTTTTTTTAGGAAATCAAGGGACCGTAGATTTGAGTATATGGTTTGAATTTCAACTCGATATCACTAAGGACTCCCTGCCACTCAACACGCAATGCCTCCAGAATTCGGCAGAAAGTGGGGAACGGAGTGTCTTAACACTAGGTTCCCTCTGCCTACCCTGCTGTGTGCGGGATACAGCGTGAAGCTAATAATAATTTTATATCACTAAGGATTTTTGGGATAAAGGTTCTTGACAGATAGACAGACGGACGGAAAACAAACATCTTATAAGGGTTCATTTTTCCTTAAAAGATACAGAACCCTAAAATAAATGATAAAAAAAGAACATTTCAATTAAATACTAACTATCCAACGAAGTAGACCTCAGATTGTCTATGGATCGACGTAAATACACTTCCGTGTCCCGCAATAGTTCGTCTGTATCGTCGTTGCGCACATCCGGCAGTGATCCACGCCATGGTGCACCTGAAATAAAAATAATATACACCTATTTTTTATATTTTTTTAAACTTCACGCTTGTAGCAGAGGGAAACTAGAGTTAAGACACTCCGTTCTCCATATATGCCTAAATAACTTTCGAGATATTACGTTGTTCGTTACTTGTTGAGTGGCGGAATTCAACGTCGTGCTTTGTATTGTTACCAAAGGGAGGAAGCAAAAATACTTCGAAAATAATTTATTCCCCCGAGTGTGAATCGAATCCACAACCGTAGCGTCCACAGGCAGATACTGAAAAGTTAAAAAAATTAAACAGAAAAACTATTTCAATATTTGAGAAATATCAAGAGTAATAAATTATAAATTTGCCTCGATATTAGAGCGAAGAAATTAATATATTAAAAATGCCATTTTCTCGAATGGGAATCGAACCCACCCAACCTGTCGCGTTTATAATCGGACACTTGTGCATTTGCCCCACGACTATCCTCTATAATAGGTTAAGATATTGTTTTTAAAATTATATTATTATTAGAAAACGGAAGTAATACAGATTAGAAAATTAATAATTATGTGGTTCAAGCGGGTGAAGCCGCGATCGGATTACTAGTATAGAAGTAATTGTACGTAATTTACTTTTAACTGTGTGCATATTAGTTTGTGTAGTCCAATCATTGCTTCTGTCGACGCTAAGACACGGCGAGCGGTAACGGTAGCTGAAACAAAAAAGTTAATAATTATTTAAATTTCGTATTCGGGGAGTATAATACTTAAAATCAAAATTTTCCTATTGGGAATTAGGTATAGAAAGAAATTTACCGAGATGGTGACTGCGAAGGGTCCTGCGAAGTGGATGGCTGTCGACGTTGAGTCCAAAGTGGTTCAGCAGATCTAGACAGTTCTGGTACCATCGATGTAAAACCTGGAAATAAAATATTATTGTTGTATCATATTGATGCATGTGGGTCCGATTCAAAGTTGGTAGAGTTCATTATTATTATTTATTTTCATATCGTTACTCTGGTAACAAGATACAGCACGGCGTTTAGTCCCACCCATCACCGATCTTCGATGTATAACGGCATCGAAGATCGGCTTGTACATAGTGAACTGGGTTTCGATACACCAGGTTCCCATTTTGCCTACGCAACTAGAACAGAGAGACAAACTAGAAAAATATCTATAAATTTAACTAACTAATACATTATATATTTAGAAATAAAAATGACATCTCAAGATCGATCTCAGACTTAAGAGCAGTTTATAAATACGGGCCTAATACTCGTCACGGTTCAACAGATCTTCGATGTATCAGACGCACGTCAGACATCGTCAGGCTTTGTCCCGCGTTATGGGAACATCGATATAATAGTCTATAAAGCGTTTCTCATTGTAAAAGGGGTAAAAGGATAGTCGCATCCCTACCAATATCGCTGAGCAGCACGCGGCGCGCGTCGTCTTGACGGCGCGGCGCGGCCGACGGGCGCCGGGAGGGCGCGCGCTGCGGGAGCGTCGGGGCTACGGTCGGCGGGGGGGCGCTCGTCTTTGGACATTTACAAATTTTTATTACTTTAGATTAGTTTTACACTTTTTTAGAATAGTTAGGTTAGGTTAGGTTAGGTTAGGTTAGTTTTAGTAAAAATGGAAAATTAAATTGTAATCTTTACTGTATTAATTGCGTTGTATATGGTTTTTTTTTTCTCAACGCTGCATACCACACTCCGGACGCTAGTAAGTTAGCGTTTTCTACAATTGCTTAAGTTAAAACGCTCATAATTGCAGATATGGAGTAAGGCTTGTTTTAAACAAAATGATAATTTGGAGTCACTATAACAATTCATACGGCTAAAGCTGGTCTCAACATTTAAAGGACTGTACTACAGTACAGTAGTGTAGCCAACGAACACCATTTCTAATAAGCTTTATATATATTTATAACATAAGAAAGTGTAAAATATAATAAAATGTAAAATATAAAAATAAAAAATCTTAATAAAACAAAATAATTATATAATCAAAAAACCAAAGAAAATGTTTCATACATTCCAAATATGGCATTTAAAAATCATATTTCTAATTATTTAACTGTAGAGTATTGTTATCAAAGTATGTGGTTAATAAATCTTGTTATTTGACAAGCCTATTTAAAACCTAACGTTTAATACAATTTTTTGAACTTTCAATTTCTAAAATTTTATTTTTTAATTTTATGACGAAAAAGTAAATGATGATGAAGATGATATCATCATGTGCACATAGAAGAAGTAGAAAAAAATATAAATAATATTAAATGTTTCAAATCAGATTTTCAATAAATCATTAAATGATCATGCTAGTAGCATAATTATATACATTTAAATACCTTATACGCCAAATATCCATCAGACGTCCATCTCGGAGGTAAAGCCGAGACGTCAGTCTGCGCAGAATTCTCACGTCGGGGAGCGAAGCCCTGGTACAAAACGGGACGAGGGCGACCCGTTGATTTGTACCCAGATCGGATTCCAGGGCGAGTTAGTGGGGGCCTGAAGATTTAAAATTTACATAGATTTAATCTATATTCCGCAAATGCGGAATATACAGAGATAACGTAGTATCAATACACTTTGTCGTTACTGGGATTACTGATTAAACAAACTTAAAGACAATTAATTAAGCATTTATTGAATCATTATACATTACCTGTACTGAAACGGATTAGGGCATGTGTTCCTCCTGACATTCAAATTACTGGCAAGATCATCTTCAGAGATGCCACACTTCGATATATCAGTTTCCGCGAACACCGAGAACCTGTGACCCATCCTCGTCCTATGGAAGCTGTCTACACTTTCCTCTCTGTGGAGTACATCGAAACTAGACCCAAGTTCATAGCTCGAAGATTTAGTATTGTCATAGCTCAGGCCTCTGTTATAATCGCAAGTCAAGCTGTCGGAGCTGTCCAATCTTCTTGTACTTGCATTCGGACTTTTTCTGTATAACATATTATCTGATTTGTTATCATAACTCTTTAGAATTCCTCTTCCAGGCAATTCGAGAGTGCCTTTTTCATTAAAGCCGACGTGTTTTATTTCTTTATCATTAGGAAGAGACACTCTTTTCATTCTCAGTGATGGTTCATTTATGCTTGGATTATTTTCTTGGTTTTCTTTTCTGCCGCTGTTTGTTTTACTGCCCGGCTGGAAATCAGGGTCTAATGTGTGGAATTTAATCAAAACAGGCGTAGAGTGAGTGGTCGATCCGGAAGGTGGCGTCCAATGGTCGGTTTCTCGTATTGATACGAGATCCTCCTGTAATTGTTTTCAAATATATTAATTTTTAACTAAACAGTTTTTACTTTCAACAACAAAAAAAATACTATTTTAAAAAATATTAATGAAATACATTCGTAGATGTACCCACAACAACAAAACAATGACTCCATTTTCGTACGATTTAACAGAAAATCCAGAATTGTTGAAACAATACTGGCATTCCAAGCTGAAAATTTACTGCTATAACAAATTGGAGCGATACATGGCTACTCGAATACGATACTGATGTGACGTTCACACGCAATCAGACTTGAACTAAATCTATTATACTGTGTTTGTAAATTGCTCTCTATAATTTTATCAACCCTTTATCGTGATTTTGAGTGATAATAGAAACTTAA
This sequence comes from Heliconius himera, assembly GCA_021202915.1. Lineage (NCBI taxonomy): Eukaryota > Metazoa > Arthropoda > Insecta > Lepidoptera > Nymphalidae > Heliconius > Heliconius himera. The sequence continues at coordinate 838,625 of JAJHJA010000155.1, read as the reverse complement.
TCAAACAAAACGTTTTAAAGTAAAGCTTTAAAATGGAAATAAGACATTATTGAAATATTTGTGTTTAAGTCATCGAATATTCCAATTTGAAAAGTATACGTTATTATAGTGTAAAAATGCGTATATAAATAAGAATACTTCAGTAAACATGTTTTTCGCTAGCGTTTTTCATTTGCAATACATAAATCCACGACCACCTACCTATCTACAAAAAGAAAATGCATAATAAGAAAATCTATAAAATAGTAGTCACCTGCAAATTGCTCATATCCTTTGACTCATCCGTAGTGAATATAAGTTCTATATCGTCGACTTCCTCGGACTCGTTGCCGCTAGCGTTTTCCTGATCTAGTTTGTCATCGGGCGCAGTATTTTGCTCTAATGGAGTAGTTCCTTCGGAGAAAACTGAATTGTCACCTTCAGACATCGACCTGAATGCGAATGTTAGTTTAAAAAAACTATTCAAAAGCTATTATATACAAAGTTTGGCGTTAACTTCCGCCATTTAACACGCAATGCCTCAAAAAATTAACGGAAAATGGGGAACGGAGTGTCTTAACACTAGGTTCCCTCTGCCGACCCTGCTTTATGTGGCATACGACGTGAAAATGTAAAAAAAAAGCTATTATGTTTTTAACTAATTAAAATTTGAAAATACATACGTATATGCGTACACTTTTGTTAAATTTCAATAAAGAATTTGGAATTGTATTTTGTCGTAAAATAAGCAGACGATATAGATTATACAGTATATAGTAATAAGTATATGTTTTGCCACAGGACAAATTAAAAATAAAGTAAAAATATAGTTAAAAGGTATATTTTATTTTATAAAGCCTTCCTCTCCTAGTTATCCCGTTCAGTGGTGCGTAAAAAACGCTCCCTATTAGGTCTATCCTTAACGGCATAAAATTGACACACATAATTAAACATAAAAGTTTGAAACATATTTATAGTCAATTTTTTATCGTCACAAGAAAATATTGAGACCAGTCGTGGCGCAAATGGTGGGTTCGATTCTAGATGGATGTATAATTTTAATTTCTCTGTTGTAGGGTTCCTCAACAAGATTCCACACAACAAACAATTTTTCGAATTTGGGTACAAAAGAAGAATACAAACCCTTCGACACTATTTTTTTCAGTATGAAGCTCCAGAAGAAATTTCGTAATTTTTTTAAGCTTCACACTGTTTCCCGCACAATGTGGAGTAGGCAGAGGAACCGTGGAAACCTAGTCTTAAGACACTCCGTTCCAATAAAGGTTTTTTCCCATATTCCACCGAATCGTGGAGGTACTGCGTGTCGAGAGGCGAAACTCAACGACGCGTTTTGCCTCGTTACGTGAGCAAGAAAATGGAAATATTAAATATTTAATTTCCTTGAGTGGAAATCGAACCCACAACCTGTCGCGTTAACAGTCGCTTGTGTCTCTACGCTTCGCTTGCCTCATTAACAAAAATATTTTATTAAAAGTTATTGTTTACGTAAAAACGGAGTTATTCGAGAGAGAGTCTCCCAGATGTTAGAAAATCATGAAAAATTAAAAAAAAACTTTTACTTACTAAAAGATATATTATTTTTAAGTACATTTGTATTAAAAATGTTGTATTATTTTTGAAATCACTTATATATTAGTGTTAGCAATTATAGCACATATTAAATAACGTTTTTAATGTATAGTAGAGGAAGTGTAGCGTAATTTCAAATGTATATTTATTAAAGTGCTTCACTCTGTATCCCGCATACAGCAGGGTAGGCAAGTTAAGACACTCCGTTCGCCACTTTCCCACGAATTTCTTTTCTCAGGATAAAAACTATTCAGAAACGTTTAAAAAATTAACTTAACGAAAAAAAAGATAAAGTAACGGGACACGCACCCGCGCCTCATTGAAATGGTCTAACTCATCTACCCAAGTTATACATGTATTTTTGTTACAATTTCGTATTATTAATTATTACGTTTTATTCACACTAAAAAAATCAAAAATTAAATCAGCTTCACGCTGTATCCCGCACACAGCAGGGTAGACAGAGGGAACCTAGTGTTAAGACACTCCGTTCCCCACTTTCTCCCGAATTCTGGAGGCATTGTGTGTTGAGTGGCAGAACTCAACGCCGCGCTTTGCCTCGAGACCAGAGCGAAGAAATGGAAATATAAATTTAAGTAAATATTTCATCTCCTCGAGTGGGGATCGAACCCACAACCAGTCGGTTTTACAGTCACACTTTATGCCCCTGCGCCACGACTGGCCTAAATTATTTAATTTATTCACACTTTTAAAAATTAAATGAGACTATTAAATGTATTGCTTAATATAAACTTACTTTAAACTTAAATTGTCCACGTCCAGGTTCATGGTTTCTTTCCGCCTCGTCCTCTCGTGGGTGTCCTGAAGCACTAAACTGTCTTCCGATGTTATACGAACCTGAACATCGAACTTATCAGTTTTAGATTTGACCTCCGCTTCGTTTGGCACTGCCATCTTAATGTTCTCAGAAGACACTGTTTTTATATTAATCTTATCACCTTTGGGATTTTCGAAATTATCGAAATGTTCTTTATGCTCTTTGAAGCTGATATCTGTTTTTTTAGAATCACTAGATTTTTCCGTTTTCACCTTTTTTTCGTCGGTAATAGAGTCAGTATCGGAAGTAGTACTGGATACAATACTGCCTTCTTTCAAAGTCTTTACTTTGATTCTCACGTCAAACTTGGATAACAATTCCAATTTTGTTTTAAAACTTGGAACGTTATCTTCTTTTTCTTCTTTAGATATACTTTGACTTAGAGGATCGCCTATTATTGGGCTACTAGTAGCATTGGGCAAGCTATCTGATATTATTGATTCAGACTTCGATTCTTCGAGTATTTCCTCTAATTTGTCTGTCGATCTGTTTTTGTGTTCCGAAAAATCAGGATCTAAACTCTCAGTTGTATTATCAGTAGTAGCTGTCTTTATCAAAATTTCACTGGCGAAACTTTCTTCAATATTACCAACTTTTGGACTATATAAATGGTCTAAATTAGTATTTCGATTATTATTATCACCCACTACAACGTCAGAATCAATTATTTTTCTACGTAATATATGATTTTCTATTGTCAATTTTTCTATAATATCCGCATATTCTATGCAACGCGAATGCTCCTGATATTTTTCTTTCAATTCCTTAAGTTCATTCTTAGAGATTTCGAGCGCGGTCCTCAGCGACACTACTGTTTGATGTAGCGATCTTACAGTGTCCAAGTGCATAGTCCCATTAGGGACTGTCTCCAACCTACCGTTGTCCATTCCACCTTGTTACCTTCATTCCATCCAATATTCAACATCCCATACATGACTGTTGCTATTTCAGTTACACTTCAATGCACAATCACTGGTTGCTCCATTGTTGAAAAATGTTATCATCCCTTAAAATTAATTTTAATTTAAATTTGTAATAAATTATAGTTTTAATAAAATATAGTAGGCTTCAATTATGACACAAAACTCACCGTCCAACCATTTCGTTAAAGAAACGAGCACGCATAGTGACTTCGCCGCGCATTTTTAGATCCCTATCGAATTACTGGCTCATAGATTTCACGTAAAGGGATACGAGGGATGTGCAATCGATAAAGCGGCTTGCTACGCGGGCAATTAAGCTTTTAAAGCCCTCAAACTTTGCCCGGGACGAAGCTCAACTGGCACGATTTACTGATAAACACTTTAAACACGTAAAGAAGTAATTAAGTCAGGATATTATCTCGGTCGTTTTGACAAGGTTGAGCGACCTACCTATACCATTGTATACTTGGAAAGTCTCCCAATTCACTCCTTGTAAACAAATCAATACTCCTCAATTTGGTATTCGCGGGCGTGAGCATAAATAAATAAGAGGATATGGCTCTCTCCCTCTCTATAAAGTTGACACTGACAAATTAATCTTCGTTCAACAATATCAATTGAGACAGTGTTAATGAATTATCTGTTTAATAAATATAAGAAATGATTTTAAATATTTTAATGCTTTGATTGTGTGTGTATTTTTGGATATTTTTTTATTTAAATATTAAACGTAAAAATTATTTTATTTTACCAAAAAATATTTTTCAACTATATTGTGGTTGTCATATGTCATAACAAAATTTTATAACCTGTAAAAATATTTAAGAGTCAAAAACGCAATTTTTGTGTTAAATAATAATGTTTAATGTCACAAATATTATCAAAAATGGACCCTTAACAACTCATTTTATTGTACAAATAAGACTAAAATCTAAAACTCACTGGGTAAATTGATACATATGTGATTAAGTAATTTTGCGGTTAATATAAATAAAAATGTTATTTGATATTTCAGGCAAAATTAAGGAAAAAAACAGGGCCTAAGTATAAGGCTTTAAATCATTTCGATGATTTCTATGGGTCTGTTTTCGGAAATCAATGGGAACCTATGCGAGGAGCTCTTTTAAGAAAATCCAAATATGTAGCTGTAGTAAACAACTACGGCGATTCTGAAGAAACTATGCAATATTTATCAAATAGAGGTTTTCTTCATTTTACAATTTAGTAATATATGTACATTATATAAAAAATATAAGTAAATACTTAACCAAATTGTTTATAGGCGCTCATTGTCTTAAGAACTTGATGGAAATACAAAAGAACTTTCATGATAAATACTCTCCGCCAGTGGAATCTAAGCAACCTGAAGCAATTAATAGAAATACATTAGAAAGTTATATAACAAAATTACAAAGTGAAGAAATAACTAACATTTATCCTGAAGCAGAATATGCACCAGAAAAATTAGAAATAAATGATAATAAAGTATTAAAAAGGACTTCTGATGAAGAAAAAAATCCTGAGACAAAAGAAAATGAAATGTGAGTTATAACAATTCTAGAGGAAATTAAATATTTGTTTTTTTTTTATATTCTTGTTCTGGTAGGTAGGTAGTTCCACTACTCAATATTAAAAAACTGGGGAGCAAATGCTTTAATGGTAACAGTCTCTTAATCTCCCTCTGCTTTCCCTACTATGTGTGAGTTAAAGAAAAGTTTTTTTTTACTTCACCCTATATACCACATATTTTCCAAGTATTATGTGTGAATTGGAAAAACTTAGCACCAAAGTGTAAAAATAGCTATAAAAATTTAATTATACACATACCATTATTAAATAAAATATTTAATATAATATAACTAAGTAGATTATATGATTTATTATATAAATAAAAATGTTGTTTTATATTTGTGGCAAAATTGAAGAAATATGGAAAGCCTGAATATTAAATGTTATAATTATATTAATTATTACATTTAAATTCAATTTAGGACAAGTTCATGGTGGTCAAAAATATTAATATATTAATTTCTAGCAATCCAGCAGCTGAAACACTAGACCAGGCTATTGAAAATGCCCAAATTGATGAATCAAGGATCATTCAACCTTCAATGGGCTTATCATCTGAAGCATTATATCAATATGTACCAGCAACAAAATTAAAGGGACTGGAGGAATGGGTGCCAGAATCTTTACATTACACATTTCATGCTAATAGTAATTATATACATACAATATTAAATATCAATAATAAATAAACATATCAGCTTCACACTGTATCCTGCATATGGCAGGGTAGGCGGAGGGTACCTAGTGTTAAGACACTCTGTTGCACACTTTCGACCAAAATCTGGAGGTATTGCGTATTGAGACACCTTTGCCCTGACACCAGAGCCTTTGCTCTGGTAATGAAAATATAAATTTAAAGAAATATTTCATTTCCTCTAGTGAGGGAAAACTAACAAGCAATTGATTTTATGACTGGCCTCAATTGAATATTGTAGTGGTTATTGAATAGTAATGTATAGTAGTGCAGTGTGAATACTTCTACCTGTAAATGCAATGGTTATGAGTTTAATCCCCTAGAATAAATTATTTTCATGCTCTGGCTCATTAAAAAAGTTCCTCCAGTCATTATCAGTGACTCGAATTTGGGATGTCTTAACACTAGGTTTTCTCTGCATACACTGCAATATGAAGGATACAGAATGAAGTAAATGATAATGATAAATAAAATTAAGGCTATAAAGAATTAAAAAGGTATGAATTTTGGGGCTGTTGTTGAGCAATAGAACAGAGTCTGATTGTAAACATAACAATTAAGGGTTTGACTTCCTTCCACTCTATCTTCATTGCCTTGTCCTTGGAGAAAGACAAAACAAGGGAAGAAGTATGTAGAATGGATAAAATTGTTACTAGGTTCCATAGTTCGGTAGACATAGTACACAGATTGCCCTTCTAGAAAGCAAAATACAGCAAGCAGCTATAATAAACATAAAAAAAAAATAGGTATTATTTAATTTTTTATTTTGTCTACTAAAACTGTGTATTTTGAATTTGCAGAAGAATTGGATTTCCCTCTTATAATAGAACCTGAAACTGAGTTTAAATATCCAGAGCATTTGAAGGTGATGGCCTATGAAATGAACAGTGATTATCATAAGTTCCCCGAACCAAAGAGATGTAAAACAGGTAAAGCTTTTTTTAGTTTCACGCATTAATCTGCTTGTAGCAAGGTAAGCACAGAGAACTTAATGTCAAGACACTTCATTCTCCACTTCATACACTAAACACGCAAAGTGTCGAGAACGGAGAAAATGAACTGTCTTAACACAAGTTTCCATTGCCTATCTAAATAAATCCAAATTACAGGTGTATTCAACTACTATCCAATGGACCTGAGCAGCGTTCTCTCAGTTTTAGCACTCTGTCTCTCCCCCGGAGATAGAGTGTTAGACATGTGTTCAGCTCCTGGGGGCAAAGCACTAGTTGCCTTACAAACACTGTTGCCAGATGTGATGGTCTGCAATGATGTATCTGTGTCTAGGTCTAATAGGCGAGTAAACTTTTCTTTCAATATACATATATCTTTAAATTTAATTTAAATTTTTATATTTCCCAAAAATAATCTGTTAAAAAATGAGTATATTTACTCATTTTTTGTGTTTAAAAAATGAGTATATTTACATATTTACATAGAAGGGAAGGCAGAGGGAAACTACTGTTAAGACATTCCCTTTCTCCCCATGCACTTTCAAAAAAAAATAATTCCCCCGAGTAGGAATCGAAACCACGTCCGTCGCGTTTTACAGTCAAACGTCAAATAAAAATTTTGAGTGACAACTGCTTAAGTCCCCATTCTTGATTATAATGTTAACTTTTATAAATTTAGAATAAGCCGAATATTCAACGACTATCTAATGGACTACGAAGTGAGCAACAAATGGCGAGAGCGCGTGTTGATAACGCGTGTCGATGGACGATTTTTTACTGACGACCGCGGTTTTGATAAGGTAATGCCACTAATTCTTACTAATATTATATAATGTTAGCTAAAATGTTTGTCTGTTTGTATATTAAGTGCGAATCTTTCATAGTTTAATTTGGTAGCCATATTTTTTAATGGTTACTGTGAGTATTGAAAGATGGGCCGTGTTTTCCTCTCTTTGAAACGAATTCGGAAGCTATCTCGGAAAATTCTGGGAGAGTTACGTCTTGAGTAGCGGAACTCAACGCCCCGCTGCGCCTCGACGCAAGAGCGAAAAAATGTAAATATAAATTTGCCTCCATTGTGTAAATATTATTTAGAATATCTGTCTTAAAGTATTAATTTTATGTGAAATTATACATTTTATAGGTACTTGTGGATGCTCCGTGTACAACAGACAGACACTCTGTAATGGAGGATGAAAATAACATATTCAGACCCGACAGGGTTAAAGAGAGATTGCGAATACCGGAGTTGCAATCACAGTTACTAACGTAAGGCTATTAATTGATTAACATAACTTATTTCATATTATTTTTTTATTTTTACAAGAGTTTCTTTATGTTGCCGTGTTAGTATGTGTGTAGTGTATGTCGAATCTTGCAAACTCAATTTGATTCCAAGTGTTCGATTGAACTGAAATTTGGATAACGATTAAAGTAGACAATGAAATAACATAATAAAATAATTGTTGTTGTGAATCCGACCACCACTACGAAATAGTGGACTACAAATCTGTACTATCCTTTTAAAATTAGTACCCATTTATAACGAAAGGCTTTAATTTGCATAATACAACACACCATGAGGTTTTTTTTAATTAATACTTTTTACCAACTAAAAAAAAAATATTCAAAATCTACGCGTAAAGCGTATAAGAATTTGACGTAGCTCGATGAGAACGTATGGCGCAAGTGTTCAGAGCGCTTGGACGGTTCCCAAAGAGGCGCGGGTTCAAATCCTGCTACTTTAAGAAAAAATAGTTTTAATTATTTTTATACGTTTTCTTAATAAGTATATTATACAAGAGTTTCTTTTGGGCAAATTTAGGAAATAACGTGTTGAGCTGCACCACAACGGTTTCAATGTCTTTTAAGTTTATTTTACCAGTGTATACAATATAGATTGAGTGCCATGTTGAGTCTTACCGCTCAACAGATTATTTCTAGAAAGTTACGCGGTGTTATATACAGAATTTAAAGTATACCTATTAATCAATATTCCTCGTCCTCTCTGCGTGCAGTAACGCGCTGCGCGTGCTGCGCGTGGGCGGCGCGGCGGTGTACGCCACGTGCGCGCTCAGCCCGGCGCAGAACGACGGCGTGGTGCACGCGGCGCTCACCGCCGCCTTCCACGAACACGGAGTGGTTGCTGCTGTTAGGTGTGTATTGGCTTCATGTTAATTAACTGTTCTCTCTGCTTGTGGCCCTGCCGCCACGACAGCCTCATTCATTATATCATACCATCACGGCTATTGATTCACACAAACGTTTTTCAATTTTCTCATCTTGGCTAGTATTTCACACATTAACATATGAAATGAAAAATGATATTAAAAACGACTAAGCTATGCAAATATATTTTATTACAAACTGATTGTATTACTATCTAATTATTTCCTTTAAAAAAAAACTACTCAATTCTTAATACAAATAATACTCAAACCTAAAATATATTTATTTACTATAATTTATTTATTTTTTCAGAGATATGTCATTGCCATTCAACGCTTTAAGTAGTACGCTGTGTCTAGGCACAAAGCAAAGTAAACCTAAGTATGGACAACTGGTCGTCCCCGATGTGTCCGCTAACTACGGACCTGCCTACATCGCCAGACTGGTTAGAATTAAATAGATTTTTTTAACATTTTTAAAGTGTTATTCCACATTTTTAAAGTGTTAGGAAAGAAAAATATTTATTTAGAAAACGTAAAAATGTTCGTTTGAACGTAGCGGGACTCGAACCCGCGCCACCTGGAAACCGACCAGGTCGGTTTATTAAATAGATTTTATTTTTAATTATTGTATTATTTTGTGAAATTTATCCAAGCATTATTATTTCAATGTATGGATTAAAGTGATAAGTTTTATAATTAACGTTCGAGAAAATTGATTTAAAATTTTGGGTTTCAAATTTTAAAAACGTATAGGTAATGTAATATACTATTTTAATACCTGTGGCATTCAGTTATCGTAACGTATTTATTATATGCATAAATAATGATTTGAACCCGCGCCTCTTTGGAAACTGTCCAAGCGCTCTGACCAACTGAGCCGTACGTTCTCATCGAGCTACGTCGAAATTCTTATACGCTTGTTACAACTTATATATGTTGTTAGTATCTCTGTAGGGAGATTGTTACAATTTTTTTTTATTTTATTTATTTGATCAAAGCTGGACGGTTTCCAACGAGGCGCGGGTTCCAATCATTATTACGCTACGCTACGATACGTTCAAATTTTCATACGTTATTTTAATAAGTAACTAATGAGTTATTAGAAAAAAAAATCAAAATATATACGTGCCCACTTAACGTATCCATTATTGTATAGTTCTGGAATTCTGAGTGAGTTCTGAATTCTTATTGCATGATTTCAAATATTCTGCAATGAATATTATATTTAAATGTAAATAATACTATATTTGTAATTATTTTTTTTATAAATAAAGATCTATAAAATAAGATATGGAATTTTTGTTTAAATCCTAGAAAAGATATTATGATGGCAGAAATCATAGATATTGACCAAATAATAGATTCAATTGAGAATTTAATTTTATATATTAAAAAATATTCCATGTCATAGAAGCTGTTCTTATGAAACGGTGAAATGATAAAAGAAACTCAATTTTGCTTGTTACATTTATTTATTCAGAATTATCTTTGGTAAGCAAATATTTTATGAAGCCTTAATAGCTATATCCATTTATATTGAAACAATACTTCTAAACATTGCTGTGTAAAGCTTCATTTAATATATAAATAAATATTTAAACAAACATTGTATAAACTATAAATTATTCTTACTTATAATAAGAAGTACTTAAAGTTTACATAACATCTTAGTATAATGATTGGCTCACACTAAATTATTTAAATAAATTAATTTTAATTTAAAAAGGTTAAAATTTACGTCTTAGTTGTATAAAAGTACAAACATTTTAGATCATATCATAATCAAGTATAAAAATCTATTTTTACGGTACGGTGGTATTTTTAAAAAGTACTTTTTTAGGGTTCCGACGTCAAGAGAAAAAGGGAACTCGTGTACACTTTCTGGTCTCTGTTTCTAATTTTTGCGTCTTACTTTATAAAAGTATATATACGTATTATATATATAACCTACCTAACATGGCTATATAAGTATATATAACCGGTAGGTTATATATAATATGGGTATCAAATGCATAGGGTTTGATTGAATACAATACACCATGAAAAAAAAACTAAAAAGCTTGTTTTTAAAACATTCTTTTAATTAATGATTTATTTTTTATTTTTTTACTTTAATAAATATTTCATTTATTGATCAATATGTATACTCTTTTTAATACTCAATATATTCTCATGTCATAAATGAATAGGAAAATAAAAATCTTATTTATTATTAATCTAATCAGTATTAAATGCTAATAAAAATGTATAATATTTTAATAATATTTTCTCGTTAATATAATATTTATATCTATGACTAATATTGTAAGTACAAAAATGCAAAATATATTTATTTATGGCACACGCATATGTAAACATCTTTACCTAATTTTTTATGACTAATTATAATATATATATTTTTAGTTTTTTTTTATTTCTTATTTATTCATGTATTAATGATATGATAATATGTGTTAAATATTTTATTTCCTCGAGTGGGGATCAAACCCACAACCAGTCGATTTTACAGTCACATTTTGTGCCCCTGCGCCACGACTGGCCTATGTATTTTTTTTAATTATATAATTAACATTTTCAGGCTGTAAATATACCTGATATTTAACTCATTTTTAAGATTATTGGTTTCTTTCTTTAAACGCTGTTGAAAGTTTTACTAAATCACAATTTATATTAATTCTGATTTTGGTTGGAGTTATTTGCAAATCCTGATGTTATAATGCATTGAAACATAAAAAGTTCTCTCCCCCCTTGCCTCCCCAATAACACCCGCTATAATAAACAACATTAAACAGGAGTTTTATTTCCATTCTTCAATGGCGTTTCTTCTGGTTGATCTTCTGTCACATCGTTCCAAGGCTGTTTCTCTCCAGAACCGAATAATGTATAAACTACAATTTCTATAATATACAATGCGATTGTAACAAAAAATATCACACGCCACGCTGATATGGTTTTCTGTAAGGAGACAAATTTTAGTTATATTAATTTATTTTTATTTGAGTCATTAATTAAATAATTTATCAAGTAATTATTAATTTCATCGTTATTATAAAACTTGGCTGCAGGATAGGCAGAGAGAATCTAATGTTAAGACATCCTGTTACCCACACACTGTACAATTTTCCGAGATATTTTGTGTTAAATGAAGAAACTGAAAGCCGTCCTTTGTCTTTTTATCAGAGGAAGGAAATGAATTATTCTAGTCATTCCTCCGAGTGGAAATTGACTCCACAACTGTCATTACAAATTTTAATATATAGTAATGTAATAAATTTAAAGAATTGTTGTTATTTATAAAAAAAATCTTATTGTATTTAGTGGTAATAATATAGTATATATATACTAATACACTAAATAAATATTATTAAAATTTCAAACACTAATTTAAGAAGTCAACTTACATTATCATGTGTCAAGAATCCCACAAATATGGGCACCACGATTCCCGGTATAGTCGCCACGGTGTTCGTCATTGCCATCAAAGTTCCTATAAATAGAAAGAAAACATAAATCTATTTATCTTTTCTATTCTTGCAGCTTCACGCTGTATCCCGCGAGGCGAGCGAGCGAGCTATGGCGAGTTTCTTATAATTTGAATTTACTACTTGTAGGGATAATAAAAAACGTTATATAGCCCTCCGTTTATTTTGTAGGTATTGTTTTTTTCTGAGGATTCCCATACGGTGGAATGAAATATTTACTGTTTTTATTATCTCGCTCTGAGGTTGATACAAAACAAGGCGTTGAGTTTCGTCACTCAACACGCAACACGGAAGTGTCTCAATAGGAATGGAGTGTCTTAATACTAGATTCTCAGCTTCCCTCAGTGTATTCGATAATGTTCGTAAGTATTCTAATAAATAAAAAAGAGCTTTGCGTAAGAATATTTAAAAAATAAAGACATGTAATGAATATATTTATTATGTGCATGTTACAAAATTGCAAAAGTGTTTATATCATGTTTTAAGAATCGAAGAGGAAGAGCAAGACATGAACGTGGAGTAAGAGTTAGTGCAAGTCAAAGTGTGCGTTAAAGGATGAATGCACGCCAAGGATGAGTGTGTGTCAAGTACGAGTGCAGTTCAAGGATAAATGTTTGTTAAGTACGAGTGCAAGTGAAATAAAAGTGCTGGTAAAGGATGAGTGTGTGTGAAATGGCAGCACGCGTTAAATATCAGTGCAGGTGAAGTATGAATGCAGGTCCAGTACAAGTCATATAAGAGTGCAGGTGTTCACATATACTCACCAGCAAAATTAGGTGCAATATCAATATGATTAGATAGAAATCCACAAAACATTCCCCCAATGGCAGTGACCGCGACGGCGGTGAGCGCGACGGCGAGCGCGCGCGCGCCCGCGGAGCACAGCCACAGCAGGCACGCGGCGGGGACGACCGACGCTACGGGAATATATTTTTTTATGGAAAAGGACGAGGGAAACTCACGTGCGGGTCACCTGATGGTAAGTGACTACCGCCGCCACGACCAACAACAACACCAGAGGAGCTACAGGTGCGTTGCCGGTGAATTGTGTAACGCACTTGGGCGGTGGTTAATATTACTTTCAGTGGCATTAGAAAAAATATTCCACAAGTATTTTTGTGTACCATTTTAATAACTACAAATACATATAAATAATAATTACTAAAAGTCTAATTCGCATAGCATTAAAGAAACATAAAAAAAATATATATTTTAAAATAAGAAAAATATAATAATATTCCTTATTATCGTAAAAAAAATTATTATTATAAAAATCCTTTTTTTTAAGTAATTAGATAAATATATATACTATATTATTTTTATAATTCTCCACAGTCGAAATATATCAAAAGCCGATGCCGATCTAAATACCAGTAACCGTAAGAAAATATTTTAGCAGCAAAAATTTGATTATTACGAAAAATGACAAATGTTTTATAGAGATCACCAAAAAAGGAGTTTCGAAGTAAGCTATTTCTCAAATAAAATATACGTGATTTCACTGCTTTTTAATTCAAGTACAGTTTAATATTATTCCGTTGTGTCAGAATAAAAATTTTTAGAAAGTGTATATTAATAAATATTATTAGTTCTTAAGATGACTAGTATTATAAACTTGAACTTTTGAAAGTTCATATTAACCATCACCATTTTAGATAATGCACGGTCTATGCTAAAATAACTTTACAATATCATAAGTCGTGTGCCCTACAAACATTCTTTGATTATAAATGATTGGTGAAAAATATTGAACTTCAATAAATACCTAAAAAAAATTATTTCAAGATCGTCAATTATCATAGTGAAAATAAGGTTTCTAAATAACTAATAACTAGGTTCGTTCCAAGATTTAGGTATTTTTATAACATATTGTTTTTCAGTTACCATTGTGAAACATTTAGAAGTAATTTAAAAACTACTGGTATTTATGTAGAATAATCTACATAAATACCAGTAGTTTTTAAATTATTTCTGGAAAATAAATACATTAATTTTTGTACTAACTTTTTTTTTAAGATTTATAGACCGACTGCTTCAAACTGTCATACGTTACGAAAGGCCTATAATTGTGCTATATTGAGGAAAGAAAAATCACGAGCGTAAATCTAAAAGTCGGGTTATATTTTCCAATTTTGTTGAAGAATCTGTTATTTTGTTTAAAAAAATCACAAATCCCCTAATATTTGCTAAACTGAAGTAAAATAGATAGATACTGAGGTGCCCTACCTCTAAACTTATATTACATTTACATTTTTAAATAGTAAAACTCACCAAATAAAGTCCCAATTTTCCTAGCAGTAGTAGTGGTAATGTACGCTTTTCCGCGCATCCAGTCTAAGAATCTGCTGAGCCCAATACTAAAGATCCATAGTGATAGGAATGGTAAAGCTGTTGTTACGGCGTTCTGAAATTATTTATTTTTATATTATTTAAATGTTATAATATGTGTTTGTGCCGTGTATAATTTAAATATTTAATTAATTATTCGGGGTCTCTTAAAATGTAGCAAAAAAACGACTACATCATATACAATATTATAAAATAAAATGTAAAAGTCTCTTACATAAGAAAAAAGCTCAAAAAATCGTATTTTTTCTAAAATAAATTTTCCTAGGAATAAAGACTAATTATATTAGACAGTTAATGGCACGCCTGTGGCTTTTAGGATATATATGCTGTTCCTGAGATTATTGTTTATCCGGATAAACAAAAACACAGATATTTTAAACAGACAGACATATCAAATTTCCTTACTTAGGTATATAGATAAAAGATCTTACCTCAGTCATATTAAATTTAAGCACTTGTTTCATATAAAAGGGCAGTTCAATAAGCAGCATGTACCAGCCCCAGTTGGAGCACGCGTGCGCCACCAGGATGGCGAGGAAGGGACCTGATGTGAACACCGCTTTCCAGGGCACTGGAAGTTTCTGCAAGAAACCATTTTTTTGTTATATATAGGTTACTAAACTTAAAATATCTGATACAAACGCGGCGTTGAATTCGGCGAGTTCGAGGTTGACAGAAAGTGGGAAACGGAATGACTTAACACTACCTTCTGTATGCGATATACAGGATGAAGCATAAAAAAACTTTCTATGTCACAAACAGCCTTTTAAAAATTAGTTATTAAACTAAGCTTTCCAGGCTTTCTTGCCAACGCATATTGCTTAACTACAGATATATAATACCAATCAGCGATTGTTTGGTGTTTCATCAGTAATCTACAGCGGCCTAGTTTCAAACGTCACTAGGTTAAATAACTCCATTTTAATAAATGGCAAAACAATAACTAGATCCTCTCAAATGTCCAGAATCCGATGTAGAAAAATATCCAAGAGAGAAATTGTATAACTGGTAACAGAATTTCCATTTAAAAAAAAAACAGCTTCACATTGTATCCCGCACAGAGCAGGGTAGGCAGAGGTAACCTACACTACCACCAACCACTCAATAAGACACTCCGTAGTCCACTTTCCGCCGAATCCTGAAGGCAATTCGAAACTTGGCACCGCGCTTTGCCTCCACACCAGAGCGAAGAAATGGAAATTTAAATATATAAAAAAATTATAAACATTTATTTTCTGGAGTCGGGATCGAACTCACAACCAGTCATACATTTTATGTCCCTGCGCCATGACTAGTCGCATATTTAAAAATAATATTAAAATAATCGATCCTACCTTGTTTTTTCTTTCGCTCCCACCAAGAGATGCCACAATCATTTCCCTCTCCTCCTTGCTGATAAGAGGCTGTGTTTGAGGAGAATCTTGTACCAACCACACCCACAGGATACACCATATACAGGATAGACCACCCATCACGTAGAACACGCTTTCCCATCCTGGTAATATTAGTAATATTGGAATTTTATACATATTATTGGCTAGTGATCCCCGCTCGTGGGTTCTTTTGCAACTCTTCTGTACTATATAGTTATTTATTTTGTTATCTGTATTATTTTCGTAACCTAATAACATTACCATATGATATGATACCCATAAGATTTTGAAAAGTAAAGTTTCATCAGCCCATTCTATAAAACATTTTTTAGGCAATATTGTCACATGCAATCAGCATTGAAATAAGTTTTTTTTAATTAATGAACCGATTTAAATGAAACTTACACAAAATTTTAACTAATCTCTAACATTTACTTTGCCAAAATACATTTGTGAAAACTGTATTTAAATCGTTTGACCCATACTCGCACACAAACGACAATACGAACAAACAGAGAAATGTACAAACAGACAAAAAAAAAATTAAATCATAAATTTTATTATAGTCTAGGTATAAAATGGTGGATAAAATTAATTCTTAACATACTTATGTAGAACACAGTAGTTCCTTTAAACCTTATAACAAATTTAATCAACTTAATTGGACGAACCCATTTAAGTCTCAAGAGGACGCTAATGTAATTGAAACTATTAAATTAAAAAAACACTTACAAATCTATTATTAACATTATATTATTATAAATACTTTTATATAAATCAATAACAAATATTAGTTTCACCAGTCTAATAAAACAAAATGCGGCTCTTAGTTCCGCCAGCCAACACATGTAACTCTAAATGAAAGGAAAGCCCTCTCTCTACCAGTATGTGTGATATATGCCTAACATAAAACAAGCGCGAGTCGGGATCTCCCTCCGAGGGTTCCGTACAAAAATTGGAGATCTCGAGCTTTACTGAAATTCAAGCTTAGCTTAGCCAGAGCCCTTTCATCTGATACCTCACTTGGAACTAGCGGCTTTACCAAATTTCGCCCCCTTTTAAGGCTATTATTTTTTTTTAACTGTATAGTTTTATTTTTTTCCCCTGAACTAGTACTACCGTAGACACTAGCTGCCAAATTTCATAATTCTAGTTCAACCGTAAGTATCCTATTAATTTTGATCCTATTATAGTGTTGAAATACGTGTTTTTACGATATAAACGGCCATATATTTTTCCGCGTTCCTGAGATAAAGACTCTTGGCAGACAGACGGACGGACAACAGAGTGATCTTATAAGGTTTCCTTTTCCACTTAATGCTACGCTACGCTTGCTAGTTAGGGAACCCTCTAAATGTATATTTACCGATGTTAGCCGTGAGCACGCCCGCCATCAGCATGGACACGACGGTGCCCAGCGACGTGCCGGCGTACACGAGCGCCGCCAGCGCGCCGCGCTCGCCCGCCGGCGCCCACTTGGACAGCAGCACGTGCATCGCGGGGAACGTCACACCCTGGCACACAATACTAATATTTACTTGCCACTCCCACACCGAGTGAGAGTATAACCCACTACCGTCGCGGTTTCAGTCACAAACAGTGCCACTGTCCCACGACAGTCTTGAGTGTCTTAATAATTATAATATTATTAGAAGGTATTTTGGCCATGAGCGTATTTAGAAACATTTTTTTAAAGGGCTTTAGCTTGGAATAGACTATATATTCGTTTTTTTTTTTAATTTTTCATGGCTTATGTATTTGTAAAATTTCTGGATTGGACACAAGACTATTTTGGGGTGGGCACGGCTCATCTAGCCCCTTCTATCCCTACGCCCATGATGGTGACGCTGTATAACTGAGACTTACTGTAATCGTAATCGAAGTAGGTTCGACATCAACTCAAGACAAAGTTATTTTTAGAAATTATTTTCATTTGTCTATTCTGGTAGGACGTACGACACATATAATAAGGCGTTAAGTTGCGCCTATCTAACATCACATTTCGAATATTCGAATTTCGAAAATTTCGGCAAAAAGTACAGAATGTTAGCCCAGTGAATTTAATTTTGCTATAACTATAAATTCTTAATAAATGAAATAACCATTATAATTATTCAGAAGAATGTACGTGAATAAATAAATAAAAAACATCGAGTTTTCTAAATGAAAGCAAGGTTGTGGGTTCAATTTTAAACTTAGAAATATGTTATTTTTGTAATTATATCAAGAAAGTGATCGGAAAGAGCGGCATTGGGTTCGACCACTCAGCAAATCTAGACATATTAACTATTTTAATTATTTCTAATAACTTTAACAAAGTATCAAAAAAATGTGTTTATATGACAAATCCAGTGCACAAATATTAAGCAAGTTAAAAAAAGAAATTAACAGTAAATATATATACATTGAAATTAGAAAAAAAAATTAAAAAACGACTCACCCCCCCAATTCCTTCCCCCACTCTCATAACAACTACCGCCACGTAGTGAGCTTCGGCCATCACCGGCGTGAGGAGAGTGCACACCACGTTGATGAACACGCTGAAGAACATTACCCATTTGGCAGAAAACAATTCTGCTATACGACCACCTGGAGGAAAAAAGTTAATTTTAGTTATTACTTAAAATAAATAAATAAAAACAGCTTCACGCTGTATCCCGCACACAACAGGGTAGACAGAAGGAAACAAGTGTTAAGACACTCCGTTCCCCACTTTCTGCCGAATTCTGGAGGCATTGCGTGTTGAGTGGCAGAACTTAACGCCGCGCTTAACCTCGACACCAGAGCGAAGAAATGGAAATATAAATTTAAGTAAATATTTCATCTCCTCGAGCGGTGATCGAACCCACAACCAGACGATTTACAGTCATACTTTGTTCCCCTGCGCCACGACTGGCCTCGAATCGATGTTACTCGTATATAATTTGTTTGTTTTCTAGTTTTCTTCCACTTTAACACATTATTATATTTGGATCAGAAAACGAAACGTGCTTCGAACTCAAAATCTTCGCAACAACAAGATACGGAACAATCTATATAACAATTCATAAAATAATTATATCATACTATATTGAATACGTGAAAGATTTACCGGGAATTTGAGACACGAAATAGCCCCAGAAGTAGCAACTTAATATTATTCCTTGTATTTCTGACGACCAAAGAAAAGGTCCATCTGCTTCCTGAAACATATAAGTTAAAATAAAATAAATCAGCTTTATGCTATATGTATCTCACACACAGCAAGGTAGGCAGAGGGAACCTATTGTTTAGACACTCTGTTCGCCACTTTCCACAGAATTCAGGAGGCATTTCGCTTTTCTATTGACACCAGAGTGAAGAAATGAAAATATAAATTTAAATAAATATTTTTATTTCTTCGAGTGAGAATCGAACCCAGATACAGTCGCGTTTACAGTCACACTGACATTAGACACTGTGCGAAATAAGAATTTGTTATATTTGCATTATATGTTAACACCAATAATTAGCAACTCTTCAATATTGTAAAAGGTCCAGCTAACCGATTTTTACGTTCGTAGCTTTTGATGCTGTTGAGGCCAGTAGTGGCACAGGAGCACAAGTGTGCGATTGTATAGGTGATAGGTTGTAGGTTCGCTTGTCACTTGAGGAAATTAAATATTTAATATTTTCCTAGCTCTGGAAACGAGGCATAGCGCGGCGATGAGTTCCGCTATTCAACACGCAATACCTCCAGAGTTCGGCGAAAAATGGGTAATGAAAGTATTTTAATGGGAATAAAGTGTCTCAACTCTAGGTTCCCTCTGTAACCAAAGTATTCAGAGAGATTCCCTTTGAACCTACATGAAACCATAATGTACAAATGAAGTGATAAAAATAACCAGAATATACAGTTGTTGCAGTTGTTCAAGTTTAACCTTTTTTTACAGCTTCTTTTGAGTTTACATAAAAATTAAGGCCAATAAGATATATGGTCAAACTAAATTGGAATGTTGTTTATTGAAATACTTTCTAATCGATTTTAATGAGAATAAGTGGTGGAATCAAAATACTATGTAATTTCTGTTTGTCGCTAGTTGATGGAGCTTTTGTGATTCATGCGATATTGCTTTGGCTATTTACAGAATTAGTTCGGCTTCATTCAAGATATTTACGATCGTATTTGGTACGACAGAGAAATTTGTACCTTTTTTTTATATATAAATTGTAGTATATATTTGGAAAATTGTCATAAATTATTTCGAATAAAGGTGGCTAAGCACGGCACGGCGTTGAGTTTCGCAACCTAGCACGTTGTCCCTGACATTTAGCGAAAAGAGAGGAATGGAGGGACCTAAAACTATCCTAACTAAGGTTTCTTCTGCTTTCCCTGCTATGCGGGAAAAAGCGTGAATTTGTTTTCCTATGCGAATGTAGTATAGACATTTTGTGCACCATGGTATTCGTCTTTTTTAAATTTTATGGTTTTCCATAACTCCTACATACAGGCGTTTTGGTATGGAATCATTAGAAACACCTCATTGGTTGATGGAAGTTGTGGAGCAGGTGCTCCTGCTTAAATTAAATTTATAAAACTTCTAAATTAAATTTTTATTCCCATTTCTTCGCTCTGGTCTCGAGGCAAAGCGCAGTTGACTTCCGCCAATCAACACACAATGTCTCCAGAATTCGGCAAGAAATGGGGAATAGAGTGTCCTAACACTAGGTTCCCTCTGCCTACCCTCCTGTGGGCTGGATACAGCGTGAAACTGATTAGCAATTAGATTAGTATTAGCACAGTGACCATAGTAAAATCAATATACATTTTTAGTATGCATAAATTTATTGGAAGCAATCCAAAAGCATTTGGTAATTTATTTAGATAGAAACCTAAATTAGATTTGTTTGTAGATGAAAGAATTAAAAGGTTTAAATACTTTGAAATTTGATGGATGCAGCTGTTTTTCATTATGTTTGAAAGAAAAGATGATGGTTCAGAATGAACATCAGTAAAGAAAGAAATATATTAAAATATTTTAGTTATATGTAACTCGTGGTGGTCGTGACGTGTGGCATGTAAAACGCAATGGTTCAGGGTTCAATCCCCACCCGAATAAATTACTTTCATATAAGTCGAAAGTGAGGGGTGTACTCGTACTGTCTTAAGTTATCTTTATTTTGTACATTAAATCTAAAGAACTAATTAAAAAACATTTTCTTTATATAAATAAAACGAAAAGAAATTATCTTATTTTTATTATAGGCGCATACCTTGTTACCTTTTAGTACCCTATGCCAAATTTTTATTTTATTTTAATGCAAATATAACTCACTGATCTTTATGATCGCATATACTGATTCTAAAAATGTACTTGCGCGTACGTTTCCAGAGGACGAGTTATTTCAAATCTTTTATTATTATTTTATAGCTCTCACTTTCCTTGTATTTTAAAATAAATTGAAAATATTTTGATTGTTCATGCGATAAATTATTTCTGTTTGACCCCAAAGCTGTGAAAGTATAAATTAGGGTAGAAGATATAAAATCTCGATTAACTGCAACTGTTTTTGTGTACACTAATGTTTTTTAGCTTCACGCTGTATCACAGAGTAGTGTAGGCAGAAGGAACCTAGTGTTAAGACATCGTTCCCCATTTGCCGCCGAAATATTTCATTTCCTCAAGTGGGAATCGAACCAACAACCTGTCGCGACTAACGTTACAAATTATATTTTACAAGAATTTTATAAAAACAAATAGTGCTGTTAAATATTATATTAGGCACTTACATATGAAATGTGTGTTTTGTCGTAGTGGCTATTTTAATCACAAATTTCTCATCTTTCGTTGGAAGTTTTTTTCTGTTTACGTCACCCAATTTATAAAATGGAAAACTTTATTAATTTACAGCTCGAAGGATTAAATAATGTGTATGGCGGTCGTATCACAAAAGAAAATACAGTGCGTTTTTGGTTTTTCAACGTTTTCGTTCTAGAAATTTCGACCTGCAGAACGAAAGAAGAAAGAAGAAGTAGAAGTTCGAAAGTAAGGTCCGAATGAAATAAAAAAATTGACGGCTATTGTGGAAGCGGATCCATCGCAAACCATGTCCGAGTTAGCTGCAGGCGGTGTTATTGATAAAACTATTTTAATCCACTTGAAGCAAATTGGAAAGATTAAAAAGCTTGAAAGGTGGATACCTCACCAATTGAGCGTAACAAACCGGCAAACGCGTTACATTACTTAACCGACACAATAATGAAGAGGTTTTTCATCGAATCCATGACCTGTGATGAAAAGTTGACTTTCTACGATAATCGTAACCGCTCATCGCAATTGCTAAATCCTGCCCCAAAAGAAAATTTACCAAAATATAACTACTTGTAAGCGTTTGGTGGACTAGTGTCGGTGTCGTTCATTATGGTTTTCTCAAATCTGGCCACACGATTATGGCAGATGTCTATTTTCAGCAATTATAATCCATTAGCTTCCGTTTCCACGCTAGCTGCTAAACAACCAGGGCTGGTCAATCGCTCTACGCCACTGCTCATTCACAACCACACACTGTACAACATACAGCTACCGCATGAGAAGAGCTTCAATTGGTATGTCTAAGGCACCGTACCCCCCGAACCTTGCTCCAACAGATTACCATTTTTTTTTATTTGGATAACTTCTTGCAAGAGAAAAGAATCAATTCCGATGGGGCAGTCCAAACCGAATTTGAAGAATTTGAATTCCGTCGAATGGTTTTTTTAGTAAAGGAATCAATTAACTACCTATAAGATGACAAAAGTGCATAGGTAATAATGGTTCATACTTTGATTAATTAAATATATTATATATAAAATATTCGACTTTTTGTTCCTCCCATACCACACGCCAATTTCATATGTAAGGTGTTATAAGGATTATTATTGGCTGTTAAAATGTTGGAGTGCAGTGTACGCCATAGACGTTTTCAAGATAACAAAGGTCATTCCCTTCGACTAATAAACAAATTGTGAAGCCACATATGTATATATTTTGATATCGAAAACACCACAATTATAAATATATTAAGGATAAATATATTTATAAATATAATCTGTCGTGAGGCCGTGGTGGCCCAGGAGCACAAGGGTGTGACTGTAATGCGATGGTTGTGGGTTCGATCCCCACTCGATGAAATGGAATATTTATTTATATTTATATTTCAATTTCTTCGTTCTCGTGTCGCGACAAAGAGCGGTGTTGAATTCTGCCCCTCAGCCCGAAATGCTTCCAAAAATTCGGCGGAAAGTGAGGAAGGGAGTGTTTTAACTCTAGGTTCCCTCTGCCTACCCTGCTGTATATGGGATACAGCGTGAAAGATCAATCTGTAGTAAGAATATCAAAAGGGAATAAAGCTAATAATTTCAATAATCGTCAACTTTAATTAAATTATGGACACAATTTTAGAATAATATTTTAGAATATTCGGTAAAATGTGCCCGACGATAAGATGATTGTGGATTCACATCCCTTGCAGATGAACATTTTTTTATGCTGAAATAGGCTTGCGTTTTACCGTATCAAGTCCGATAATAAAAGATAATATGATGTACGGTGATACACGCTGGTCTTCTTTTTTCCTGACTGAGTGAATACTCAGTCACTTTCCAATTAATTCCTATTCACTCGGTTTCTGAAGCTAGTGAATACAGATAGTGAAATTACGAATAACCCATCAAACTGAGCGTAAAAATATAGTAAAACAATATATCTATATTAAACATTCTATATTTCTGGAAACGTACTAAATTTCTTAACTGTTTATCAATTTTTGTAAATAAATAAAAAATAATGTTACCTTAACCACGGTAGAGCTCTCCGCAGGCTCACTATCTACATCAGTAACAACAGTTGAATTTTCTATCTTTCTTGCTTCATGAGCTTGTTCAAGAGCTGTGTGGTTCAACATGCCCACCATAGCAACGGATAGGTTCACTTTTAACCCATAGACGATCGCCATTCCTATAGAGCCCAAGATCGCGAAAATGTACCGCGCGGGTACAAATCCTATAACGAAAACAAAACATAGGGTAGAATAGACTAAAATAGTTTATTGTACACATAAAAATATACATAAAATATTAGAAAAACAAAATTACAAATGCATATAATATAATTAAATATGAGGCAACCGTCGTGGCGCAGTGGCACAAGCGTGTGATAATTATTAAATATTTTCATTTCCTAGCTCTGCTAACAAGGCAAATCGCGGCGTTGAGTACCGCCATTTAACACACAATGCCTCCAAAAATTCAGGGGAAAATCCTGCTATTGTATGCGGAACACAATGTGAAGCTAAAAAAATATTAAATATATGCAAAGGCGATTTTATTGCTTCAATCAATCTGTCAGAAGTTCATAGGTAATAAATAACAAACTGAATAGTAATAACAAACGTAACTATTTACATTTAGTCGTTATGGTGCAGCGGCACATTGCCAGGCTGTAAACGCAACGGTTGAGGTTTCCTCCGAGTGATTATATTTATATATTTTATTATATATATTATTTAGATTAGAAGTACTTATTAATAACTGATGGAGACTCTGGTCTCATCTCCCTGTGGAATGTGGAGGGACAGGGCAATGACGTGTTTCATTTTATTTATTTCCTTTGTTCCGCACAGCAAAGTATGCAGTGGGCAATGTAGTGTTAAGACACTCTACTTCCGAATTCTTCAGGCATTGCTTGCATAGGGAACGGAGTGTCTTAACACTAAATTTCCCCCACCTACCTTGCTAAATGCTGGATACGCCGTGAAGCAAAAAAACTATTTATCATTTTATTAAAATATAAAACCTATGTATTTATATAAATGAGTTTATAGGTCAGCCATTACCTCTCTCTTATCGTATATCATAACACATTTAGATATGACACAAAATATATAGTTGATAAAAATAATGTCGTGGCATAATTTTCACAACTTTCTCCATATATTCAAATCTTTATTTAATATATATTTTAATTAAATAAAATCTATAAATAGAAAACAAAACAATTATTATGAAATAAATGAAAGAAATATTTATTTCATAATAATTGTTAACCATTTCTTAGAATTAGTAATTTAAAGTTCTATATGACGACGTTTAAAAATAGATGTAACAATGAGTAATATCTAAAGGACATAATTACCTACAGACAAAACAAATAGGTTCTGTTACGTGTAATATGTATATTTATAGAAAAATATAAATAAACATTAATAATATTTAACTCAAATTTTCCTTCTTAGATATTCTATGGAAAAATCTTTAGCAGCACCCATATCAGTAAACAATTAGTTAATAGCTTTTCTAGATAAATTGCTCGTAGACAGCGAACTTCAACTCTAAAGCTTCTCAGACGAAAGAACATTGTTAGGTATGACTAACGTGACCAGACGTCACGTTTTGAACCGGACTGTCCCGTTTTTCGTTTGTGTGTCCCGGTGCCCCGAAACATGCCGCCGGGATGTACAATTGTCGTCGTTCTTTCGGTATGGCATGAATATTTGGTCGGTCGAAACAAGTTCAAAAAACGGAAGTATTCAATTATTTATTAAAGTATCTAATAGGTATATCCTCAAAATAAACAAAAGCACCTTTAGATGTCCAGATAAAATTAAAGTTATCTTAAAAAGAACATCTCCCTAAAAAAGCGAAAAAGACGAAAACCGTATCCCGCTTTGAGTCAACCGAAAAATGGTCACGTTAAGTATAACTTATAGGGGAATCTAATCCTTATTTTTTACACATATATGTGATATTTAAATTATATACAACAAGAAATATGGAAAAAGTTCAATGACGCAATTACAGGAATTAGTTAGGAAATAAAAAGAGACGTTATATTCTCAACAACAAAAATTATTACAACTTCAAAATTTTAAAAACATATCAGAAAAGGGAATAGAACAGTACATTAACATAAATCGGGACATTGACCTTTACGGTCAAAGTAGAAATGTATACAAACATTAGCTTATTAAAGATAGGTGTTTCTAAATGATAAACACTTCAATAAATTTGTAATAATTTAAGGTATAGATTATTATTTTATGAACTTTTTGGGAAATATTGTAAATGATTTACCTTGCATTACATTAATGCAATATAATTGCAACTTAATTTCATTTTTTTTATTTTACTTTATTTTTGTCGAATTTATTATGATAGCCTTAATTGAAATTGGTAGGATTAACTTATTAGGCTGATTACTTCTAATTGCGATTTTTTTAAATATTTATAACAACTTTAAAATATAAAAGCACCCAGAATTATTTAAGAAATAACTATATTTATTTACATTAAAACAAAACTCTACGCACCTTCCATTTATTTAAAAAATACACCAAAAATAGTTAAAAAGAAATAGGTACTTACGCCCCAAAACATTTCCTTTAGCCGGAACCTCCATTTTCACTTAAATATATACTACAATAATTTAAAACAAATAAATTATTATGAATATAAAATTTTAAATAATAATCAGTTAATATTAACAAAAAAATAAATTATCAACACGTATTGTAAGCAACCAACTGGACTAGTGAATAACCCTATACAGACTTATTTCTAACGTGTATTATATCACGCAACATATTGAAATCTTATTTGACGGCGTCTTGTTTACTTTTATACCGTAGTGGGATGTGCAACGTGCCGACGGGCATGCACCCGAAAATTCAAATGACTTCATAGCGCGTCCATTACTACTTCCATTTGAGCTTTCGCGCTCTTTCAAGGTGACCTTCAAACCTTCGAGAATCAATGGCGCACGTAGCAAAAGCTCCTACTTCACGGCCCGAATGTTGAAAACTAACATTCCTATTTTGTTTTGTAAGTAAATACAGTAGTGTATAAATGATATAAAACCAATAATATTATATTATTATTATTTTTTTAAATTGCTAATATTTATTAATTCGTTATCTTTACGAGTTAGTATGCCCTTTTAATGGAATTTTTCAAACGTTAATCGTAGTCATTACAATTGAAATCAAAGAAAATATTCATTTTCCAATAATTATCGAGTTTCCTAGTTTAGGATAAGTAAACTAGATGGCGACTCCATTTTTGCTTACATCCGTAAACATTTTGATTTAAATTTAAATATTAATTAATATTGTTAAACATATAATTGATAGGTATTCTTTTTAGATATCATATATTAATAAGCTATTTTATTATTATCCAGTGCTTGCCAGAACCAAGAAATTTATTGTTTTTTTATTTTTACTTATAGTAACACGTATTAATGATCATAGAAATTATGTCAACGTGACGACTTGACGAGTGTCAGTTGTCAGGTGAACGTCAACCTTTCGACTTGGTCGGAAGTGCGAGCTTGAAGCAATTTCTGTTGAATAATGTAGACAATTATTAGTTAAAAAATATATGTTAACCCTATACGATCTAAAAATTCAAAATTATATTTTTGTCTGTGTCTTTTTTTTAATGTGACACTGTACAAGTGATGAATGCGGGAAGAAAGTTTTTTGTTTGTCCAAAGTGAAAGTTTGTTTATTATGTTACGTGCTAATTCGTGAAGAAATGTCCCTTGGTCTTCATTAATAATTAGTGTCAAATAGTCAGTCGAAACGAGTATTAAGTGGACAACGAGGATATTATTCGCACTTACTTAATTTTATTTTAAGATGGCTCTTAAAATGGAACAGAAAAACGATCTCGATTTTATACTCAGAAATTTATTGGCTGGAGGTAAGTTTATTGAATTATGTTATAGACTAAAAATAAAAACACTAAGGCATGCTTAAGATTATGTACTTGCTAGTAGTAACTTTTTAGGCGTTTATCAAATAAAATATTTGCCTAAATAAAAATATTATTGTTTCAGGTGTTGCAGGAATGTGTGCTAAGACCACTGTAGCTCCTCTTGATCGTATAAAGATCCTTCTGCAGGCACAGTCAGCTCATTATAAGCACCATGGGGTGTTTGGTGGACTGATGGCAATAGTGAAGCAGGAGTCCCTTATTGCATTATATAAAGGCAATGGTGCTCAGATGGTCAGAATTTTTCCATATGCAGCTACACAGTTTACAAGTTTTGAAATTTATAAAAGAGTGAGTATAATATGTATGTTTTTTAAAATAAGAAATGTACTTAAAAATGTCTCCAAATATATCAAATAATAACTTTAAATGTAATGTCACGACACTCCATTCTTACAATTCCACCAGAATTCGAAATATAGTATGTAGTGTGGTGGAACTCATTTCTTTATTTTCTTAATAGAATAAGGAAGTGATATTCACCTCCTCAATGAGAATTGCCACAAACAAGTTAACATGCTGGCACTGCTTTATAATTTCATTTTTCTTTGTGATTGTGAAAATTATGTTATATTCCAACAACCTCTTCCTACTGCATGTTAACATACTAAACATACAGCACATATCACTAATCGCAATGTCGAAATATCTTAGGTAACTTACGCCAAGAAAAGTTACAAAACATTTGCTAACTACTTAGTGTATTGGTAATAATATATCCATCACTTGGACAAGAAGCACTATATTGTTCGCTCTTTTACTATTTTTTGAAAAATTTAAATTATATTAAAATATTCTTCTTAATGTGAAATAAGACAAAAAAAATGTCAAAAATATTTGATAAATTGCATTACATCTAGCAGTATGCCAGATCATTCTTAGCAATCTTCTTCTTTTATGTAGTAAAAATTCTGCCTACAAAGATAGTAACAAAAAAAATAATAACAAGCATATAAAAAAATCAATGCCAGTTGATAATAAGGGACAGTTTCCAAGAGGTTTTTTTATCCCATACAATTTTTTTATATGTCAATAAATATTTTTCGTACAAATTTTCATCATATTTTATATGTTATTTTATTAGTCATTTTCAATTACAATTTAGAATATACTATTGCATTTTCTATAATAATTTAAGAAAATAAATATTGAGGCCAGTCATAGTGCAGGGACACAAAGTGTGAATGCAAAACTGACTGGTTATGGATTTGATCCCCATTTGAGGAAAAGTTCCACCACTCAACACACAATACAATGTGAAACTGATTTTTTTTAAATGAACATTTATTTAGTTATTATTATTTTAAATATATATGCTCTCTTAAAAGTAATATGATGACTACATAATTCAAAGTCACTCACTATCTTTTTACGAATAACAACTTCAACATAAATATCTAAAAAACATGAACTCTAACAGAATAAGTAAACTTTATTTTACAAATACTTAATCGTGACTAGTATCATCTTATAAACAGGAAAAATTATATCATTTTAACTTAACTTACATCTTAAATACATATAATACAGTGGCAAATAAATGTTAATAAAAAGATATTTATATTCAAATATAGATAAATAAAATGCCTTAATTATGTTCCATATCGCGTAATAGTTTAATCAATTATAGTTCGAAAAGATTGTTCAAAAACACGAATATGATATGTGAAAATAACAGTAAATTAATATGTAACGGCGAATGAAACGAAACGTAACGACGCCGTTACGGCGTAGTCTTGCTTAAGGATGTAGCTTGTGTATTATACGTATATGTATTAATACTGATTAATACATTAAAGAATATTAAAGTATTCAAATGTAAAACGCAACACAAAGAATAAATAATTTAAAGAAATCGTTGACGGTAAATTATGGATATTTAAACTTAGTATTTAATTTAAATTAAGTAAAAAAACACATTTATAATAAAAAAGTACAAACGTAAACACAGCAGAAGCATACGAAGCGTAAAATTTACCAGTTTATTGTACCTTCAAAAGTTTGCTAGTCTTAAAATATATTCCGTTGCATTTTCACCGTTGCACGTTGCTTAAAATATAATTGAAGATTTGTATAGACAAAAGGAGTATATGACAATTTATTTTATTTTTTTTGTGTAAAAACTAAAAAAAAATTAAGGTCATTACATTGAAACTTTAGCTGAAAACGCCATTACTGATCTAAATACTTACTTAAAATTTGTAATATTTATTTTTCAAAAAACCTATTATTTCTGTTTTTGCAATGAAACTTTGTTTTTTTTTTTTATTAAATAAGATTATTTGAACAAGATAACAAATAATATCAATTGTTCATAATTATTTTAATACGCTTTAAATCTAACTGAATTGAGAAAATCCAAAAATGTGATGGATATATCACCTTCAGCCATGCATCCTCAATTAGTAATTAAGAGATGAAAAGGAATGTTATGAATGCGGTAAAAAGATTTGATTTTGCTTGTGGCACACTAACACGGTTTTTTAAGGTGCGGTCGAAGGCGTCGCGACCGCTATGACTGTGCATGCGCTGTAAATCCGGAATCGAATTCATTACCATATAGGAAAAATAAATATACTATGTAATTCCTACACGTATATAAAATACTTAATTGTTTCATAGGTAAAGTATTCACAGAATAAAAATGAAGAAGTTTCTTAGTTGAATGTTAATCAGTCTCAACAAACTGTATTTTAAAAGGAATTACATTACCGAGACTGTGCTTGTATCACAGAATAAAAAAAACCATGTTCAATGACTGGCTGACTTAAAGCTTACTAGCGGAACAATTGATTTGAATTTCATAAAAATAGTACTAAAAATTAGTAAATTTATGATAATACCACTTAAATTTTTTATGACATGACAGGCAAATAAAAAACGACGAAATAAGTCTTATAAAATGGTAAATTTTCATAAAACGAAATAAAATGTCATAAAATTTCTTACAAGAAAATTAAAAAATATATATTTACAAGCCATTAAGTTTAACTTTTAACTTCACTGACGACAATATTAGTGTTTTTACTGTTTAGACGTGCAATTATAATAGCAAATGTTTAATGTAGCGTGGATGATTATGTTTTAAATGCGATATCACAAGACATGATAACGGGCTTACAATCACGAAGGTGGTTCTTTCTATTATTGTCTTATTTATAGCAAAAGTTGCCTTAATTATTATTAGAAAATATCGATATTTATTTATATTTACCACACAATTTCTTAATGTGATAAAACAATACATTCATTTTTTATATTTCACATGGTGACTATATCTGAAAGAGATGGAGAAAGGACGGGATGCAAGATCAGTGTAAATGGTAAAATATTAGAACAAGTGAATGAAGTGGTATATTTGGGAAGTATGATCAGTACAGATGGAAGATTGATACCTTGGATGGATGTGGAAAGGCGTATTGCTGCCGGATGCGGTTAGCTCAGCTGATCGAATCCGCAATGAAGATACACAGAATGGCAGGTACCAGCGACAATGTCACGGTTAGAATGAAGAACGTGCTCAGATGGTTTGGGCACGTCCAACGAATGAGTGATGAAAGAATGGCAAAAAAGATTTATGATGAAAAAGTGAGTGGTAATAAAGGTAGGGGGAGACCTCGATTGACCTTCGAAAAAAAACAGTATCGAACATACTGGAGGAAGGTCACGTAAATAACAGTGGACGAGGCGAAAGAGATATGTAGAGACCGTAGCGTTTGGCGCTTCGTTCTCTCTGACTACCCAAGTTAAGTTACTTAGTCACTTAACAAATTTCCAAATCGTTTATATATTTATATACCTTTTTTATATCTATAACTATCGAAAAGACATTAACTTAACTTAAACATATTTCCGCAATGTCTTTAAATTCTTCTTACATCAACATGTATACAAGATATATATACAAAATAACGGTTACTCGTAACTAATAGGGGGATTCATAATATCTTTATCAAAATTGATACCAGCCGCAAACAGATTATCATATCAGCAACAAATTGAAAAAATGATAAAATATATCAAAACTATACGTACCCTATTACGTAAAAAGTACTTGTAAATACGTGCCCAATCTACCCTTATTATTTGTTGCACTTTTTAGTGATTACTTCTAAGCTAATGGCCACACAAAGTATTTTGTATCTGTATGTTTTTATACTAACATTATAAAGGTGAAGATTTAGTTTGTTTGAACGCTTTAATATCAGGAACCGTAGTTCGAATTGAAAAAATGTTAATGGATCTGGATTTATCGAGGTAGGTTATATATAAGGTACATTATATCACTTTAACCGTTCCATCTAACCCACCGTACCTGTGCTATATAAATCTTAGTTAGTTTTATTCGACCACGTAAATGAAGCCGAAGATAAACGCTAGTTCATTATATTAGAAAAACCACAGTTGAAACTAATTTAATGGGTGTATAGATTTTAATTTGGATATATTTGTTTTTCTTGACTTTTTAGATCGTTATTAGATAGTAGAGGAAGTAACATTTATACAATAATCCCGAAGATTTAATGACTTGAAACACGAGTTAGTAATGATTGATTAAGTATCTATTAATATCTTATAATATTAATCACTAAAAAAAATATCCTCGGCACCCACTCTATTGTTATAATTTGCCCTGTGCTCTCTAAAAAGTCGCCTTAATTTCTTAAGATCAACCACATTAAATGGTGCTCCGAGTCGGACCGGGGAGTTGCTATGACAGAAAAACAACCTACCTCCTGAGGTTAAATGGGTAAGAGGGTAACAAAGTAAAGAGTATTTACCCCCAGGCCATCACTTGTAGTGGAAGTGGAACTTGGAAGTCGTAAAATCGATTACGTAGCCATTTTGACCCATGCAAAAAAATCTCGTAAAATGGAGATACGCTCCTGAAGATCAAACAATATGTTACTGAGGTGCCACTCCACAAAACATTGGCACACTTGCACAGCTCCTGCTCAAACCATCCGCCTGACTGCTGGTTTGATGATCTGACTATGGCAACGATTAATGCAGTCAGCGTGGGAGCATTGGCAAACCTCAATTTAAGCAAACTAATCATATAACTCGAAGAAGAAGAAGATTTTTGAAAAAAATAGAAGCTTATACAAATTATATGTATACACAAATCAACTAAACACAAATAAAAAGGAAAATTGGAAGCTGTTTTTTATATTAAATCTGTACTATTGAACCAGGTGATGTCTATTTCAGGAAGCAATACGCTAGTTCTTTTGAATGTTTACATGTTTTTTATCTGATTGAGCCGCGACCGTGAACTTAACCTCGGATGCAAAATCAATATAGGATTGGTACCTATCGAGAGGAAAAAATCTGACATGATTGTAATGACAATGTTATCTTATCACAATATGGCAATTTAAATTTGCTCTTAGGATTTTTTGTATGTATATGTGTTTTTAAACAGCATGCATGGGCTTTTTCCCTCAGTAGATCGAACCTATGTATTACAAAATTTTCAAGACATTGCGTGTTGAGTTGGAAGATATTAATTGTTTTTTTTTAACTTCACGCTGTATCCCGCATAAACCCTGACAGCTCTTAATTTCTTTCCCTTCTGCTCTGCTTAATTGTAATCAAATTTTGAAAATGTATACTGCTATATAATAAGTTACTATATTTAAAGAAATGAAGAAATGAGAAAAATAATTTTATAAATAAATTACTTTTCTCATTTTTCTTTAAATAAAGTAATTTCCTTAAGTAAGGGTGGAACGTACGACAATATATAAATTTCATGTACGTAATTTTTTAAGTATATATATAAATAGCTATACGTAATACGTAATGATGTAAGTTTAAACATTATACACGTCTTTTAATTTTTTATACGACGAGGTAAGTCATAAATTTATGTCGAACTGACGTAGAACGTTAAATCTAGGTAATTATATATTATTATATAATTATAAAATATATTAAAACAAAAAAAATAGTTATACTATGTATTTTTTTTTATTTTACTACTATTGCTACCGCTACCTGTGTCAAAACTACTTATTTATGTTTTCTACCGTATTTTAAGTCAATTGAATACCTTTGTCGTAGCGTTTGGCGCTCCGTTCTCTCTGACTACCCCGCTAGGGATAAAGCGTGAAGTTAGTTATAGTTATGAATACCTTTAGCATTAACTTTTCACGTCCAATATATTTATATTCTTATTGTATTCATAAGGTACTTATTTTAGTGAAAACAAGATCAAAATAAATGTCTTCCTATGAATGTAATTATTTTTTAGTGATAAGGTTACACCTAAAGCTACATCCGTTGTAAATACGGACATCGTGGATTGAATTTTCACTTAATGTTAATTTTAGTTCAGCTTCACGCTTTATACCGCATGTAGCAGGATTGGCAGAGGAAGCTTAATGTTAAGACACTCCGCTCACCACTTTCCGCCGAATCCTGGAGGCTGTTCAGTGGCGGAACTCAACGCCGCGCTTTGCATCGACACCAGAGCGAAGAAATTAAAATATTAAATAATTCATTTCCTGGAGTGCTAATAGAACGCACAATCTGTGGCGTCACAACGCTCGTGCTTCTGCGCCTTGCCTTAAATATTTATGACGTTAATATTTGTGTCCATCTATCTTTATATCTCTATCTCTATCTATCTACCAATTGCTTTGTTTTAACTCAACTTAACTACTAAAGTGTAGTTCATCAAAATCGGTTCATTAAAAAAAAAGTTATCGTCATTTGAAAGAAGTCGTAATTAATTCTACACAGAGATAAAGAACGATCTTGAAAGAAATATCAAGTAAATACAAAGATTTTTTGGTTGTATCGAAAGAGGACGGTAGTCCATATTATACGACTAGTCCATATTTAGGAAACTTGCTATATTCTTATCAATAAATACATTACGTTTATACTAATATGTTATTTGTTACTACTGACCTACTATACGTTCGTCAATCTCAACTTTCTACCGAATTCTGGAAGCAATGCGTGCTGATTGGCGGAACTCAACGCCGTGCTTTGTCTCAAAACCAGAGTGAAGAAATGAAAATATAAATTTTGTGGGGATCGAACCCCACAACAAGTCTTCAGTCACTTTCTGCTCTTGCGCCATGACTGGCCTCATGGACTGGCTATTTTATTAGAATTTATATATGTTCGTACTTCTTACTAATTAAATATATATTTTACTAATATGAAATTCGTTTAACTGAGTTTCTTCGAAATAACAAAATGATACAAGATTTCCGATGATTCATTTGATTCTGCTTAAAATTGCAATATTGTTCTCAATCGTTATATGAGGTTGTTGACCCATATAAAGTCCAAGACAATTGCTTTCGATAGTGGCTTAATCAAAAGATATATCGGACATACAGATTGACTCTTATTTTATATTTGAAAGTGTAATAAAATATTTTTGTCAAACAATATACAGACATAATAAGATTTTCACGATTATTACACGTGATTAATCCGGTTAAAATAGTTTCATTTAAAATAAATGAAACTATCTTAACCGGATTAATCGCGAATTACAAAATATATGCGATTACTCCAGTTAAAAAAAAATAAAAAAAATTGCGGCGCACGCGCTTAAAGCAATTCGATGGTGTTCAGTATTATTGTTATTCCGTTGTTTAAAGCTAAATAAGACTTACACTGTAAAGTAATATTAGCCTATGTGCTGCTGGGCTGGGCAGGGCAATGTAGCAAAATAAAAAAAAAAACGGATCAGTAGATCTAGAGATTAGTAGTTTAAACAAACAGACTGTTTCCTTTTATTATATAGTAGTTGTAATTTAACTTTATTATATAGTAGTTGTAACGAAACTATATGTTTTGTTTTATTATGTGTAGTTAACATTACATGAGGCCGGTCGTAGCGCAGCGGCACGAGGTGTGACTGTAAAACCGACTGTCTGGTCTGGTGTCGAGGTTAAACGCGGCGTTGAGTTCTGCCATTCAACACGCAGTGCCTCCAGAATTCGGCAGAAAGTGGGGAACGGAGTGTCTTAACACTAGGTTCCCTCTGCCTACCCTGCTGTGTGCGGGGTACAGCGTGAAGCTGATTTATTTGATTTATTTTTTATTTGTTAACATTACCTAATAGTGAGTAGAATCATTTATCTTTAGATTATGACAGGTTCAACTACTGAATGTATAAATCGTAACAAAGACGAAATAACATTGTTTTCTGGATTATCACGTTAAATATTAAATAATTTTATTAAAAATTATTTTATAAAAGAAAACATAATCTACTTTTTCATAAAACACGAACATTAATGTAGGTAACTGAATTTTTAGAAACACATTTGTTAGATGATACCGTTAGATGTCTAGCCACAAAGCATTATGCGAATACACGTTTTAACGTCATTACATTCCATTGTACATTTTAATTTTTAACTTTTTTTCTCGTTACGTAAGTTCTATAATAATTGACACATTTATTTAAGCTCTACATATAATTTATGTAAAATCAGCGTGGCGCACAAAGTGTGACTGTAAAATAGACTGGCTGGAGTAGGTTCGATCCCCACTCGAAGAAGTGAAATATTTATTTACATTTAAATGTTCATTTCTTCGCTCTGGTGTCGAGGCAAAGTTAAATATTTATGTAGAAAATGTATAAAAATTTGAACGTAGCGGGACTCGAACCCGCGCCTCCTGGAAACCGGCGAGGTTCGAGTCCCGCTACGTTCAATTTTTTATACATTTTCTAAATAAGTATTTTTCTTTTCTAAGTGTGGAATAACACTTTAAAAATGTTAAAAAATATATCACGTTAATTTGGCTTATAGAAAGAATATATTTTT
Source organism: Heliconius himera (assembly GCA_021202915.1). NCBI lineage: Eukaryota > Metazoa > Arthropoda > Insecta > Lepidoptera > Nymphalidae > Heliconius > Heliconius himera. Next base: position 802,136 of record JAJHJA010000155.1, on the reverse strand, counting down.
ATTACAAAAATTATAAATAATTTATCTAAGAAATCAATTATCTGAAGTCAATCAACTAACAAAATAGAATTAAATATTTTTTTAAAGTTTGAGCCCTTTATACTTGGCAGCTTAAGCAAGGTAATTAAAGAAACATTTATAAGAGAACTAGAGAAGGTATTTTCTACTCCTCCGTCCGCAAAATTTTCATAATATTCGTATTTATAAGAATATTGTAAAACTAAAAAAGTAAATGAACATTTCTTTTTGTTTCAGTATATAGGTAGTCTAAGTATACCATTAGTTCAACACGGTGATAAGTTCGTGGCTGGCGCCGCGGCGGGGGTGACTGCGGTCACCCTGACTTACCCCTTGGACACGATTAGAGCTAGACTAGCTTTCCAAGTGACAGGGGAACACCGGTACACGGGCATCGTGCATGCTGCCACCACTATATTTAAGGCTGTAAGAGTTTGCTATTTTAATTTATTTAAGTAGATATTATCTTAAAATAAAGATTTAATTTATTTAGTTACATCATTTAATAAATAAAAAGAAAATCAGCTTCACGATATATTCTAGTGTTAAGATGCTCCGTTACCCACTTTCCGCCGAATTCTGGAGGCATTGCGTGCTGAGTGGCAGAAATGGAAATATAATATAACTATAAATATTTCAATAAATGAAATATTCAATAAATATTTCATTTCCTCGAGTGGGGATAGAACCCACAACCAGTTGCGCACAAACAGTCACACTTTGTGCCTCTGCGCCACGACCGGCCTCATATATTTAATAAATAAGAACCATTTTTTTATAAAAGAAATTGAAGCAATTATGTGGGAATTGGTCAGCGGCTGGCTGAAAACACAAGTCGTGGGTTCGATTCCCATTTTTTCCCTTTCGAGAATTTAATTACTTTCAATTTCCTAGCTCTGGTAACAATGATGAAGGACATCTTCGGTTCCGCCATTTGTCGAGTAAGGTCTCGAATATTTGGTGGTACGTGAAGTTCAATAGAGAACGTAATGTATGAACTTAGTGCAGCTACACTACTGACACTGCTATATGCAGAATAACTAAATAGAATCTATAGAATTTGATTTCCAAATTAATCGATTCAAAATTTTTATTCTATTGAAGACCTCTAAAATTTTTAAAATTTTAACAACGTTACGCCAGTATTAATATCTATAGAATAAAACTATATTGTTTTTAAATTATATACATTTAAAAAAAAAACAGTTATATAATTTTTCTTTACAAGTTTTCTGTATTGGAGTCTTTTATTTTGTTATTGAAGCAAATGTTCCTTTATTTTGTACATTTTAGGAGGGCGGTATACGCGCATTATACCGTGGCTTCGTACCAACTATGGTGGGGATGGTGCCGTACGCGGGGTTCAGTTTTTACTGCTTTGAATCTCTTAAGTTCTTTTGCATGAAATATCTTCCGAGCACATTGTGCCGCAAATGTGAAAGGAATACCGGTAAGTGTGCATTTAACTTTTAGTCATAAAGTATTTTAGTAGTTATCTCTTACTGTTATACAGTATAAAACAGTTTCACGCTGTATCCCGCACACAGCAGGGTAGACAGAGGGAACCTAGTGAAAGACACTCCGTTCCCCACTTTCTGGCAAATTCTGGAGGCATTGCGTGTTGAGTGGCAGAACTCAACGCCGCGCTTTGCCTCGACACCAGAACGAAGAAATGGAAATATAAATTGAAGTAAATATTTCATCTCCTCGAGTGGGGATCGAACCTACAACCAGCCGGTTTTACAGTCACACTTTGTGCCGATGCGCCACGACCGGCCTCTGTCTGTTATACTGTATAATTTTAAAATTATGGTTTTTGTAATGTCGGAAGTTCTTCATATTTATGTTCCACGCAATTTGCACGTTTCAAATCGTTTTTTAATGTATTTAATATTGTAGTGTCATAAAATGTATACATTTTATGCAACTTTCGTCCTCGCATAAATTTTATTTGAGTTGAAAAGTAAAAGTTATAATTCCACAATCAAAATGGACAATAGAGATATTTTTCACAAATATATTTCTGGAATAAGTCAAATATATTACAAATATATAATTATTGACCTTAATTTAAAAGGGAGTCTTCAACTAGTTTTTCTTTATATCATACTTTCATTCAACAGCTATAACCATTTATGCCAGGAGATTTCAACCGAGGTAAAAAAAAAGTTAATATTAGTTTCTATTCGCATTCATTAATCTGGCAGCGCCAAATATTGATATTAAAACTTTTTATTCTAATTTTTTAGTTACTTCTACTTCTTCCTGGCATTAATTCCGTCTATTGCCACGGCCTGCCTTCCTACTGAAGCTACTCCACTTTGCACCTTCTTTAGCGTCCTTTGTGGTGAGACCATTGTCGACGCTCTTTGAGCTTATCCGCACTTCACGGACTCCAAAACTACCTCGAATGAATGTGTAACGGTATGCGGTCAGACCGCGGTACGCCGCACATCCACCTCAGCATCTTCATTTCCGTGGCGTGAAGCTCCTGAGTGTACCGAGATAATGCTGGCCAGCATTCACTGTCGTAAAAAGAACCGGCCGAATGATGATCTTGTATATCAGCTCCTTGAATTTTGATGATATCCTGCAATCGCAGACCGCTCCAGTGGCCTCCTGCCATTTGGCCCGCAGCGCTTATCTGGCTACGGATATCATGATCGATGCCTCCAGATTCGTGCATAACAGATCCAAGGTACCTGAAGTTTTCCGACTTAACGGGTTCAAGACTTGCTTGAGTCCGGCCTCCCGCAGTCCATGCACTCGGTCGTCGACAAATTTAGCCTAAGACCACCATTCTCAAGCCTTCCATATATTCACTTTACACTCTAGCGTCAGTCGCTTCTCATCAATGAGTGCGATGTCATCGGCGTACATCATCAACCACGAAGGTTGGTCATGACAATGTCTAGCACTACTTTGAATAAGAACGGACTAAGAGTCGAGCCCTGGTGAGCCCCTACTGTATTCTGGAAGAGTTTAATGTCGCCAACAGCAGTCCTAAATAGAAGCGGAATCGTGGTGCATGTCTCTGATAATCTCAATATAGTCCTCAGGGATCCATATGGATCGCAACGCTCACCAGATACACTGACGAGGCACACAGTCAAAGGCCGCCTGTAGATCTAAAAAGGCCAGAAGTCCTTTGATTGTGTGCCTCATATAGTTAGTTACTTTTACTATCCTTATATAAATTTAATCACTAGGTGGTCTAGTCCTAACCGTGCCAGGTAAGTTAGTGTGTGGTGGACTCGCGGGTGCAGTGGCCCAGTCAGTCTCATATCCGCTGGATGTGACGCGACGACGGATGCAACTGGCTTGTATGAACCCCGAAACGGCGAAATTTGGGTAAGTCTTATTTATCTTATTACTAGCGACCTAAATACTTGAACGTATTATTATTTTATGGCTACATTGTATAAAATAATGACATAAATTGTAGCCTATGTGTTTTTCTGAAATATTATACTATATAACTGTAAAAGTTCCGTTCAGTAGTTTTTGCGTAAAAGTGGAACAAACATCCGTCCTCACAAACTTTCACATTTATAATATTAGTATGAGTGGTAGGACATAATACGTAGATTAGAAGTACTTTTAGTTTTTCGTTTCGTTTATTTCTTTGTTTTTTTGAAGTCTTAGAAAAAAGGGTATAAGTTTCTGTAGAAAAACTTTTGGCTTGAATATAATATTTAATACCTATAAAATATTATCTATAGTACAAGTAGTGTTGTAATTATACTTTTTTTATGGTTGTATGATGACAAGGTAAATTATAAATGAAGATATAGTCGTAATTAGCTTTAGCAAAAAGTACAATCTAGGAGTGTAAATAATTTTTGTTAAGAAAGGTACTATAGGTACATATAGCTACGTATAGACATGGTCGTATGAAGGTGGTAAGCCGGGTGGCCGGTGCCCGCCCTTTTGGGGCGTAATCTACTTATAACAAAAATTTGCCCCGAACGTATCTGTTCAAAGCTAAGGTTAAAAGGGAACTTAAATTTATAAGAAAGTATAAATTGATAAGTTAGAAATGGCTATTTTTAAAAATTAATGTAAAGTCAATATTATTTTTAAAAATCTCTAAAATAACATTTAAAATGATTAATTGCACAAGACAAAACACAATAAAAAAATTATGCTATATTATAAATATTTATAAAATAAAAAATATATATTTTAGCAGTGCACCTAGAAATAGCTAATTCTTCCTTTATGCTTATATTGTATTTATATTTTAACAAATTATTTTGCTTACTTTCTTGTTCTTTTTATTTACTAATTTATATTATAAATAATATTTTATTTTTTATTGCATATTTCTTGCACTGGTGTTGGCAACACTAACAGAAGGTTGGTATTACCTGTAGGTCTTAGTAAAATAGATCTTTTTTTTTTCAATTATGCCATTTTCATGATCATGCTTTTCATTTATATTTATATTTTAAGTACCACTTAAATTTTTTTTACAAGCTTATACATTAACTTAACAAATTTCTTTATGCTTAAAATTTAAATGACCATACACTAATAATCCCAAGATATTTTTGTATTTGTTTTTGCTATATTGTTTTTCTTATTTTTCGTTAAAACTTACTTATTATATTACGATTCCTGTCACTGTTAATTATTCATGAAAAGTACATTAGTATTGACAATGCTAAAAGAAACACTTTATTGCTTTTTTTAATTACTACTCACAATTGTTAGACAAGGTTTTAGTGTTCCCATTTTTAATTCATATAAAATATTGTTATTCTAATCATTTATAAATTATCATTAATATTTAGCTTTAATTTAAACCCCCGACCGTTATATTTATTTTGCTAATTCAAGGGTGAAACTATTAATTACTGTTTTTGTTAAACGTTATGATAAATACCTATGAATATTTTCTTTTTATTAAGTTACATAATCAGTAGACATATGTTTCTTAATACATTAGTGTTTTTTTAACTTGACCCAGATGCACATCAGGCAGATGGAACTCAGTGTTAACACTCCGTTTCCCATTTTCCGTAAAATTCTGGAAGCATTTGCGTGTTGAGTTGCGGTACTCAACGCCGCTAGTCGACACCACAGTGAGGAAATGAAATTAAAAATATTTAATTTCCTCGAGTGGAGATCGAACGCACAAGCTGTCGCGTACACAATAAAACGCTTGAGCCCCTGCGCCACGACTGGCTCAATTGAACTATTTAAATTAATTTAATTAATTAACAAAAAACAACATTTTCAGAACGGGCATGGTTAAAACTTTGACACTAATATATCGTGATAACGGTATTGTCAAAGGGTTGTACCGCGGCATGACCGTCAACTACATACGAGCCATACCGATGGTCGCCACCTCCTTCTCCACTTACGAACTGATGAAACAACTGCTGCATCTCGATACTGGAATGAAAATATCTTAAAAGTTATATTAGAATATATTTTTTTAGTTAGGACAAACAATTTTCTGTTGATATGTAGCGTTGTTAGTGTTGCCATTTCATTTTTTTTATACATTTTTAGCGAAAAACAAGCGTTAGTCTTTAGATGTAATTTTACGGATTTTGTAGTCTGTTTTCTTTAGAGGCTATGTTATGACTAATATTATTATATGGATTTGTCGTAAAAATCTTGTATTAAATTAAAATGTAAGTAAATTTAAAATATATTGAAATAATGTTTTATTTACGAATAATGAACATTACAACGCTACATTTTCAATAGATTCTACACAAAGATATTTTTAATAGCATAAGTAATAAACAACAGGTTTTAGGTTTTTGTACGTAAAAATGTTTAAATTAATCATAATGAGAATTTTAATTTATTATTATTTGGTTAGATTTAGTAAGGATACATCTATCAGTATTTTTCCATTTTTAATATTTGAGCTCAAAATGTATACAGGAAAAAACTCTGATGTTTATTTTTTTTGTTCTTTCCAGTATTATACTTTAATATTTTTTTTACTTTTTTGAATTATCATTATGCATAATTAAAAATAAACATTAGAAGTGTTGTAATGCCTATTTAATTTATTCTCGTGTTCTTTTTCATTTAAAACAATGTGCTCTTGACTTTTTAAAACAAAATATTTAATATATTTAACATTTTTAAAGTTCTAAATAAGTAAAATATTGTTTTTTTGAAGTCATGACTGAAGCAATTAAATTGTTAAAATGTGTTAAAGAGAAATAAGATTTAAAAAAAAGCAATGAATTTTGGTTTAGGATAATTGTAAAAAAGACATAACGCATCAACATGACAATTAATCTTTCTTTTTTAATATTTTCAGCTACAAAATTTGCTAATTTTACTATTTGAAAAGAATATTTTCTATGTTATAAATAATATTATATACTTTTCAAGTGATTAATCAAAAATTAATCTCACAGTCCCTTTATATACAATATGCCTAAATAAAAGAATAGTATAGAATTAAAAGTAAGAACTGTTCGAAATAAGATGAGTAAAAAAAAGTTATGAGAATTAAATTCTTTTCTTAGTACATACAAGTTTTTACTGATTCACTGTTAATTATATTTTACATTCCTTGACCTTAGGTGTTTTTGTTTCAAAATAAAATAAAAAAATAATAAGCATATATATAGCATGTTGCGAATAATGAGTTATTTTCTTGTTTTTCATCATCTTAATAATTTATGGAAATCCTCATAGAAATTGTCAGGAGAATTTATGTTTTAACAAATACATTGTTATAACGATTTAAAGAATCATTATATTTTTTAAATTATTATTTAAGTAAATTGGATATTTTTTTATGTATTTAAATTTTGGGATGCTGGAGCTTTTGACATAACGTTTATTTATTTCACGTGAATTTCAATGGAAGGGTAACATTTTGGATTGTATAATAGAAAATTGTATAAAAATAATTGAAGTAAGAAGCACAATGCCTTGTAATGTTATTGTTAAGCGGAATTATTTATTTTGGAAATAAATTTATATCTATGATAACATTTATTTTGTTTTCTTATCCTACTCCTAAAAAGATTTTGTCTAAAGTACCTATCAGTTCACTAGAAAAATTCACAATAAATTAAACAAATAAATATGTATTATAAGAAAAGATGGAAAATTACTAGAAACAATAGAAAATTATTACAACTCGGTTTAGGCTTGTGTTTCGGATGAATTCAATATCCTCTCAAATACGAAATATTGATATGTGACTATCTCAAATAGAATATATTGATATGTAACTATCGTATAGAGAGATCTCTAATTGGACATTAGGCTGCTGTGAAATATGAACAAAGATACGTTATACGAACAAACGTAGATACGTTATACGAAAGAACGTAGTAAACGTAGATATGTAAAAAAATATGTTTCTAATATTTACATTTTAACTTAAAAAATCAGTAAGGAGATGTAATAAAACATTATTATAATTAATTTTATTTATTATCTAATTTTAATCATCGGGCATAGTACAGAGTTGAAAGAATAAACCGTTCCGTTCACTTTATTGCATTCATCGACTTCAACTTTGGATTTTAACCATATAATATAATGTGTATATAATAATAACGACGCAACAACGCAACACTACGACATTCACGTACAAAAGTTGTTATATTTGCGGGAATCGAACGTCGACCTATGCGGGTTGCCAGGAAAGCCTTATCAATAGACACGAGCTTCGTGCGTGCGAAATATTTCCACGACGCAATAAAACCAAATATCAAACACGCCATACTTACTCAATTTCGCACAAACGAAGCTCGATTTCGTATATTTTTTTTAGGTTTTTAATATTTTATTCGTTTACCTAACTTACAGAGCTAATACTTAAACGAAACGTGTGGCTTCCGATCTCATTGGTGGGTAAGTCTTTGTATCGAGTACACACGCGTTCAATCGAAGTGCAGATTTGGAAATGTCACCTTGCTTTGTAAGCGATTTATAAATTATAATATAAGATGGAATCATACTGTACCTAATTTTCATGTAGAAAATTGCCATTTAGTGAAATAGTTAAATAAAGAAAACAAGTCACATGTTCCATCGCCACTATATATATTTTTAGTTCGTTTTATATTACAAGATGGACGATCACAAACGATACTAATGAAACACAGCAAATGTACACGATGGCGTCCATTGATCAATAATAATCAATTGTACAATACATTTGTTAATTAATTTTAACATTTCATTTGAAAATCGACCACTCATTATCGTCCATCATCTAAAAATAAAAATTCCAATGTACATTTAACAGATATCGATTAAAAAAAATGTATATTTCATTATCTATAATTTTCTCGAAGGGATACATCATATAATGCGCATGCGCTTACGCCAACAACATAAGCAATATGCCTTGATCTTTATGTAGTAGCAAGAGCATATAGAAATAATGAGAAAGCTCCACGCTTGTGAAACATTATTCTGTCAAACAGGTACTGTGGCACAAGAACAGGAGAAACTAAGATGTAATCAACCAAAAATGCACATCTCAAATATTTTATGGCAGAATGGTACGAGCACTCTAAACGCACACATCTAATACTTAACGTCGGGCGAATATAATATATTAATTAATAATTATGTTAATTCCACCATTCTGTCATAAAACTAAATGCTTGCCATTGTTCTGCGAGGAATGCGTCGCTCGTGAGCGCGTCCGGATACGTAAAATCGAAAAACAAAATCAAATCTATGTATGTATATTTAAAAGCTAAACTTTAAAAGTATCAAAATGGTGTCTCGCACAGTTTCAAGTGACAGGTTAGTGACGGCCGGTGGTATGTCCATGAGACGACGGGAAATAAAACTACCGAATAGCAAATGTACGCCGTTTAATGAGGTCTAAGTGTGTGTTTGATACATCGCAAGTTACAGAGGTGAGGTCGCGCCGCAATGAACATACCAGCACGGTGCCTCCCGCTCCCTCCCCCTCCCCCTCCCATCTCCCGAGCGGGAGGACGGGAGGGGGAGGGGCGAGGACCTAGGACTGCTGCGAGCGGCCGCCGCTGATTGTTGCAAACAAATTACCTAACGATTAAATTTTACATACATTTACACCGCCACAGCCTCCTCCGTCTACTTTTAGCTCCTTCTCAATTACAATCACTAGACTATTATACAATATGAGTACTAAGCACTGTAACGCCATTTTATATTACATTTACATACCGACATTCGAATTTAAATTACATCAATGGATTCGTGTGCGGTTTTAATATTGATCAATACGAAAAATTTACGACATTCTCATCCTGTTTTATAACCAAAAACATTCAGATTCTTAAAAAACAAAACACCATAACTGTTTGTTATATTGTCTATCATTTAACCAAACAGAGTTACAAACGCGAATTTCGTAAATTTTTCAATATTCTCAATATATACGATACGTACATTAATACTACAGTTTCACTTTATAAAATTATAATTCACGTTACAGATTTTCAAAGTACAACCAATACAATGTTGAAAATAATAAAAAAAGAATGCACTATTAATATAATATTTTTGACATGACATGCATCAATGTGAGTGTGCCCAATGATTTATAACAATATGTAGCTAACATCGTATTTTCGTCAGTTTAAAAAAAAACAACTCTAAATAAATACGTGTGACAAAGTAATAGTAATAAATGATTTTTTTATATAGTTAATTTACAAATTCAAGTTTTGTCATTGTGTACACACACACACACACATCTGCACTGTCATGCGTACAATGAAATGTACAAATCATAATATAGATTAAATATATATATTATTATTGCTTTTAAATTGGCATTAAAAAGTAATCGAAATGGTGAATTTCTGGAAATAAGAAATATAAACAAATGACAAGGGCGGCAGTTACCAGGAGTAGTTTGTGTGTTGTCGGTGTGAGTGAGGGTCGGGCGCGGAGGTCGTTACACCGACGTTGTTTACATATCCTTATCGGGCGTGGATAAATTGATAAGTCGACTTGCATACATAATTTCTAAATCATCATCAGGATCGCTTTATTTATAAGGTGAATAACTGACTAAACTGACTGCTTAGTCTGTCTCGCTGCACCAGCTACTCAGTTGGTGAAGTCTAGACAGCTCTCTGACTAAAGAGCAAAGAGAGAGTATAATGATTAAAGAAAGGACGTGAGCAAGTCGATATATGAAGTCACTGCCGGGCGCGGTGCGGCGGCGCGCGGGCGGGCGCGGGCTGCGGCGGGGGCGGCGGGGGCGGGCGCGCCGCTCCGGCTCCACGGGCGCCGGAGCTGCGGACGTAACGACTGTTGCAATTAAATACACTCAATTCTATTTATTTTTCAGTGTTCTATTTATAGTTAATTATATTTGAAATATTCTACACATTCTCTTCATCTGATATATTTTGGAAGCTTTCTTTTAGTCTGACAATGTAACATACGTATAGTAGGAGCTTAGCTTAATATTTTAAACATTAAGTACACTCCACACCGCGCGCATCGTCAAAATTCGCGACATTTCCCTAAATGAGAATCGAACCCACAATATATATATCTCCTTTTTTATAATCAATCCAATTAAAATTATGATAAAAAGATATTTAACCATCCTCTAAAACATATAAAAAATAAAATTCTGCCATAACTTCAATAAGTTACAAATAAACTCAACAAATATAAAACTAAAAATATAAAACAAAGCATATAAAACGTGAATAGAACATAAGATACCTACGTGCAGCCTACATGAAGTAGTCCGGCGTCCGCCGCGTCACGTGCGGCTCGCCGCGTCGCGGGGCCGGGTCGAACTGAAGGCTGTACAACACATCACATATTGCTTTTATATGTTTAAATTATATTGAAAATCAAAGCGTATATCGAGTAAAGGTCATAAACTTCAATATCCACAGAGAAAGGACAATATACACATGTATATATGTCTCATTTAATTTGCTTAGGCAAATTTAATTGTCATCACTTTGCGCTGCTAATCATTCCAGAATAAATAAGATATTAGAAAATTAAAATACAATAGAAGAAGTTCTATATCCACTCAATAATATTCAGTATAACTTTTTCTACAATAATATTAATATATTTACAAGTAAACATCTCAAAGCTATAAAAATAAATTTTACGTTTTATTGCGCATATACTAGGCTAGAGAACCTAGTGTTGAGACACTTTATTCCCCACTGTACACCTCAATTTTTAAGACATATATTGTTGAGTTGCGGAACTCAACGCCACTCTTTGTCTTGATGTCACTCAATCGTATATAATTTAAATTTATTTTTTCCCTACAAAATATACTCTTGTACATAAATATATAATAATAATAAATATAGTAAAATATATTTATACATTCTAATGATACTATAATAAACAATAAAAGAAACTTACAATGAGTACTTAAGCATATCATCCAATTCCATTATGGCGGCTTGATTACCACATCTGCAATTTAAAAAAAATATTAAATATAAAAATATTATAATAATAAATAAAATTTATATAACTTATGAAAAAATTATGACAACTTTATGCATAATTACAAGTTTTTACAATTTAGTAAATTTTCATGTCATTTTAAATATTATTTATATTAAAAATCTTAGTCTTTAGATTAATTCAATATTTTATAAAATTATTGTCAACGGCGTCAAATAACTTATTCCTTTTTAAAATTTCCTTTTCAAATTTGTTCCCCCATATAACAGGATAGGCAAGGCACATAAAACTTAGTGTGGAGACACTCCACTCTCTAACTTTATTTAAGTCTACCAACCTGTAACAATAATTAGGTGCCGAGAATATGGTGACGACGTTACGGTCGTGACACCAGTTGTAGCCCTCCATGACGAGCTGGTGGGCGCGCGACACCAGCGTCAGCCCGTTGCTGTGGTTGAACGTCTCCGAGATGTCCTGCCCGAAGGTGTAGCCGGCGCCGCGAGGCGATATACCCCATCCGCCTCTGTTGTATCAAAATTACATTTACATTATACATTTATACATTTTTTTATGTCAGGCAGAGAAATAGGAGAGAATGAGGAGTATTAGAATGTTAAGAAAGAATCGAACTTGAGATATTACACGTTAGAGTCGCAGAGCACAAGATGTCATTTGCCGATTTTTTTTATAGTTTCACGCTGTATCCCGCATATATCGAGGTAGTCAGAGGGAAGCTAGTGTTAAGACACTGTTCCACACGCACCACCGAATTTTCGGTACATTGCGTGTTAATCGCGGCGTTGATCTCTCTTTGTTTTGTTACCTTTGAGCGAAGAAATGAAAATAACAAATAATTGATTCATCCGAGGGGGAATGGAACCCACAATAGTCGCGTTTACAATCACACACTGTGCCATTGCACCACGACGGCCTCTATCTCTCCTTAGCTTTACACTAATTATTATCAGTATAATAAGCAAAAAATATAAGATATTGCATGTTGAGTGGCAGAGCTCAAGGACCAATACACTGATATTATTAAAATATTTTTATATATTTAAAATTTTAAATATATAAAAACTAAGATATATATTCAGCATTCTTATATCTTTTGTCCTTTTAAAATACACACACAACATTTTTATTTTCCCTAATGTACAACTAAATAGGTAAGATAAGAAAAGTAATTATTTAAGCATTATCATTGAATAATTTATTGTTTTTTTATTTGAAAATGGAAAAATAAAAAAAAACTTTACAAACTATTTTTATAAAATGATTATTTTCTGTACATTTTAAATAAATTTATGATGAATAAATATTATCGAGTAGGTATTTACTATGCTGGTTTTGAATATTCTATTAATAATAAAGAAAAGAAAATTTACTGAGAATACCGTTATAAGAGTTTTTTCAAACTAAAACTAATACTTTAATGAATTAATATCGAAATTATTCGTTAAAAATTATATATTATGTATAAAAACTACTATCCACGTCCATTCGGTCGACCGTTCAACAAGCAAGCAGCAGAGTAGCGCTTGATAAAAACATATATTACTAGACGTCGTTTTTTGTTTCCGCTTCAAACGAAACACGCAGGCGTACATCTATATAAACAAACTTAACGTGACAGTGGCTTGAATATTTTTTGCGTGTTTGTTTGTATCAAAGACAAATTCTATTACTAAATAATCGTATAAATAATAGATAATAATAAAATTGTTGAAGATTAAAGTGTGTATGAGTGAGCATCGATCTTGCTACGTTTGAATTTTGAATAAAAATTCTAATAAAAATAGACATATGCTATATATTGATATATATATTTTTTAAATATTACTCTTTTCCATGTAATATATATATACGTATATTTCAATAGGCGACAAAGGAAAAGGTAAAATTGTAGGTAAAATGTTGTAGGTAGGAAAAATATATAAAATTACATAACACTTCATTCACTTATACAATAACGTGTTATTGTAATTGTTGAAAATGTTATTACTAGCATCTTCTATAAAAATAACTATTACATAATAAATAATAGTTAACAATTACGTAGCTGACTATTATTTAAAAAAATAGTAAAATATATTATTTTTATTAGAAAAACGTGCAGCTTTTTTATACATAAAAACACTTAAAATTATTTATTATTAACCATTCAAAATTTCTTCATTAAAAGTTTAATTAGTGGTTGACATTTTTTATAAACAAAATACAATGAATCACAAATGAATAAATTACGATGCAACGGTTGGGGAGGAAACGTGTGCGACCTCAACTGGCTTATAAGGTCACGTTATGTAAAGACCAGAAAAAATGCACATATTTATATATAAAAGCCAAAAAATGATGAAGAATTATCCTTGTACATTGTTAAATCCAATATCTTTTAGGGTCGCATATTTCCAGCATTTTTTGGGGTACGCAGAATGAACTTAATAATACATATCTATGTTCATATGCCTTTATATAAAATGTTCCTTGTTATATTACAGTAATACACTGTATCTAACAATAATCATTTCTATTTCAGCTTTAGCATGGTAGGCTTGCTTTCAATCTGAGTGGCGAATTCCGCCAACGCCGCAAATTGTCTTGCCAGAAAGAAGAAATGAAAATATTTCATTTTTCTGAGTGGGCACTGAACCTACAAACATCGTAGCTAACGCTAACAAACATACGCTGTCTCACTGTACCATGATGCATGATGAAAAAGCATGCTAACAAAAATATTTCAAATATTTATTCTCTAGGTCTAGATTATTAAACAGATAACTAAGATAAGATAGTCGCATGCACTTCCCAATTGTGCCATAACGGTTTTGTTAAATGATTCATTTATAATAATAATAAATAACTATTAATTATCAGATTTAGACGTACTCCAAATAAACAAATATATATAAATAAAATTGCAATTTACACTTTCCGCCGAATTTTGGAGACATTGCGTGTTAAGTGGCGAAACTCAACGCCGCTCTTTGCCTCGACATCAGAGCGAAGAAATAAAAAAAATAAAAATATAAATAAATATTTCACTTCCTCGAGTGGGAATAAAACCCACAACAACCGTGTCGCGTTACAGTCAGACCCTTGTGCCACTGGGCCACGAAGGCAAAATTGCAAGTTACTTATCAAATTTAAATTCCTATAATCAGTGACACATCATAAACATCTAAATGCCAAGTAAATAAACATAGCATAAAATAAAAACAAATTGAACTAAATATTGTACTTATAATTATTATAATAATGAAGCTCGATATTAATTAAACCTTGCAAATAAACAATACAAGTAACACGCCACCCACAGAATAATAACTAAAATTTCAAGAAACAATCTCTTCTTTAGGTTATTTTAGCAATTTAATCGTAACCTAATTTAAAAACCAGCTTCACGCTGTATCCCGCACACTGCAGGGTAGGCCTAATGTTAAGACACTCCGTTCCCCACTTTTTTTTATTTAAAACATATCAGTTATATTATATAAAATGATAAATAGAACGTGGAATTGAACAATTGAAAATAGCTTTGGTCATGGATCATGGATGTGAATTTCTTTATAAAATATAAAGTTATAATGTATATAAATATTTATATTGGCCCATTAAAATGACGTACTGTTGTAAAATTTTGCGGAAAATCTATATCAAAGATGATAACAGCGTACAAATGTTTTGACTGAACTGTAAGATCCGGGGACGGCTGAGGCATGCCCTTGTCGTAACACTCAAAATGATTCACTATCGTCAAGATAAAGCTATCAAAACTGACTGGACAGCGTCTGTTTGTACCAGTTATCTTGGATATATTTCCATATATTGATTTTTATGAATGACCTAGATATTTCTGTTGTAATTGATTTAATTATTTAAATACTCAAGGTGTTCGTTGTAGTAAATTTGTAAAGTTAAGTTTCGAAATAACAATACAATTTTTCTCTTTAATAATAAGTAAAATGATTTTTCATTTTAATTACTTTCGAAACGACATATAAAGATACTAGAGGGCGCGCGCGGCTTCGCCCGCTTATTAGGAGTGAATTCTAAAAAAACCACGAAACACGTGTTCAATAAAATATTTTTAGCAGTCTGAATTTAAATTTTTATAAAAATCGGTGGCAATTTAAAGATTTTTCCATATAAACTTTCAACCCCTTATTTAAACCCTTAGGGGGTGAATTCTTAAAAACCATGAAACACGTGTTCAATGAAATATTTTTAAGAGTCTGAATTTCAAATTTTATAAAAATCGGTACAGATAAAAAAAAATTTCCATACAAACTTTCAACCCCTATTTCATCCCTTTAGGGTTAACATTTTTCAAAATCCCTTCTTAGTGGATGTCCAGAATATGAAAATAACTTCACGTTTCTACCATCAGCGGTTACGGCTCTGCGTGCGTCTTACCTCAGTCAGTCAGCACAAGTTCATTTATATATATATATAGATAGTATATATATCTGTAGTATGTTCATGCCATTTCAATATATATGTATAAGCCATAATAAAAATGTTGGTTTGAATTTTCCGCTATTTTTAATCATTGTTTTATGAGATAATAAATGTCTTTATTACTACTATCTTTGTACTATATGAAAGTGCGTGAAGCTCTTTTCACTTTATATTTATTTCCTTTTTCAATATTCAAATTAAGTTTTCTCATTGTGGTTTTTATTAATTTAGACAATATAAATATAATATTCACAGAATATATTTTTTTATTACAATTGCATGTATTATATACGGATGCAACCCACAATCACTATTAACAAATAGACCAAATATCTTAATCAAAGACAATAATTCAACAATCAACATCAAAAACAATCTCACCTGTCATCTGGGTCACTCCACAGCAGATCGCACATGGGTCCCTCATGGGGCACTTCCTGCACGCGGTCCAGTGCGCGGATGTGATCCAAAGTATCTATAGAAGGACTGAGCCCACCGTGAAGGCAGAATATCTGTCCATCTACTAAAGCAGTGAGTGGCAGGAAGTCGAAGAGATCCGTGAAGTGCTTCCACACGGACGCGTTCCCGTATTTACGGAGACACTCGTCGTAGAAACCGTAAACTTGGGTGATTTGACGTGACTCGTGGTTGCCGCGGAGGATTGTTATTCTCTCGCGGTACCTAACCTGTAACGATTAAAACATTTTTCAGTTCAAATTCAAAGTATTTTTTTTCAGCTTCACGCTGTATCCCGCACACAGCGTGGTAGGCAGAGGGAACCTAGTGTTAAGGCACTCCGTTCCCCACTTTCCGCCAATTTCTGGAGTGACGGAGTGGCGGAATTCAATTCCGCGCTTTCCCCTCTACACCAGAGCGAAGAAATGAATCGAAAAAGGGATCGAACCCACAACCAGTCGATTTACAGGCACACTTTGTGCCCCTGCGCCACGACTCCCCTCAAAGTAATTTTCATTAAAAAAATGGTTTTTAAAATATTCTGTTCAATATTCCAAAGGCAGTTCTAGTAAAAGGCAGCGACATTTCATTGACTTTTCACTTTAGACATACAAACTGTAATATCATAATAAATATTTTATAGCATCCAAAGAATAAGTTATAACCTTAAAATATTGAAATGTTAAACCTGAGGTCGATTGTAAATATAAACAGACACATACTATAAATAGTCTTTTAACTACTTAAAGACCAAATCTTAAATGTAATTATAAGCTGTACTGTAGGTAACAATTTTTTTATCTATAATAATATATTTATGTATAACATAGAAATTTTATTCTTATTTCTATATATTTTTACAAATAAAAAATAAATTTGCATTAAATATCTCTTGTAATTAATACCATTCATACATTATTGGACGCAAAGGTTAAGTACCATTAAAACATATTATATCATTTGTCACATATAACTAAATAAAAACAATACAAACTCAGCAAGTAAACCACATATATAGCCGTAGATGCTACTTGTATGACTTACTTAATCATCTCGTGCAATAAACAAGCCTGAAAAGTGATTCACATACCAACGCGAAGAATTAGCGTTACTATTAACACGCGCACTGCTACGACCTTCATACATTTAAACTCATTCAAAATTACATCTTTCCGATACATAATAATTAATCATTATATATGATTGAAGTAAAGAAATCAATTTCATTATAAATATTGATAGAAAAAGGAATTTGTAGAGACCGTCGTGGCGCAAAAGCGAGGGTCTGTGGGAGGAATGAGACCGTCGTGGGTTCGATTTCCAATAATATTTTTTATTTTCTCGTTCTGGACAAGACAAGCCGAGGCGTTGAGACCATTCAACACGCAAATGCCTCCAAGAATTCGGCGAAAAGTAGAAAACTCCGTTTTTAACACTAGGTTTCCAGATTCCCTCTGCGTGTATGGGATATTGCGTGAAGCTAACAAATAAAAAATGTACAATTGAATTTAAAAAACATAAAAAATTTATTAATATATCAATAGAAATATATAAAATTATAGAAATATAATTCTCTATATTTTTTGTATATTATCTAACAATAGTTCTATAATAATAAATATATATATTTCAACTATTATAAACGAATAGTAAACTTGAAGGTGTGTAGTTGGAAATATTGCACACAATCTAAAGCAAGGAGTTGAATACGTTGAAATGCTCCAGAACATTTGTATGAAGCCATAATAAACCTGAACTTTAGAACGATAACAACGTCAATTTCCGTTTTAGTTGCCATTTAGTGTATATCAAGGATTATATTAAAAGGTACATAGCATGGCACGGTTATAAAGTGTCTAACTGTAACAATGGTTGTGGATTCAATCTGTATTCGGGGAAAAAAATAAAAAATATTAACATTCAGTGTGGATAAGTGTTGTTTCAAAACGAAAAAGATGTCTATCTACTTAAAAGCGATAATATGGACGAAACGGGAGATGCGTCAATATAAACATAAAAATGCTAAAAAAAATTAAAATAGCTTATATTTTTTTTCAACGTTTATAGTTGATTTCATTTGATTGATATTGATTGATAACACACGTGTGAAGATGGTAAACAATGTAACTAGTAGCTGTTTGAACAATCATTTCTGGTACTTTTTGTGGGATGTGTCCAAATTAAAAATAAATAATTATTTAAGTTATTGAGCTCATTTTAAAGAAACTAATAGGAAAACTAGCAAGATATAATATAAAAAAAAATATCCTCGACCATAAACATCACTTCCCCATCTTGTATTTTTTTTCATAAAACATAGCTAATAAGGATTAAAAAAGTGCCACTTTAGTTCAGAAGCTTCGGTGCCAAAGACTTATGACTTATAACACCCCACGTTTATGAGTCCGGGGTGAATAAATAAAGTTGTTGCTTTCACGGAAACTAGTCTCATGCGTAGTAATAAAAATTTAATAATATAAATATTATTAAAAGAAAATGTGATAACAATATCGTACAAGGTATTCTATTTGGCGAC
Source organism: Heliconius himera (assembly GCA_021202915.1). Lineage (NCBI taxonomy): Eukaryota > Metazoa > Arthropoda > Insecta > Lepidoptera > Nymphalidae > Heliconius > Heliconius himera. The sequence goes on along the minus strand of JAJHJA010000155.1, from coordinate 783,259 downwards.
CTAATAAACTACAATTTGGCATATTTAGATTAAATCGTATCTACGTAAGTTGTACGCAAATTGTACTAAGAGTAAACTAACGTTTTTACCTTTTTACCCGCGTATTTTCCTAATTTTTTTTTTCAATTTATTACCATTTAAAAATTAATAAAAGAACAACAATACATATAACATCTAAAAAACCAAAAAGGTTTGTAATGATGTTAAGTGATCTTAAATTACATAATTCTAATTAAATTATATCTTATAGAAAGATATGAAAGATATATTAGAGTATCGAGGAACAATGTTCGAATTTTAGATTTCATAGAATGGCTGCTAAAAGACCATTTGAGGATCTTGAAGTGAAAAATTTCATCAAAAATAAAAATTTTAACTCATTGCGTATTATATATCAGAATATTTTTAGATCTTAGATTGCATAATTTTTATACAAACCAAACAAAATCGAATATAAATTCGCTTTAGAAGAGATTCGAACTCACAACCAATAAGTTAAAACAAACAAGTGACCACTGTACCACAACGACGTACCACCACTACAAATCATTTCTAAAATAGCCAAGATAAAACATCTCATCAGTGAAAGTAAAGCTAAAGATAATCTATAAGATAAATGTAATACAAACAGTGACCCGCGTCTATCTAAGATACCGTCTGATACCGCAGATAGCTCTCACGTAGCAATGTTGGGAACAATGAGTGTTTAGCTATGAGCTTCTCGGTATATTTTGTTGTTTACAGAACAGTCTATGAATCTTCGCCGACCTGAACGGTTGGTTAGCTGCGCAGTTTTGAATTTAGGATTTTTACTAGTAGAGTAGTACTTAAGAGTCTCCGTTTCCCATCCCATTTCTGATTCTGGAAGCATTGTGTCTTGAGTGGCAGAACTTAACGCCGCGCTTTGCCTCGACACCACAGCGCACAAAAGAAAATTATAAATATTTCATTGCCTCAGGCTTACAGTCACATATTTTGGTCCCTGCAACTCATTCTGGATTATTCTCAATTTTGATTATTTTTTAAAGAAATAAGTACAGTAACACTAATTTTGGGCGGCCACGACTCGTCTATCGTAGGTACTGTAACTGAGTGTTGCTGTGTAACTTAGTGCAACAGAATCTATACCGGTTGTAATGGTCTACGTGACACCGGCACTTGTTTATCTTTTTCATTAAGATACGTCTCATAACGCATATGCATAATATATGTGTATTATTCAGATATAAATAGAAATTAACTAATCTTATAATTATATAATTCGTCTAGACGTTTATTAACAGTTTAAAGAAAACTAAAAAAAATAGTACAAAAACAAATAAGTAAATTTAACAATCTGCAGTGTATCGACTGGAATGACAAGTAAACAAGACGTTTTTGATCAGATCGATTTCTGGGAAAAGATACATTTGTAGGGGATGAAGCAGATTAAATAAAAACGCTTTTTAAACGCTACTTTACTGTTTTTTTTCTAGCATAGACAATTTTTTTTATTAGCACAGACTATTTTAACTTTTAACTGAATTTGGAAAGGCATTTCATTTGAGAACTTTCGTGTTTAGCCCATATTGGAGCCGAACTATAGGTATGTAAGTAAGAATACAAATAAACCTTGTCACTCCCTCGCACGTCGGTTACACAACGTGATGTCATTGAACGTAATGAACAATCTCGACTATTATACAATAGAGATCCCACAGGGTTCAGTTATGGGTCCTACAGTGTACGTTATATTAGTCACTGTTATATTATACGTCATAGCTTATGAATTATCAAGATTTTAAACAAAACATTTTTTTTAGCCTCACCCTTTATTCCGCTAACGACAGGATAGACAGAGGGAACCTAGTGTTAAGGACTGTCCGTTGCTTATTTTCCGCAAACTTAGGATATTGCGTGTTGAATGGTGGAACTTAACGCTGCGCTTTGTTTTGTTGACTCCAGTGCAAACAAATGAAAACTTTAAATATTTCATTTCCACCAGTCGTGGCACAGGGGCACAAGCTGTGACTGTAAACGCGACTGGTTGTGTAGAGTTCCACCACTCAACACGCAATGCCACTAAAATTCGGCAATAAGTGGAAAAGAGTGTCTTAACACTAGGTTCCCTCTGCTGCCGTATGCTGTGCTGCGGAATCGAACCTAAATAAATATAGAAAAAACCATAATGACGCCCGCAATCGGTATGATAATTAAACAATTTACATATAATAAACACTAGAATTCATTACGTAGCACAATGGGTCTTTAATATCTGCCATTTTCACGTACCATTATATGCCAGTTAGAATTCGTTTATGAAACTATTACCAACTGCAGTTAGTCTTACTACCAAATAATTTGACTCTTCGACTAGACTAGTTTTATTAATACTAAAAGAAAACTAAAAAAAGGCAACAACACACATTTTTAATCCAATTTCATAACTATTTGCATCCCATATGTATTATTAAGGAATAGCCACGTAAAAATAAAAAATAATTCTAAAACAAGCGCGAGTCGGGCTCACCCACCGAGGGTTACGTACTGAAATTGGACTTCTCGAGCTTTTACTGAATGAATTTCAGCTTCGCTTAGCTTAGCCAGAGTCCTTTCATTTTTCATAATACCTCACTTGAACTAGCGACTTTAATACTAATTTTCGGCTATTTAAGACTATTGTTTTTAAGACTTAATCACAAATCTATAGTTTCCATACGGAACCCTAAAAATAAAAGTTAATTACCTTAAGTGCAACTAGCAATGTGACTGTCTCCACACTGTAGTAGCCGCGGTCCACGTAGTCGCCCATGAACAGATAGTTGGTGTCGGGCGAGCGGCCGCCGATGCGGAACAGCTCCATCAGGTCGTGGAACTGACCGTGCACATCGCCGCATACGGTCACTGGACATTTCACTTCTTGCACATTGGACTCTTTGCTTAGAATCTCTTTTGCCTGTAAATTAAAATTATTACATCAAAAATATATTTTAATGTAGCACAGAAAAGACTAGTTCGATCAAATACATGAAATTGAAGTATGAGGCCAGTCATGGCGCAGGGGCACATGTGAGTGAGTGTAAATGCGACTGGTTGTGGGTTCTATCCCCACTCGAGGAAATGAAATATTTATTTATATGTATTTTCGTTTCCTCGCTCTTCCGTTGAGTTCCGTCACTCAACACGCCTTCAGAATCCGACAGATAGTGGGAAACGGAGTATCTTAACACTAAGTTCTCTCTTCGGTAGGTACCCTGCCGTATAGCGTGAAACAGATTTTTTTTTATCTTTTTTTTTATAACTATACTCTACACGGCATATATGAATTAACTCAATGTAATGTAAATTTAGTCGAAACTGAACATTCAAGATGTTACTTTCAATAGATATTCAAGGCCGAAGCGTAGTATTAATCAGATTACTTCATGAATACATCAAAATGTTCTAGCCTGAGCATATTAAGTACAATATATAAGTATATTTTTAGTCGTACGTTCTTGTCAAAAACTAATATTTAAATCTAACACAATACCGAAAAAGTTTTGCTATTATTGGTGTAACATTTATGCTCTCACCTTGCAAAAACTTAGTGACCTTCAAATTCCAATATTTACATATTTCATATATTCGTTAATCAGTTAACTGTTAAAATTATAAATAAACGACTACTATAAATATAATTTATTGTAGTACTGTAGAAAATATAGAAATAGGAAAAATCTTTTACTAATTAATTCTTTTAGCTGTTGTTTAGGTGTAACTTATATATAGGTACTTTAAGGTAGGTAGGTACTTTAAAAATAGTAGTTTAAGGACTATTAATTACTATACAATACGATAAACATATGAAGATACTTGTCCACAAACGAAAGCATTTCAAAATAAAACGCACCAAACAAACATAGCCCCAGAGTTACCGAGAAAATGTATAGAATCCGGCAGCCAGATGTTAGGAATAGGAAATTGTTTATTATTTCATCGCAAACGGGCACGACTCTCGCATTGAACATGGCACAACAGCCAGTACCGCCGATATTACACATAGAAATGCAGTAAAACGTCGTGCGTTTACAGAAAAAACATATATAATAATATCAAAGTAAATCGAGGCCAGTCGTGGCGCAGGGGCACAAAGTGTGAGTGCAATACCGTCTGGTTGTGGATTCAATCCCCACTCGAGGAGATGAAATATTTACTTAAATTTATATTTCCATTTCTTCCCTCTGGTGTCGAGGACAAGTGCGGCGTTGAGTTCTGCCACTTAACACGAAACGCCTCCAGTATTCGGCAGAAATTTAATTTAATTTTAATTTTTAAGTAAACTAATCGAGGCCGTGTGACAGTAACGCGATGGTTGTAGGTTCAATTACCACTCGATGAAATGAAATATTTTCATTCCTTCGCTCCGGCAGCAAGACAAAAGCGCAAAATTCGGCGGAAATTGGGGAGTGGAGTGTCTTAACACTAGGCCCTCTCTTCCTATAGAATAAACACGTATGATATTGTCTAAGTGAACTATTACTTAATTTCACACATTACATAATAATTACCGTAGAAACGAGATACGTTATTATGTTTTACTAAAACGGCGTGAAAATAGAATTGTTTTATAATATTCCTGATTTTACACAAGCTGTTGGTTTCCTTCAAGAGATTGGGTACAAGAACTTGTTACGTGACCGTCCAAAGTAGGTTGGTAAGATTTTCTTAAAAGCTGCAATTGCTTTGTAAATCTTTTTGTTTTATTTTAAATTAAAATTAAATTAAATTAGCTTCACGCTGTATCCCACACACAGCAGGGTAGGCAGAGGGAACCTAGTGTTAAGACACTCCGTTCCCCACTTTCTGCCGAATTCTGGAGACATTGCGTGTTGAGTGACAGAATTCAACGCCGCGCTTAACCTCGATACCAGAGCGAAGAAATGGAAATATAAATTTAAGTAAATATTTCATCTCCTTGAGTGGGGATCGAACCCACAACCAGTCGGTTTTGCAGCCACACACCTCGTACCGCTGCGCCACGACCGGCCTCATTATTTATTTTAAAATAAAATATTTTCTAAAATATAACTTTTCTTCTTAGAAAATTGTTAGTATTATTCAGACCGGATGAAGATTTTGTGTTTTCTGGAAAAAAAAGCTATAATCGTACGTAACACAATCAAGATGCCCTCTCAACGGGTTTTATATCCAGCCAGTTACGGAAGTCTTAGTAAGGTATTTCCCTGAACAAGATTAATTAGTTACATGTTGAGGAAACATGAGGAAATTATAAAACTTTCCCTATCTCTATGAACAACACAACAAATATGAATATGTACTTTAAGATTTGTGCCTCGTATTAAATCTGCCATTCTTAACCTATGAAAGAACCAGGAAAAGGTTCTCTATACGTCGACGTCGCATAATTTTTTTTGTGCAACCAATTTCGTCAAATCTCCAGCGAAAAATTTAAATTTTCAAAAAGTTGCTCATCCCCGTTCCACCAAAAACATATAGTTTTCTAAATACTTACGATTTACATATTGTTAACATAAGATTGACAAAAAGAAAAAAATCAGCTTCACGCTGTATCCCGCACACAGCAAGGAACATAGTGTTAAGACACTCCGTTCCCCACTAAAGAAAGGATTGTTTAATATTTAATTAAAAGAATAAATCATATTTTTATAATCATTTACGTAATACTACATCGAAAGTGTCTCCTTTATATCTTACAAATCTTTCTATGAATAGAATAAGTTTTGTATCATTGTTTCAACAACTAATTGGGGTCAAAACTTTCTTCTTTAATTGAAATCTTATTTAATTATGATAATACTGTGAATATACATTATATATGATATTCTTTAGTGTTTCTAACACAATCGAATATTTAAAAAAAAAATATTTCAATGGTACCGTTTTTAGCTTTACATTTATCTCTAACAAAATTAACAACTTCCTTCTTGATAAGTTATTGTACAATATGGCTTTATTTACTACTATTCATAGAACGTTATTTGTATGCAATGTGCATATGTCCAGAGTTTTATAATATTATAGACAAAACATAAAAAATAAAGTAAAAAAGATTTAGATTGAAAATAGAATTAGTAATAATTACAATTAATTCGTACTCTCGTCGTTTTCTCTCAAATGAGATTTTTTTTTAGCTTCACGCTGTATTCCGCACAAAGCTGGGTAGACATGGGAACCTAGTGTTAAGACACTCCGTTCCCCACTTTCTGCCGGATTCTGGAGGCATTGCGTGTTGAATGGCAGAACTCAACGCCGCGCTTTACCTCGACACCAGAGCGAAGAAATGGAAATATAAATTTAAGTAAATATTTCATCTGCTCGAGTGGGGATCGAACCCACAACCAGTCGGTTTTACAGTCACACCTCGTGACGCTGCGCCACGACTGGCCTCAATGAGAATTTTCGAACACTATTTACTAAGATTTCCTTTCATTCCGTCATAAAATATATATATATATATATATATATATATATATATATATATATATATATATATATATATATATATATATATATATATATATATATATAATATACTTTAAAAACGGTAGTATTACTATTCTTAAGCAGAATAAGCTTTCAAAACCATGAAAAATGACCTGGATATGTATTTTCAGGCTAATCCTTAACCTGCAGAGTGCACTTTAAAGGGGTGGCCGCTCGAGTGGGGTGGGCGTCGGGGAGTATTTCAGCGAGTTCAAAAGGATGTATTTACAGCGCGGCTACGCTTTTTATTGGAAATATCGACGGCCAAAGTGAGCGCGAAATAATCTTCTTTAAATTTAATTCATCAAATTTTTAGCTGAGGGTAAATAAATTGTTTTTGATATGACTTCTTCTAAAGTTTTTTTTTTTATATGTATATATTTTATAATAACTTTTGATGTCAGATTACGATTATTTCAATTAAACATAAATACAAAAAACCTTAATAGGCGTGAGTGTGGTCGTGAGTAGAGTTTATGAAATATTAGCGACCAAAAGTGTATACACTAAGCAAAAGGCTAAGAGTGTAAAGATAAAACTAATTTATTTTATTGAAAATTGTTTGTAAAAAACAAAAACATTGTTAGCTTTCAAAAATAATTGACAATTATTCTAAAGATATATATGTATAAAATAATTTTACTATTAAAATATATATAACTTGCTTCACTAGCAATATGACCTTCAAAATTTTGCGCATGTCATCACAATATATAAAATATAAGTGAAATTTTACTCCATATTAAGCTATAGTAATATAAGAATTTTATTTTTATTTAGTCTTGTTTGAATGAGGGCAAAAACATGATATCCAATGGCCTGCATAATAGTAGTCTATTTTTATTCAAATCTATTTTTATTTTATACATAATTCTATAACTATTAATGTCCATAAAAAAATAGAAATAGCCACTTCTGGTGTATATTAAGTGGAAATTAAAATCTCTCAGGTCCTATATGTTGTTATAATGAGTTGATTAGTGTGTTATACTATTTGAAATCAAAGATTTGTTAATTTAAACAAAACCAGTAGTTTAACATGTTATGGAGTGCTGGGACCTATGAAGGTCATCTCAATACTGAAAAGTAGGATCTCCAGATGTAACTCAAAGATAATATATCATGGGCGTAGTGACAGTCACAAACTTTTTTGAACCACCCAATTTTTGCCCATATAAAAGAGTGAATGAGAAAACACAATGTTCAGACATTAACTATTTTTTATTCATAACACTTAAGAATTATTTTTATATTATGAAAACATACTATGCAATGAAGTGAAAAGAAAATGTTGATTGTTATTGTTTATCTAAAAATGTTTTATTGAACTTATGTATGATTACTAACATATGATTACATTTATTGTTCTAGCTGTTGTTTGTATGAAGTGCAATTTAATTTAATTATATTAAAATATTGATGCTTTACAGTTTGCTTACTAAAATTATCTTTTTTAGTAAGTAACTAGTGTGAATAACATGACAATGACAGCTGTATCAATATTTTCTGTTTCAGCTATAAACAAACACATGTTTTTTGCTTACAAAGTGACATTGGCAAAGTGATATGTGCTCTACTGGCATGCTCGGAATGCCATCATCAAAGAACCATACCATACCAACAAACATATGTAGCATGCTTGGTGGAAAGAACATAATATAAAAAAAAATTAAATTAGCTTCAAGCTGTATCCCGCACACAGCATGGTAAGCAGAGGGAACCTAGTGTTAAGACACTCTGTTCGTTTCGCAATCAATGCCTGTTGATTGGCAGAACTCAATGCTGCGCTTAACCTCGACACCAGAGCGAAGAAATGGAAATATAAATTTAAGTAAATATTTCATCTCCTTGAGTTGGGATCGAACCCACAACCAGTCGGTTTTGCAGCCACACCTCGTGCCGCTGCGCCACGACCGGCCTTACAAGAACATAATATTTCACCTAATATTTCACAACACTCTATTTTCTGTTTTCTGCACATATTCCAAACATATTTTTTGATGGTAGAGCTCAATAATGTATTTTGTCTTATAAGAATGAAACCACTTCACTCCCCAAGTAGGGAAACCAATTATGATCATTTTAACGGTAAGACCCTATGCCACTGTGCCATAAGATCCCTTTGCCATTATAGAGTTGCATTTATACATTTAGTATCTTTAAGTAAATAAATCCATCCGGAATATCTGATAGAAATTTCATATTCACTTATTTAGGAACCTTATTATTACTTTTTTACTTGATTTCCCAAAGTAATGTGTTAAGATTTGTCATTTAACACATTTTTTATATAGCAGAATAAGTAGAAAGAAGTGATTATTCACTGTTCCTTCCAGCCTTTTAAAATGTATGTGTGACATCTAATAATTAATTTAATGAATATTACTTAATGTTTATACTTCTTGAATTCTTTATTTTTAAGGTTGTAAGAAAAATGTTAGAAGAGTACAGCCCAGTTCAAACAAATTAAATAAACTGCTGTAGTTTAAATGCATTTTAAATGTTAAGGGACATAAAACTAGTCAATTGTACTAATGCTTAGTATTATATATGTGTGATCTTGTTCCTATTGGAATGTAAAAATTACTTGCTTGTAATTAGCTTAGTGGTTACAAATAGCAAAAAAGAATACATAATAGAACTTTTACAGCTAAGATTTGGTTAAATTGAACAAAAATCAAAGTTTATACTTTATAAGCATGCCTTGCTTCAATTTTAAACTAGAAAATATTTTGCAAGCAATTCAAAACATTGGTTTGCTTAACAATAATTAGGATTAACAAATGACTGGCTTATTCCTCTATACAAGGATTAATTACCAACAAATCATAGAGCAATATAAAAAATAATAGCAAAGTAGGCTAGATGATTTACATCAGTAACAAAATATGAAATTTATCAAAAAAAACAATATTTATATAGTCTATCAGTTGTGATACAGATATAAATGACTCATTAAAATATCATTAAATCATAGTTTTTCTTTACAGTAAAATGTTTATTATTGTGAATACATGTTCTTATTAATACTGACAGTATTGGGCCACATAGGAGTAATAATTATTAGCATTAAAATCATTTCCGTGCCTCGTCTATAAATATCCTATTCAATTAGGCTATATTACTGACAGAATAAAAACTGTGAGCTAGCTGGGTGTGTCGACACAAACAAACACAATCGGAAATGTCAAAGCTATCTATTTGTATCATCCTTAAAAAGAATGATTATTAAACCGAAGCTTTACTTAATTTCCACACTACATACGCGATCTCGTTCTCGCCTATGTATGTACATGAATCATTCGACATAAGTATAAGTGGACACCAACCTATACATAAAGTTTAACGCTCAAAACAAAATCGATATAAGATGAAATATAAAGGAGTATTAGTTAAATTAAAGTATTATTACCTTATCGCATAACGTTTTCACTTGGTTTTCTGTCAATTGCTTGCATTCATTTAGCTGTTCTATCCATTGATCCAGTTCTTTTAATGACGCCTTGTCCTCCATAATTTGTGTCGGTGAATTAACGCACTAGACGTTAACTTAGTTTAAAGATATTTTTATCTATTTAATGTACACAAAACCATGCGAATTTTGTATTTTACACTGTGCCTAGAAATACTGACTATGGCAGACACTTACAAAATGGCGTAGGTACCAATTGCGTGACGTCAATTTGGTTCAAAAGAGCGACAGTATGAAGTATCCCCCAAGCGGAAAATAAAAGCACTACAGTATGATGCCAAATATTGATGCATTCAATATTTTGAATTTAACATTATCACCGTATTAATCGGGTATACGCTTAAGAAAAACATAATAGTAATCGAATATGTAGTAAACAGTAATTATGTTTCTCATATTATTAATAAAAAACGATGATAAGCCATAAAACATTTCTTACATAAATAACTTTACCGTTTAAATGGCAACTTTAGTTCTATAATATTGCAACACAGATCTTAGAATAAGACATTTTAAAAAATATAGAAGGTGCAACGGTTTTATTTTCGTTTATTTTGTTATTTTGTTAAGTTTTGTTATCTTTAATTCGGCAGAAAGTAGGGAACGGAGTGTCTTAGGTTCCCTCTGCCTACCCTGCTGTGTGCGGGATACAGCGTGAAGCTGATTTTGTTATCTTTAAACTACGAAATTATCTTATACACAACGTTCTACACTTTTTATGATGGTCTTTGCTTAAAAAAAATAGTTTATTACGGTGCCTCTATCTAATGTAAACAAAAAAAGAGCAGAATTATTTTCTGATCTGAATGTTCTTTGCTTATGGCGCTCCGAATGCGTCAGTTGACCACAAACCACTTTGCATATGTCACATTGTATGTGTTTCATATATGTTAATAAAAAATATTTGTAAAAACAAAAAACCCGACTGCATAAAACTAACAAGAAAATAAACAAGTCCAATAGTTTATTAGGATTAACAGTCGGGACCTCTTTAAATTATGCGAGGTTCCTGGTAAAGATTTTATTGATTGAATAATAAAGTTAATATAGGTCCCGACTGTTAATCCTAATAAACTATTGGGCTTGTTTATTTTCTTTTTAGTTTTATGCAGTCGGGTTTTTTGTTCTTATTAATATTTTTTTATTAAGTGACCTTCCTCCAGTATCTTTGTTTCTGTGTTTTCGAAGATCAACCGAGGTGTTCTTCTAATAAATTACCTTCACCTATATTTTTTTTTATCAGCTTCACGCTGTATCCCACACACAGCAGAGTAGGCAGAGGGAGCCTAGTGTTAAGACACTCCGTCCCCCACTTTCTGCCGACTCTGGAGGCTTTGCGTGTTGAGTGGCAGAATTCAACGCCGCGCTTTGCCTCGATACCAGAGCGAAGAAATGGAAATATAAATTTAAGTAAATATTTCATCTCTTCGAGTAAGGCCGAATCAGTCGGTTTTACAATCACACTTTGTGCCCCTTCGCCACGACTGGCCTCAAACGAAAATTAATATATACAATATTTACACTATATTAATAAATATATTATATACACATATTAGATCATGTGCGTTTAAAGATCTTTTCTTCTTTCGACAATATCATTTACACAAGAAATTAAATTTTAAAAAATCAGCTTCACGCTGTATCGTGCACTCAGCAGGGTAGGCACACCTACAGTTAAGACACTGTTCTCCACTTTCCACCGAATTTTTTAAGGCATGGCGTGTTGGGTAGCGGAAGTCAACGCCTTGGTGCCAGAGTGAAGACTCTTGTGACCCTGCGCTAAGACTGACCTGTAAATAGAAAGAAATATTATACAATATTAAAAGGCATTAGTAAACAAAGAGTCAATATAAAGTAACATAAAATGTAAATAGAAAAATTATACAAAAAATAGAATAAAGACAAATAATTACTTAGTGAATTTAAATCAACATACAATATCTTATCTTAGAGAAATGTTGTCTAAAATTTCTAATTAAAAGTTCTTATTAAAAAGCTAAACTAAACTACCTTCTCACTGTATCCCTAGCGGGGTAGTCAAAGAGAACGGAGTTCTAAACGCATCTCTCCATACCTCTTTCACGTCGTCCACTGTCATCAAGCTCTTCATATATGTTCTTCGGGTGGTCTTCAAGCGTTTTACGTAACCTTACTCTGGTACATTTGATACTGTGTTTTCGAAGGTCAACCGAGATCCCCTACCTCTCTTACCGCTCACTTTTCCGTCATATTTTTTTTTGCCTTTCTTTCATCATTCATTCATTCGACGTGCCCAAACCAGGTGAGCACGTCCGTCTTTATTCTCACCGTGACATTCTTGCTAGTACGTGCCATTCTGAGTATCTCTTCATTATCCGCATATACTACGAAGAGATCGCATTTCCACAGCATTCATCCTTCTTTCTATCTTCTTCTGTAATACTCACGTCTCATTTGGTGAATGAAACATGGAAATGAGCTAATGCAAGAGTCAACAAGTCCTAGGCCGAAATAGAAAATTGAACTAAAATCTATTTATTCTTCTCCCCATTGATTCCATTGAGAATAAATCTGCAGACATTTGTGCAAAATAAGGGATTAGATTTTAAAATTTCCTGGAAATAACCTTCAAAACCATTTACATAACATGAGTACAATTTTTCACAAATGTTTAAAACAATTTAAGATTTTAACCTACAGTGAAATGAATTTCCATTCATGGCCAATATGCATCTTAATGAATCAGTACAAATAAAAATTTTCTTTTAATATTTTTAAAGTGTTATTCCACACTTAAGAAAGAAAAAAACTTATTTAGAAAATATAAATGGATGGATCTGCTAGCTTAGAAAGCTTAGACCACAACTGTTAGTTAGGAAGACTGCTCAAGCATTTTACCCACAAAACGGTCAGAAAAGAATGGTTGCAGAATTATTTTAATATATGTATAATTTATTAAACAGCATGACATGTTTCAATTTTTTTGTCTTATTTCTGTAAACGTTACAAGGATTAAAATCTCTATAAAACATTTTTATAAAAAGTTACTACGATACTTATAAATAAACAAATGAAATGCAATATTCAAATAAGACCTTTTTGTCAGATACATGTTATTTCAGGCAAAAAGCAGTTAATAAGGAGGAATATGACTATGAGAAGATATATAAAATTATATATATTTTTCGCATGTTTTCTTATTTTCTTTTATTAAAAATATAATTTATAATTTAAGCATTAGTTCAATTTGAATGAAATTTGTCTATGCGCTTCACAATTCCATTCATTCGTTCATTATTCACATATTCCGTGAAGCGCCGGACTTTTCTTTCTTTTATCGCCAGCTTGGTGCGACGCAAAGTGGGTTTAGGCTCGTCGTATTAAAAATGTCTGAAACTTTACAACTTAGAGGTAACCTTTACGGGCATAGCGGATGGGTTACCCAAATTGCTACTAATCCGAAATATCCGGATACTATTTTATCTTCTTCCCGTGGTAAGTTTAACATAATTTCAAAATGTGACAAAATAACCTAACACATTACCTTTTTTAATCGTAGTTCATCGCGTATATTACAAAATGTATAACGAACACAAATGTTAAATATACAAGTAAACTTAATTTACTTACCGTTTTATTTCATATTTTACTCTATTATGATGAAATCTATTTTTGCCACGCGATTCCTGAGCGGCAAGCGGATATGGGGCTGATTATTCTTAAATAACATCATATGTATAAATTAATGCCAGCAAAATATTAAGAAAACTTCATATTTCAGATAAAACACTTATTGTTTGGAAGTTGACCCGTGATGAAACCAACTACGGTATACCACAGAAGCGTTTATACGGACACTCCCATTTTATCTCGGATGTGGTACTGTCTAGCGATGGAAACTACGCTCTTTCCGGATCTTGGGACAAAACTCTTCGTCTATGGGATCTCGCAGCTGGAAAAACCACCAGGCGTTTTGAAGACCATACTAAGGTGTGATAGAACTCATAATTCGTTAGGGTTAGTGCCGATGCGCGGCAGAAGATAGTTTTAAGCGCCTTTGCGAGGCAGAAGATAATGTGTTATCTTAGTGTGTATGTGCCTTTGCGAGGCAGAAGACATGAGGCAATCATCATGTGCCTTCAGTTTCCGTAAGTAGATTTGTTAAAACTATGGATAAAGGTAAAGCACATAACTTAGCTGTAGGATCTTACAACATCGTCTTAAAGTGTAACATTTAGAAAACATTTTCGTGTATGTAGTTAGTTATCACTTACATATAGAATTTTGCACTTAAACAGTATGATAAGGTTTACAATTGTTTAATAAATCTGTTTTTATTTTGTAACAGGATGTCCTCTCAGTAGCATTCTCAGTTGACAACCGTCAGATTGTGTCTGGCTCCCGAGACAAGACTATCAAGTTGTGGAATACTTTGGCTGAATGTAAATACACAATCCAAGATGACGGTCACTCTGACTGGGTATCATGTGTACGTTTCTCACCAAACCATGCTAACCCAATTATTGTTTCTGCTGGTTGGGACCGCACTGTTAAGGTAACTTAATTACACTTTAATAAGTAAAATTTTGTTCATTATACACAAGCCATTTTAGTTATATTACTGTTGTTATTAACAACTTATATTTTATTTATTTTACAGGTCTGGCACCTTACAAACTGCAAATTGAAGATCAACCACTTGGGCCACTCTGGATATCTTAACACCGTGACTGTTTCACCTGATGGCTCCCTATGTGCATCTGGTGGCAAGGACATGAAGGCTATGCTTTGGGACTTAAATGACGGAAAGCACCTTCACACCTTAGACCACAATGACATTATCACAGCTCTATGCTTCTCACCCAACAGATACTGGCTGTGTGCTGCATATGGACCCCTGATCAGGATCTGGGTAAGTTCTCATAACATTATGATTTTTTATGTTCATACTGACTGTATACACTAAACTAAATGTATGACCATATTTTTTGTTTATTGATTCAGTATTAATTCTTATTACAAAACCTATAATTCAACAGGATCTTGAAAGCAAGGAAATGGTAGAAGAATTAAAGCCCGATGTCATCAAGGACACCAAGACTGATCCTCCTCAATGCCTTTCCTTGGCATGGTCTACTGATGGCCAGACCCTCTTCGCTGGTTACACCGACAACATCATCAGAGTCTGGCAGGTTTCAGTCTCTGCACGATAGGACGTAAAATAAGAAAATAGTTTCATTTATTTTTGTCCTAACATAAAAGAGTATAAAAATAAATGGAATTGACTTGACTATTTAAGTGTTTTTATTATGATCTCCATATAGATAAGCTACTACTTGCAATACAGTTGTGTATCTGCAATCTTTTTGTATATTCGTTTTTATGTAAATAAACTCTTTGTTAAGTATTGGTAATCTTTATTGCCTTCTTCCTTTACTATAAATTAATAACCATAAAATGGTGTGTGTATACATAGAATAACAAAAAACCAACATAATAGTTATTAACAGACAATTTTGTTTTTATGCATATTTAACTTGTATTGACGCAAATAAGTATTTATATATTAAAAAAAATTGTTCAGTAAAAAACAGTTTTCTGCTTAACTCATATTATTTAAAAAACATGAAGTCCTCATTAGAGTACCTGTGATAAGTATTTATTAAACTAAAGAACTCTAGTTCTATTTTAAACTTCATGCTTTATCTCATGAGGGGAACCAGAGTGAACTTATTCCCTATTTGGTTAGCCGTGATATAGAAGGCAAACAAGATAATAAAGTTAATGTCGCGATTATATGATGTAGTTAGAAAAAGTCATAAAAGCATTGATTTTTTTTCTTTACTTTTAATAATAATTTATAAAATATTTAACACCAAAACCACCTTATTCTCAACCTTCGAACACATTTTAATACTAATAAATTAAGGAATAAATTTTTATTATTCATTTTAATATAATTATAATCATTATTTAAATCAAAATTACAAATGTGAATTTATAAATAAGTTTTGTTTTTTAAATATTAGAGTATGAGAAGCCTATGATGAAACCTACAACCATACCTATTAGTGATGTTCCACTGACTCACAATGGTGTAATTTATAGAAACAAATTTCCTTTACAAGTGAAATTTTATTTTAATATATCACATCCATATCGTAACTATAATAACCAGAATTTTTTCCATTATATTTATAAGACTTTGAATTAAATAAACATATGTTACCTAATTACGCTTGATACAATAAATTTAATTCTTCATAAACAAAAAATCTTCCATATTCCTTTATAAGTATTAAAACACCATTAAACTCTTTACAAATAAAAGAAATTAAAATCTAATATACAGAATAAAAACCATAAAAAATTTTTTATGTAATGAGAAACTTTTCTTAATAAGTAATACTGATACTTGATTGATATAAAGTAGAGACCCAAATATCCATACCACAGTTATATGAATTTGTATACAAACAACCAACAAATAAATAAAGAAGTAGATTAAAATTCAAATATAAATTCCAAAAATTGCTTGCAATAACAGCAATACACACCAATGTATAGCATGTCCTCAGACTGCTTAGCACTTATTTGTACAACAATTAGTGTGATAATTTGGATTTCAATAATATTGTTGCTATAAATAGCAAGAAAGAATAATACAATTATAAAATATTTCCTTCATTGTCCATAAGATGAGGACCATTTTCCATAATTTTTGGACCATTCCCAACCTTAGTGTATATTAAATATTTTATAAGATCTTTTTCATAAGGTTGCATAGGAAACTCTTTTTGTATGCTTTTGCTTCCAGTATCGGGTATATCTAAGCCCTTTACAAATTGGTCATTAGAGGAAGGAAAGAATTGTTTTATAAGTGATATCACTTCAGGTACATCTTTTTCTAACAAATACAAACAAGCATTAGGACCTGCATCAAAAGTGTAAGCCACTTTTACCTCACCAGACAATTCATTATACTTATGTATAACATCAACTATTCTATGAGAAACATCAGTCATATAAACACATGGTGGATATGTGTCTAGACAAACTGCGTGAAATTGGTTACTGTCTTTCATTGTTATTTCTGCAAATTTACCAAAATCTTTATTTGTAATAGCTTCAGTTATTTCTTCAACTCTCTTTGGAACACAATGTTCTACTCTATACTTTAACAATTCTGAAGTTTCTACTGACAATTTCATTCCTTTGGAGGAGCTTGTGTGCTTCATTGAATCCTTAACCACAAGGATTAAGATCCTCATTTCTGGCCAATGCAAAGAATCTGTTATTTGGGATGCTATAGAATCGCTTCCGTCACTGTTTCTACCTGCATGCCACCTTACAAAACCACCATAAACACTTCTACATGCACTTCCAGACCCTAGTCTCGCAATCGCACTAATATCTTTTTTAATTTTATACAGCTTAGCCAGGGCTGCAACTAAACAAGCATATCCTGCTGCTGAAGAAGCTAACCCAGCTGCAGTAGGAAAATTGTTTTGAGAGCAAATGCGAACATTCAATTTCAAAAAATTTTCATCAACACTATTTTGTTCTTTTGCTATGCCTTTGATTGTACTTAAACAATTTTGTAAACGTTGATTATTAAATGAATTCTGCACTCCATTTAACCATATATCATTTACTGGGATGTCTGCGTGAGCACATACAGAAGTTTGAGCACACATAACGCTCGTATCCAAAGTAGCACTAACGGAATCATTTAACGGTAATATTAATTCTTCATCACGTTTGCCCCAATATTTTATCACTGCTATATTTACTGGGGCTACTACTGTAACAACGCCACTCATTTTAACAATTATTAATTGTAGATAAATTTAAAACAAAATATTTTATAAGTTTTAAACTGACTCTTGTTACCGCGCTACTACGTAAAGGCAACTGCCAGCCAACCACACAGCCAACTGTCACGATAATAATCTGAATTCTGAAAAATAAATATCCGTCAAAAGTCATGGCCAAATCTATTCAGGGTTGCCGTTTGCCAATGCCGGTTAGTGATTTGGTATAATATTTTTAATAAAATAAAATTTTAATTAAAATAAAATATTTAGAAACAAAATATAAATATATTCTATATTTAGATATTATTGAATTTATTTTAACAGTTTACTACAATTTTTTTTCGTCATATAATTTTTAGCCAACATTAGTATAAAATTAGAAGAAAAACAACAACTTACAAAAGACACATCATCATCATCACATCACATCATCACATCCACAAACATTATCTCGGATGAAAGCTCCCTCGGTCGCTGGTCGTCTATGCTGGGCCTCCCTTGGGTCAACCAAGGGTCTCACCTGGCTGGGCTGACCGCCCAGGGAGCACTATAGCTCATCCCCTGATTTCTCCCTTGGCTCTCAGGCCATACCCCGATGACGCAGGCATATTAATGTCTGCCGTGTGAGACTACAGCCAGAGGGCTCATTGCCCTGATGCTGTTTCCCGGTCCCCCGGATGTATGAAATCCTCCTCCTCCAACTTACAAAAATCGCAATAATTTCAACACTTATTAGCTTGGCTGGTTCAAAAAAGCCTACATTAAAAATATGATCAAATATTGTAAATTTTTAGCATTATTATGAATGGTAAATAAATAGTAAATTTTATGTCCATGTTATAGATGCAATTTAACAAAACAAAAATAAATTCAAATTATACATTTTCTACAAGCCATGCTGTATAAATATAAAAATATTGAAATTAAATTGTTGTATGATCGAATTATAAGCCTGTGTGAGGTGTATATTTTATATACGGTCTGACATTCTAAACTTGGTAGAGAGGGCAAAGATGGTGTTGTCAGTTTAAATTAAGCATTTTTTTTAGTTAGAAACATCAACGCTGCCATTTTCGTTTTGTGGCACGGTTAAAGCGGCAGCCGTAGTCAAATATCTTTATATTAATTTTATTTATTTGTAGAATTAGTGCTTAAAATCAGTATATAGTGTTCATTTATATGTGACTATCGTGTAATACATTGAATACGTGTGTTTGAACTATCAAGTAATTGTTGACTTCCTTGGGTGGATCGGGTGAGTACGTCTTGCTTCAATATTTCACTTATTTTCCGGCGATATACTTCTTTTTAATTATTGTTACTAATCTTGTAAAGATGAATTCAATTGTAAATTATATTTAGTCATTCAGTAATAACAATGTAGCGCTAGAATGAGTATATGCAATGCACCAAAGAAATGGGCGTTGTGATTTCAAGAGTTCATAATATCGTCATCCTATTTGTAATGAGCTTAATGATCTTATTTTGTGGTTTACGCAAATATCATTATTTAATTGTTATATTATGAGGTGTATTTGGGTACATTTGTGTAGAAATAATTGATAACTCTTTGGGATTAGACTTTTATCAAAATCTAAGGATATTTTCCAAAATGTTAATGTTATTGATACATTTTTATTTAACAATTTATCTTTGCATGCTTACTTGATTTTTTTTATTCACACAAATCTAATATGAGTCTTTATTATACTATACTATCAAAGTTATTATTATGAATAAAAGATCAATATACTTATTAGAAAATATGATAACTGTGTATAAACTCCTTTTTAAAATTATTATATTAAATATTTAGTCTCCATTCAGAAATTATTAAATAATTAATATTCAGTTATAAGTCAAAAAACATGCTTAAAGTAGTTGACTGAAATAGTTATGGTTAAAAAGATAAAGAATATTTGTACATTATTCTACACATTTTTTTTTGGGTTTATTAGTATTGTTGTACAACTTATAAATTTGATTTAGTAATAATTATGTCACATACAATTATTTTAATAGGAATTATTAATCAAATATTATGATAAAGTACTTCATTTTATCTGCCTAATTTAACCTCTTTAGAAGGTTTTCATTTTGTGGAAATATGGTTAATAGGACTGCTGTGTCACAATGAGAAAATATCTACTGGACCTATTATGAATTTGTTTCCACTCAAGGGAATGATTATATTTAAATTATTTCGGTTTCCTCACACTGAAAGACAAATCATGTCTCTGAGTTTGGTTACTCAATATGCTATGTCTCAAAAATGGAGTATAAAGTGGAGAATGGAGTGATTTAACACAACCTTCCTCTTACTACTACTATCACTATGTAGAATTAAGTGAGAAGATATTTTTGTGTTTCTTTTCTATATTTTAATGTTTCTCTTTTATTAAGGAAAATGAAATATTACCTTATTATGAATCATCCAACTGTCCCACACAGCATATCTATATAATGGTTATTGAGAATTGGCCCAGGTCAAAGAAATGAGCCTCGTTCCCCCTTTTGTGTGAATGTTTTGTTTTTTTTCTTTGGAGATTTACTTTCATTCATTGACATTCTCTGGTTCAATAAAACATAGTAAGAATGATGAATGTAGATGGTATGGTATGGTCCTTTCTGCCCTTTTAAACTCATGTACAAAGGGAATTAACATTTTTTAATTTAAAACATTATAAAAATTATTGAGTTTAAAATTTTAAAACCTGGCAACTAAATCTTGATTATATATCTATCTTGATAAAATTGTCTAAAAGAACACTTAAATATTTTTTAAAATTATAGTATTCTTAAAACTTAGATTAACTTATTTAAAAATTTAAGTATTTTTTTGTTCACTTCACGTTGTATCCTTTATGTATCAGGGTAGGCATTGGGAGCCTAGTGTATAGTCACTCCACTTCTCACTCTCCGTCGAATTCAGGAGGCTTTGCATGTTGGGTGGCGGAACTCAACGCAGCGCTCTTTGCCTTGAAACCAGAACAAAGAAATATAAATATTAAATATTTCATTGGTTTAAGTGGAAATTGAACACACGAGCTATCCTGATTCTCACGCCACACTACGCTAGTGCCCCTGCGCCACGACTGGCCTCGTATTAATATTGTAACATGATATCAAAACCTAAATATCTACGAAATATAAAAAAAAGTACACAAAAATAATTAATAAAAACATAATAATTGATTGAAATGTCTGCTCTATATTGACGCACAAAGTGATATCATGCACGCGAGAGAAAACATGTCGAATAAAATTGGTTCGCCAATTAAAAGTACGAGACATTGGTGCTGTTGTCGCTTCTACGTACCTATTTTTATATTGCGTGTTGTACGAACGTTGGTAACTAAAAATTAATTTCCATAATTTGTTTGAGGGGGACGTTGTATGTGAATCACTATTGGTAATACTATTTTTTATTAGCTTGCTTGTATATTGTGAACGGATCAGATATATATTTTTTGATATATGGAAACCATGGGCGTAGGAATAGGGGAGGGTGGTCCGTGCCAACCCCATAATAGTCTTGTCCCCATCCAAGAAATTTTATATTAATAACAAAAATTTGCTCCGAAAATTTAAAAAACAATATTTTGACAAACATATCTGTTCATAGCTTAAGTCCAGAAGAGAGTCATAGATATTCCATAGGGGGTCTCAGAGAATATATCTAGATACGGCCCACGACGGAAATGTAGAAAGAAAACTGCAGCGCTCGAGTTCGTATCAAATATTCAGGTTCTTCCACCTTGTCACATAGTTCTAATGAATCGAGTTAATTGGGCTCTTCAAGATCTTTCGATATAACCCGGTAACCCTTTATATTAGTATAGCACTAATAAAACAGAACAAAACATTGTATTTTTTTTCTTTTTTGTTAATATTGTGTGACATTTTGAATTTTCGGCAAAATTATAACGTATTCTTTTAATATACGTAAATAGGCAACCAAATCAAAAAAAAGAAAACGATGACTTCTTTAAACGTATTGTTATAATCTCAGATATGAAATTATAAAAAAGTGTGTGAATGGTCATTCAGTCATAGAAAGAAAGCAATGAAAGTTAGTTATTGTAACAGTTGCAACGATTGCAGTAGGTAGATAGATAGCGCGCGAGAGATAGCGCAAGGCGTTAAAATGACCCACATAATGAAAGGGCTCTCAGCTTTGATTTTTTTTTACTTAGCTACTGAGAAAACTTTTTATTTTATGATCGAAAATCTATAGAAGATCTATATAAGAAAATCTATATAGATTTTGAGTAATATTCTAAAGAAAGAGACATGCAAACTGTATAAAATTTATGGTATATTTCAAATATATTGGCATCTTTTTGCATAATATAAATTTATAAAGTATCTTTCGTATTTGGTCTTGTTCTACGAGTCCAGTATGTCTACCAGTTATTGGTAATTTATGCTAATTGTTAACTTATTTAGCTTTTATTATTTTTTATTTCACATACTTATCTCTGTGCTTTAGATGCAAAAGCTCCTTACATATGTAGTCATTACATCGCAGAGTTATTTGCCTTGATTACCTAATGAGACAGTCCGTTGAGATCAGTCATAGATCAAGCGTGCGTCTGTAAACGCGACTTGTGGGTTCGATTCCCACGCGAGGTAATATTTAATAATTTAATTTCTTCTCTGGTATAACGAGTGGTGAAGTGAGTGAGACAGTGGGGAACAGATATGTCTTCTTCTAGTCTTAACATTAGGTTCTCAGGTTCCCGTCCCTGCTATGTGATACGAGATACAGCGTGAACCTAAAAAAATCTAAAAAGACTTTATAATTTTTATAAGCATCCAATTACAGTTGTTAAACG
This sequence comes from Heliconius himera, assembly GCA_021202915.1. NCBI lineage: Eukaryota > Metazoa > Arthropoda > Insecta > Lepidoptera > Nymphalidae > Heliconius > Heliconius himera. Next base: position 760,667 of record JAJHJA010000155.1, on the reverse strand, counting down.
TAACGCGTTTGTTATTGAACATTGAATAAAGAGTTACCACAACGGATGTGTCAAATTTGTTCCTCCCACACGCGTCGCCATTGGTCGTGGAGTGTAAGTAAAACTGATAATGCCCTAATTAGAGGCGATATGTTTATTATATTATTATTCATGTAAGTAGAAGTCGTTATGGCTGCTTCAATGACTTTGAATCTCGTTTTTTTTCTTTGAATAATAACGGCGTTGAGTTCCGGTTTTCAACTATGTCTCGATACGATGTTGTCTCTTTCTTTTTTGCTGTTTGCGGGACTAAGCGTGAAGCTCTACTTTATAAACGTTGTAAAAATATTAATGAACAGGTTATGGTTTAGTCAAAATATATCTGATTACAAAATTATGATTGTGTGATCGCAGACTACATTATTGGCAGTATATTTACGTTTAAAATATGCGTATATAAAAGAAATACTAACTTTTAAAGTTCACCTAAGCTATCTTTTTTTAGAGCTTCACTTTGTATCTCGCACGTAGCAGAGTAGGCAGAGGGAATATGGAATCCTAGTGTTAAGACCCTCCGTTCTTCACCGCCGAATCTCGAGGGGTAGCGTGTTGACCGCTATATCTCTTTAAGTGGAAAGTGAAAAATAGAATTTTATCATGTACAAGGATGTTAAATATATAATTGTTAAACTTTCGTGTAATAAGAGGCTAGTCGTGGCGCAGTGGCACGAAGTGTGACTGTAAAACCGACTGGTTGGGGGTTCGATCCCCACTCGAGAAGATGAAATATGTACTAATTTATATTTTCATTTCTTCGCTCTGGTGTCGAGGCTAAGCTCGGCGTTAAGTTCGCCCACTAAACACGCTATGCCTCCAGAATTCGGCAGAAAGTGGAGAACAGAGTGTCTTAACACTAGGTTCCCTCTGCCTACCCTGCTGTGTCCGAGATACAGCGTGAAGCTGATTTCATTTTAAATTTTTAATTTCATGTAACAAGAATACATTTTAAGAACAATCTATAAACAACTAACAAGCAAAGCGTTTGTAGGTCGTGAAGTTAAACCATTTGACACCACATTAATCTTATCTGTATGGTCTTGTAGAGTCTGACGTAATCGCTACTTTTAGGAAATCTAGACTTGTCCACAGAATCGCATATGTACCTATAAGTCGATTTAAACATAAATAAAAAGAAATTCTCAAACTCATAGACTCTCAAATTAATATGTAAATAGCGGTAGGTCTATATTTTAGATATTAAATATGCAACATTTTATAACGTTTCATAGATGTAATGGGTGAAAAACTTTCTTTTTATTTGCACTTTTGGCTTTTATGTATATTAAATATAGTTTTAACTGATATCAAATTAACATTATGTTTAGATAATGCTTACATGTTATCTATAACGTTAGCTAATGTTAATTTTAACTTCCTTGCACGTCGCAAAGAAGGGTAATGTGTTTGTCAGTTCGTGTATGTATGTTTTTACAAACATTTATAAAGTGTGAACAAAAAAGCAATCAACGATATTGACTACTACATTTCTTATTTAACGAGGAGGTACGTGATCTAATTGAATCTTTTATGCAATATAAAATAACAAGGTCAATCCGTCTATACATGCTTCTTACACAAGTGTGAAATCGTTGTATTTCTTTTCCTTTTAATGCCAAATTGGGTAATATGCTTCCTTTAGAGTATTTATTAATCATTAATATGTTTATTTAATAAACCTTACATAGTTACATAAAAAGATTAACTTCATTTTTTTACGCACATTGATTCACGCTATATCCCGCACACGGCAGGGTAGGCAGAGGGAACCTAGTGGTAAGACACTCCGTTCCCCACTTTCTGCCGGATTCTGGAGGCATTGCGTGTTGAGTGGCAGAAGTCAACGCCGCGTTCTGCCTCGACACCAGAGCGAAGAAATGGAAATATAAATTTAAGTAAATATTTCATGACTCGAGTGGGGATCGAACCCACAACCAGTCGGTTTTACAGTCACACTTTGTGACCCTGCGCCACGACGGGCCCCAATATGTAAAATTAAATTTACATAAGGTTATATTAAATTATTATAAATCATATTAAATAATATTTTATGCCATCACTTCAACTCCACGCGCATATCATTATGCTAGTATGATGTCAGATAAACAAAGTTGCATCGTTGATTTGAATACAAATAAATATAGTGTTCGTGGCTATAAGTGAGTTAGTTTTGAAAGCAATCGTTTTGGGAACCTTGACATATAGCATAAACCTTTATAAGTTTTGTGCTATATGTTCATTCTGCTAAGGGCATTTGGATATTTTATCTACATTTAAATGGATTATTGTTCTAGTTTTCAAACTATAAATTTCAATTATAAATATATTTTGTATATACGTGAACGTTTGTTTGTTATTTCTTACTAATTTAGACGAAAAATATGACAAAATATTTTGGCCTAAATAGAAAGTGAGGGGCTAAAGTGTTTGTGATGGAAACGGAGTGACTTAACACTAGGTTCCCAGTTTCCCTCTACCTACCCAGCTGTGTGCGAGATACAGTTGTAGCTAAAATAAATCAAGAAATCCTATTAATTACAATACAAACGTATAATATTCTTCTATTTTCAACATACACATACATACATTGCTGTTTCATACAGGATAATCTTATCGAGCACAGGATGAGACCGCTTCGTGTTGCATAAAAATAACTTTGTAAATACTGTTTCATCAAACGTGTTTTTATAACTTTGTTTTATATTATAATTTACGTAAGTTCTAATTATAAGTCATTTATTTACTTCTGCTGTTTTATAACTATACAGCACTGGTAATGTTGTTATGCTGTCTGTACACTCGGATTTGTATAGGGTTTAAACCGTTTTTAGGGTTCCGGTACTTAAAAATGTAAAAATGGAACCCTTATAGGATCACTTTGTTGTTTGTCTGTCAAGATCTTCCATTTATCTCGAGATCACGCTGGTCGATTTCGAGTATCTCGAGATCTCGGTATCAAGCTGTAATTAATATCAAATATTTAGGTGTATGGTCCGTTGACGTTGGAGATAGGTTATTAATATTGGGCGTATGGCCACAAAAAATACAAGATTCTAGAAGTCACCGCAATCATAAAATACGAGCATTTGTACATCGATTTTGCTGTTTTTGTATGAAATTGACCGCGTAATCAAATAACAAAAACGCCGCCCAATTAAAATGTCTTGTGTCAGAGCGAATAAATTAAAGTCTAAGTATATATTTCATGGGAGGTAAGAGGCAATGCGTGTTGAGTGGCGGAACTCTACGCCGCGCTTTGCTTCGTATTTTAAACATGTTAATATTAAAACAATGTATACATTTAGAATTCGTCCATTTTGAACGTGCAGAAACAAAATTACGTATTCATTTTGATTGATTAAGCCTTACTTTGGAGGCTAGCCATTACAGCCAGGCAGATCGGGTATAATCTAATCACATACTGCTGTGAAACAGGTTTTCTCCTAGTAAGACAGTCTAGTAGTATTATTAGAGTGCTCGAGCTTTTCACTTTATATTAAGAAATTGCTTTGTAAAAAGTTGGTATCTATCTATGATATTAATTTACAGAATGTGATGTATTTTTTTTTAATTTTGTTTTGTCTATTACTTTTTTTTATATATATTTCGTTAATTAATGTTTGTATGTTTTTAGTTTTTGTAATAATCTTAGTTAATCTAAAGACTATTTTTACTTATTTGAAGGCTGTTTTAACCACGATTTTTTAAAATTAAAATTAAAGTTTCTTACGAAATTGAATAATTGAATAGATATTGTGCATTGCGTTACGTAACTATTGATATTAAATTTTTTTTTTTTTGATTGAATGAAATTAATTTTTTTGATACCCATTCTATTAATGACATATATAATATTTTTATGTTCCTCATTTTGGTAATGAGAACTCAACACGAATTCAGCGAAAAGTGGGGAACGCAAGTATCTCTAAATCTAGGTTCCCAAGTCCTATTTGCCTTCCCTGTTATGTGCGAGAGACAGCGTGAAACCAAAAAAAAATGTAGTAGGTACACATCTGTCTTACTCATCATCACTCATAAAAAAGTCCCTGAAGCTAAGTTCCAACTGTAATGGTTTAATAATAATAACGTTAGCTGTTTAAATTACCTAATCAGAACATTTAATCTGTATCTAGTATAAACATGTGTTTGTATTTGAAATTATATGTGTAGATTTTGTATGAAAAGTCTAATATCTATTGTATTTATGATGTTACATAAAAATAATACCTAGCATACTTATCCTATTAATAAAAAAACATAAAAAAATTGTACGTAGCGGGATTTGAACCCGCGCCTCTTGGAAAACGTCCAAGCGTTTTGACCAAGTAAGCCACATTTTCATAGGTAATATAAAAAGAATAATTAAATTGTTTGTAGTACATTCAAGATTTTAATTCGACTATTTCTGAATGTATTACAAATTGTAGCCTCAGTCTGTAGAGATTCACAAGAGGTCTAACATATTCATTGAAGTCATGAAATTTTAAATTGACAGCTTGCCCAGTACGAGCCAGCTAGAATTAAAAATGGATTTCCTTTTATTACTATTTGCACTAACTTTCGATTGGACGATAAATGTTTAATTAATACTAGATATTGCTCACTTTCTCTTTTTATCTTCATATTAACGAACCTTTTTTGTTAACTTCACGCTATATCCCGCATATAGCAGGGTAGGCAGAGGGGTAGTGCTAAGACACTCCGTTCCTAACGAACCAATCCACCCAACACCCAATACAACGATTACTTAAAAAAGGAAACTCAAAATTACGAAGCAGTGTGTATAATTTAAATTTTCCGAACTCACCTTATTATACCTATATGATAAAACTTTCTTATTTATTCAGTGTTAATTTATCAATCGTAAATTAATGCGTGTTTTGTACCAATTTATATATGTTGTAATGTTACCATATTTTAATCAGCTTTCCATTTTATCACATTTTGAGTTTCTTTTAAAGAATGTGACACTCTCTTTTTATACATCAAAATATAGAAACCATACTTATTTAGAAAACGTATAAAAACTTGAACGCAGCGGGACTCGAACCCGCGCGCGGGTTTTCTAAATAAGTATTTTTCTTTCCTAAGTGTGGAATAACACTTTAAAAATGTTTAAAAATATAAAGAAACCATGTTGAAAATGATCTAACAAAAAAAAAATACTTCATTAAAGATTTTTTTTTTGAGAAGAATATCGATCGTAACTCTTAAAAGCCTAAACTAGGTTACTGGACCTGAAGTGGAGCGCACGACACTCTTTCACAAACGATCCTCTGCATTTGTTACTTAAATTTTTAAAACTTCCACATACCAGACTTTAATAGAAAAATATATTTTTTCCACTATCCAGCTACGCTGATACGAAGGGCAACGTACTAAAACAAAAACATTTTGCTGGTTCCTAGATTCTTTTAAATATTTTTAAACGTCTTTGTCTATTCAGTTGAATATGTACTATGGCACTTGCTGGGATTGTGTGATGGTTGTAGATTCAAATTCCTCTCGGCAGAATTATTAAATTTTTCATTTTCTTGCTCTGGTGGATAACACCTAACGTCGCGAAAATTCGATGGAAACTCTGGATTATTTCTACATAACCTGATAATTGTGAAATACAGCGTGAAACTAATCCTTTTAAAAAATTGTGAAACAGTATTAAATTTGAATTACATTAGTAAACTAATATATAAAATTAAAAGAATTTTAAAACATTTCTGGTGACAGAAATAGGGAAACTTGACTAATTTGCATGTTATTTTTCACTTCCACGTGGCGTGCACATTTCACGCGCACTGAACACGGTGGTTTGGAGCGAGTAATTTACTAAATTGCTAGGAACTATGACGGAAAATGGCCGAGCCGGGAAATCGTCAAGCGTGAATTATTAAATTTACTGAGCAAAGGAAGTAATTGACTTATCAATACCAATCTATGGCTGAATCTGAGGGCAGTCCCGATCGAGTGACAGCTTTATTTTATAATTTTTGTGACGCCGATTTTTATCAAATTTATTTATATTTATCAAATACTTATCTTTTCTGATTTTGAGGCTAGTTTTGGCGCAGGGGCACAAGCGTGTTGACAGGTTGAGGGTTCGATTCCCACTAAAGGAAATGAAATATTTTCATTTCCTAGCTCTGGTGTCTAAACACCACCAGAATTCGGCGGAAAATGAGGAACTAGTTGTCTTAACACTAGGCTCTCCACCCTGCAAGGTACAGCGTGAAGCTAAAAAAAATATCTGTTCTGTAAATAATTACATTATAACTTATTACTGACCTATATAAAAATGAAAACAACGAGTTTCGTATATCCTTATAAACATATTGCCAATATTTGCGTTAAGTAAATTCACAGCAATATATCGTCAAACTTACGTTACTTTCGTTATTATTTCATAATTGAAATGTCGGTTAATACCGGCGACGAGCCACGCTGCATACATACATATCTTTACAAAGTACCAGGAGCAATTTACGGATTAGTGTTTACTACTATCTTATGCTAATTCACCACCACCACCACTGAACGCCGGTTCCAAGCGCCGGCAGGACGCAAACTGAAGGAATGATTATACGGTACCAGACACATTAAAGAGAGAGAGAGATGTTTTACGGATGATGCTTGGGGGTTTTACCAGTGGAAATTTTTCGGCGTGTTATTCTTTATTTGTTATTATATTTGTTTTGTTGGAATTTTTGTTGTTATTTTGAAGTCAAATAATTATATGAGGCCGTCGTGGCGCAGGGGCACAAGGTTTACAACAAGGTTACGTGATTGTAACGCGACGGTTGTGGATTCGATACCCACTCGAGGTAATGAATTATCATTTATATTAATACTTTCATTTTTTCGATCTGGCTTCAAGACAAAAACCGGGCATTTGCTCCGCCACTCGAATAATTCGGCAGAAACTGCAAAACGATGTGTATTAACACTAGGTTCCCTATATGCTTTATGCAGGATACAGCGTGAATCTGATAAAAAAAAATATATGAGATGGATGTATAGTGTCTATATAAGATGCTTATTTGTATGTCCTTTGAAAACACGTGTTCGATGGTAGTAGAGTATGTTCACGTATCTATGATTGAAGAGTACCTGAGGCTTGAAGTAATAGAATATAGGAATGTTAATGACTGGAGTCTATAGAATCTGTAGGCACTAGGTAGCGCTAGAGATATACCATTAACGCCGTAGCGTGGTATAATTCCCACATCTTGCAATTCAGCCAGTCGTGGCGCAGGGGCACAAATGTGTGACTGTAAACGCGACTGGTTGTGAGTTCCATCTCCTCTCGAGGATATGAAATATTTATTTAAATTAAGATTTTCGTTTTTTTTGCTCGGGTGTTAAGACAAATTGCGGCGTTAAGTTCCGCCACTCAACATGCAATGACTCCAAAATTCGGCGAAAAATGAGGACAGGAATGTCTTAACACTTAAGTCTGCTGTGTGCGGGATACAGCGTGAAGTTGATTTGATTTTAAGCCAGTAACAATTTGTTAAAAAAAATTTAAAATAATTTATAGGGCTGTTCGTAAAGAGTCATTGATCGGAATGACTTTATTTAATTTACAAATTGATAGCGACTAATCCCTAAAACAAACCCCCATCTTCTCACGATCTCTAAAGTGGAATGGCGGAACTTAAACATTCAAGAATGTAGGTCCACATTTTTTGCTTATATCTTCTAACTGTTTGTAGCATTATGGTTGTGATGCGTTCTGTTGATGGCCTCAGTTCAGTGGTCGGCTAATGTTCAAATCTATTACACATTATATTCGATATATCTCTATAGTAAACATTGCTGATAAAATGTACGTACCTACTGTGTGTCGAAGTCGAATTAAAAGGAAAAATTGATAAAATGTTTTTTTTTTGTTGTCTTATCATAATGTAACGTTAATTCTGATATTTGTTAAATACCGTTGTTTTGCATTCACATAGAAACTATTTTATTTATAATTTTTTTTTATTGTTCCCCTCATATCTCCAGCATTTTCCGACTCATATAGCAGTTATCCCTAGTAGTAGTAAATCCTATAAAATATAGTTCTATAATATAATCTTACCTACTAAACCACTCTCAACTGTGAGATCGGTCTTGAGTTGCCTATTATAATTTATGAATGAAAACGATCGCGTCTTATAAATACATACCTATGTCTGGATCCATCGTTTTTAGTAACCAATGTCTTAACTTATATTGTTTTTTGATGTATATTTTAAACTTAATTAATAAAATATAAACATTATCAACAGTGATGTGCAGAAGGTAGCCGGCAGCGAGGTGCAGCCATGCCGCTGCCCAAGCGTTGCGTGGAGCCGGTGCACGTCTCGCGCGGCACCGTGCCCGAGCGCCTCACCGTGCCCTCGGAGCTGGAGGCCGTCACCAACGGAACACTCGCCAACACTGTCAGGTAATGGACCTCTGTGACTCCATCATCCTCTTATGTTTGTGCGTGGTTAGTTCTGAATTATTTGTGTTGCGGAGGATAAATTATTTTATGTAGTTTATTCGAGGACAGTTGTGACGCAGGCATACAAACAACTGTAAACGGGATAGGTTGTGGATTCGGTTCCTACTCGAGGAAATGGAATATTTAATATTTTAATTTTCACCGCGTCGTGGCGCGGCACAGCGTGTCGTTGAGCTTTGCAACTCAACACAAAATGTCTTCAGAATCCAGTGGAAAGTGGGGAACGGAAATGTCTTAATGAGAAAGGAGTGTCTTAACATTAGGTTTACATGTTCCATCTGCCTTCCCTGCTATGTACGGGATGCAGCGTGAAGCTAATCTTAATATTCTAAGCAAGATTACTAAGTGAAGGGAGATGCTTAATATCAGAAACGTGAACTGCATTCCAATTGTATTAAATTATTTGCATAATTTAAGTTTTACATTAAAAATAAAATATTCTACTAATACTATAGTTTTAGTAATATTGTAACGAGTCGGTTTCTGTACATGGAATACATATACATATGTATATAAATTATTATTAGTGGCGTTTAATAGCGTAATAGAACCAAAGACAGTGTTATTTTAATTTTTTGTCTGTTCTGTTTTCCACTTTCTCTGTGCGTTTGTTCACGCCAATCTCATAAACGGCTCAACCGATTTAATTGCAGTTTTCACTATTGTTAGCAAGCATCCCTTAAGATTGAGTGTCGTTGTTTTATTTTAATCGGCTTATAAATAAAAAAGTTATACTATTGTAAAGAATGTTGTACAACAAAATTACTATAAATAACTGTTTACATAATCGGCTGAAACTTTACTTATAAATATTGTTTTTAAAATAATATTATAATTAGAAAATGAAAGTGTAGATTAGTAAAATTACAATTATGCAGTTCAAGCCGGCAAAGCCGCAAGCGGGTTGCTAGTGTTAAACAAAATGCTTCCCATCGCTTCTAATTTCATATGACCCTCCATTGTAAGAAAATAATCTGGGGACATAAATGTTAATCGCTACATTTCCAATATACTTTTAGATTCCGAAATCATTGATTGTAATAAATACGTTTATTAAAATATATAATTTAATATTTGATCGTAAAACTAAATAATCTTATAATATGGTACCTTATTTATTAAAATGTTTGTTTTATATATTTTTGTAACAGGTATAAAAATAAAGTGATAGGTATAATTTTTTTTTATGATTTTTATGTTTCTTGGACATTTAAACTTTTAGTATATCTTTACTGCAAATAAATGTTAGATAGTAAAACGTCAATATTGTACAATACAGCTTGCATTCTCGCCAGGTCACAGCAAATTGCGCAGTTGTGCCGCATACAGACGGCACTGATTATCTCTTAGTTGATATTATGATTTTTTTTTCTTATATTTCCCTTTAGCAACCGTCTAGATGTAGTCTAAGTTAGGGCTATAATGTTACCATATAATTTTTACTTTAGATCCGTCTGTCCATTTTACTCTTTTTCTGATTTCTTTTATTGGATACTATAGAAAAAAAATCTTTAACAAAATTAAAATAATTTATTGACGTTCAGTAATGAAGGAAAAGCATTCAAATCATCATTGTATATATTTATCTATTCATTTCGGTTTTTATATTTACAGTTTGTAGGTTCAAGTATGTATGAGAAGTCAATATATTATATTACGTTACTTGTTCTTTTTATACTTACAAAATTAAAGTAATATTAAGTTCCATAGATTTAATAAACTATGAAATTTGACAAAATTAAAATTTTCTTAAGTACTACTATAGAGTACTTAGGATTCTATGGCTTTTGAAGAATGAGATTTGACAGCTTCACCTAATGTTAAGACACACTGTTCCCCACTTTCTGCCGAATTCTTGAGGCATTGCGTGTTTAGTGGCAGAATTCAACGCCTCGCTTTACTTCGACACCAGAGCGAAGAAATGGAAATATAAATTTAAGTGAATATTTCTTCTCATCGAGTCGAGTCGAGGGATCGAACCCACAACCAGCCGGTTTTACAGTCACACCTTGTGCCTTTGCGCCACGATTGGCCTCGAAGAACCCTGTTATAATTATGATAAAAGTTCAAGACTATATTATAATTTCTATATTTTCCCACTGTTACAGGCAATTATCATCGTTATCCAAACATGCGGAGGACATGTTTGGTGAGCTGACGCGGGAAGCGACGGGCTTAGCAGAACGCACTAATGTATTGCAGGCCAGGATAGACAGGCTCGCTATTAAAGTTACTCAGCTGGATTCTGGAGTCGAAGAAGGTAGGGATCTTAATTTAGAATATTTAATTTTTTGTAGTTGTTACTGTGTCCCGCACAGCAGCAGGACAACCAGAGGGAACGTAGTGTTAACGTGTGTTTTCACCGTGTGCTTTAAATGGCGGAACTAAATGCCGTGCTTTGTCGTGTTACCAAAGACAAAAAGCAGCAAAATATTGTTTCGAAAAACATAGTAACTTGTGTAAAATTTCTTTTTTTAGTAATTATATTGAAAGCAGTAGATTACTTAATTGAAAATAAAAAGATTTTACAAGCCTCAATCATTCTCAAATTCAAATTCTCATAATCTTTTAAATATTTTTTTTGTATATTAATACCTGAGTTACTCACTGAAATTTATTTTGCTCTTCTAATCCATTCCAGTGTCTCTCCAAGACATACAAATGCGGAAAGCCTTCCGTTCATCCAGAACGTTCCAGCAACAGCTGTTCTCGCGTACGACGATGCCCTCAGCGATGCTGGCGACGTACGCCCGCTGCGACCGACCACCACCGTTGGAGAAACTCAACGAATTCAGAGACGATGGAAGGGATGCTAGAAAGTTTTACACAGATCCGGATTACTTCTTTGAACTGTGGCGTAGGGAGATGCTGCAGGATACTGAGAGGATTCAGCATGATAGGGGGAAGAAGGTAGGTGTCTTTATAAGACTATTTATTGCGAATTTTCTAAATATTTGTAAAATGTTTAAAATATATTATTCATTTAACAAATTCACAAGTTGTTTTTTTGCATAGCCTAGTGTTAAGATGCTTCGTTTTCACTTTCCAACGAATTTTTGAGGCACTGAGTATCGATTGGTGGAACTCAACGCCGCACTTTGTCTCTCAGGGTGGGGAATTAAAAATCTTAACAAGAGCATGAGAACATTGTTTTGACCAATAAACATCTTTAGAAAATTGCCTGTGGTTATACGGAGATGGATTCCAGTTGATGTGTCATAGTAAAACTTTTTTATGTTCTACTTATCTATTCTTTCTAATTTATTATTCGTAAGTCTTCCAAAAAGGATTAAAAGTAATCCTTGGGCCAAAAATATTTATTTTTAATATTTTTCTTTGTGCAGGTCCGCCAACCCCGCACTGGTGGTACAGATGGTCGTGGCACAAGGCGAGTCCGAGTCCCGCATTCCACCCGTGATAGGCAAAAGGCGGAAGTAGTGACCCGTGGTGAACACATAATGGCGCCCAATCAGTTGCGACGCTACAATATTGAACAGTACCGCCCAGATCCGATGTATCAGAGTTAGTATATTTTTAAGTCTTATTTCTTTTTTTTCTTTCACATATTTTTCTGCATATAGTAAGAAGACTCTCTTTTCCCCTGTCTTTCTTTATTTTTTAAGATATTGCGTGTGTATTAGAATTCAACGCTATGTTTTGTCTAGCCGAAGCGAGGAAATGAAAATAACTCATTCCCCTGAGTGGAAATCCAACTCACAGCCATCGCGTTTATAGTCAGATTATTGCTCTTCGACCGCCTCAATATATAAAATCAATAATAAATAAATAATGTAATGAAAGTTTGTGTGTTATATGTTCATACATTGCAGTTTAAACATTTTTTAAGCTTAACTCTGTATCCCACACATAACAGGGCGAACAGAGGGAACCTTGACCTAGTGTTAAGACAATCCATTTCCATTAAGACATTTATTTCTGATCTCCACTTTCCGCCGAATTCTCTATTTTTTTATTTAATACAAGAAATCTTTCCACTAAATATAAAAAAAAATGTATCAATATTTTATTTATGTATGTAGAATATTATTCAAATTATATTTATTTATTACGTTTCTAGCAATACAATACAATTTTAGACTATTGTAGTCTAAAATTGCAAAGTTTATGAAAGGAAATTTATGTCAAAGACATTGTGAGCAACATCTGATAAACATGTTAATATTTTTTTGTTACCTTCAAAAGAAATAAATTTAGTTCAAGCACAATATAGATTACTATATGATAATAATAATTTACATCAACTTATATAACGAGTAATAAAAGTTAGCGTATTTAAAAATGTTATTTCTTTTTATATTATAAGTTTTTGTTGCCAGTTCTTGCCTGTATTATTTAATAAAATATTCTATTTTAGTACAGCTTACTTTCAAAATGATATCATAAAAATAATGTTTAGTTAATAAATACTAAAAATATAATATAGTTAATATTTAATAAATACCTTTCTTGTAGCAACGACAGTGACCGACGGTGGCTATAGAGCGTCTCAAAACAGGCCGCCATCTTCGCAGCCGGCGCGACCAAATTCGATTGAAATAGAAAACCAACAGAATAGAACTCCTAGACTCACTGGAAATGGACATGGTAATTATTATTTACTTTATTGATTATAACTTTTGTTACTTTTCTATTGAAATGCTAAAATATAAAACTGATACAAAACTATTAAATTAAAAAAAAATCCTTAATTCTTTAAAATCAGCTTCACGCTGTATCCCACACACAGTAGGATAGGCAGAGAGAACCTAGTGTTTAAAGGTTATTATATAACATTTTCTTTATTTAATTGAATTGATTTTGCTTTGTAAGACCACTGGAATCATATAAGCTGTAGATAGAAAATTGAGTGAAGGACTTACTGGATATATTGTGATAATATTATTATTTCTTTATTCTTTAAAAGAATGTAAAATATTGATATAAGTGTTGTATGGCTTTTATAATTAATTCCCTAACACCAATTTAATTACAGTAATGGGAGAAGAAAGTCCATATGGTCCAATAGAGCCCATCTATGGGGGAAGTATTGCTGGGACTCCCCGACGGGCTCGACCCTCAATCCCTCCGCCTGCGCCCCCAGCCCCACTGCAAGCTGAAACACCACCCCATCATACTCCTACTAGGTCAGAAATATTTTTTAGCTTTTGCGATAATTAACATGAAGCTTTAGTGATAACTCAATGCCTTGCATTATATTACCAGAGCAGTTAAATAAAAATATTAAACTTCTCCAAATCCTTGAAATTTATACAACGAAAAAAAATACTTTTTGATATCATGTGAATTTTTGTTTTTTAATTGTAAATGATTATATGTAATGTATATATTAAAAGATAAAAATGTTTTTAGATCAGCCCTCCCGCCGCCGCCCCCGCCACCAGAGAGCGCGTCCCCACCGCCGATTCTTAACGGAGCTTCGCCCCCGCATCGTACCGCACTCGATGCACATCTCGATCAGATGCATGCTGTTATTGGTAATTGATAATTTTATATAATTAGGAAATCCGTTTAATAAGTTATAGCTTCTTATGCAGTATAATAACAAGATATCAATATACAATATAATAAATATGATGTTGAATGAATTATCAGGTATGATGTCCAATGAGGACCTACCACCTCGGGCGCCAACGCCGCCACCCGCGCCGCCAGCGCCTCCGCCGCCCGAGGAAGACCGCCCTAGGCCTCCGTCACCGGCGTCCCTACTAAGAGGAGCTTCAGCCCTGAAGCCACCTCGTCCAGCGGCTGATCCGGCGCCCGATCCACGATCTGATCTATTGAAGGCTATACGTGAAGGTAACTTGTTTTATTTATTTGATGTAAATTATAATAGAAACAAAAGTGTTAAAAAAATGAGTAATAAATGTAGCTTGTGGAAGCTAAAATTTAATAGGTGCGGATATGAATTCCTCTTCATAATTTTTTTTTTATTTCATATAATTATGGTTTTAATTAAATAAAATGGTCATCTCTGTTATGTAGATAATCTTGTCGAAATAGAATAATTTGTAAAGGTATGCTATTAAGTTTCATAATAAATATAATACAATTTTTGTTTTATGAGTAAAAAAATATTAAATTTTTATATTTACTTGAACCAAGTACAATTAATTAAAACAAATCATGAATGCGTGAGTGATGTGTTTTTGTGATTTAGAAAAAGAGTTTGCACAAAAAAGATGGTGTTTTCATGTTTTTTCTCAATACACATTATAAATAATGAATAATTTCCAGGTATAAAACTCCGCAAAGTAGAAAAGCGAAGCGAAGAATCCACCGGCAAGTACGACACGCTGCGAGGCGTGCCCGCGCTGCTCGACGTGGCGTCCATCCTGGCGCGCCGCGTGGCCGTGGAGCAGAGCGACACCAGCTCCGGCAACGACTCCGACTCCGACTACGACGAGGAGTGGCCCACCGACTCCCGCGCGTGACGCAACGCCTCCCCGCGCCCGCCGCGCGACCCGCAGCCCCCGCCCCCGGCGCCCCCCGACACCCACCCCCACGCGCACGACGGCACCCACATAGAGATCAAGCACGCGCCGGCCACCAACAACGATATAACGCAAGATGAGTGTTATGTGAGAAACTCCTCGTTTTTAAGCAAGGATATTGAAGCGCAGAAAGCGAAATCGGCCACGAAAGCTAGTCCGCCCAAAACGTCCGTACTCGTCGCAGCTCCTCCCAGGAAAAGTAGTTTGATTAAAGAGAACTCAAAGGATGGCTCTGTTTCTAGTCCGTCGATCAAGACTCCGTCTCCACCGGATGTGATAGTGGCGTCCCCGCCTAAGAAGGAAGTGATCAACAAGTTAAATCACATTCCGCCATTTAGAAATGATATAAAGCACACCCAGAAAAATGAAGTTACGTCACCACCAGTTAGTAAGGTGATGTCTCCGCCATTAAAGAAAGTATTTTCGCCGCCGTCGAGTAGAGATTCTCCTACGCAAAGTAAGAGCGAAGTTCTTTCACCACCTTTTAACAAAGGTGTGACGTCGCCACCCATAAATACCTTTAAATTTAACAGAGCAGATTCGAAATCTGATGAAAACATTCTTGCAAGTAAGAAGAAAGAAATTGTATTAGCAAAAGAAGCGCCTATTAAATTGGAGAAGCTTTCTTTAACCACAACTAATGACATTATAGATAAGATTGCAGAAAATGATACTAATAGTTCTAATAAAATTGAGGAAACAGAAAATGGAGATAAGACTGCAAAGGCTGGGGAATCTAACGGGGTGGGAGATAAGATAAGAAAGTTCGAGAAAGCCGCAGAAGATGCCAATGTCAATGCGGGCAGACTGTCCCGGCCAGGCTCGGTTCGCGGTCGCTCTCGGTCCGAGAGGATTGGCTCTGACAGTAAGGATGACCTGCCACCGCCGGCCACACCTTTCAAAGATCATGTTTTTTTCGACATAGGCAACACAGACAAACCGACTGAACCACCTGTACAAAACACAGAAACTCAAGAACGACTCGTAACTAAAGGCTTAGTGAGCTCGACCGCTATGAAATGGCAACGCAACGAGGAGGAGAAGATACAAAAACCGGAACCACAAAAGATAATCAAGCCAGAATTCAAACCTATGCCGTCTCCTATCGACGTGACCATACGTTCCCCCAGCCTCGGAACTAAACTGCCAGACCAGTTTCCATCCCACGGGACCGCGTTCCGCAACGTCGCGTCCCCCGACACCGCCCGTCCCAAAGCCGACGATGTGAATACTCAAAATAGTTTTAAGTGTAAGCTTAAAAATAAGGAGAAGTACTCCGTCAGCAAAGGCTCCAGCTATTTCACACGAGGATCAGAGGAAATATGGCTCGTGAAGAAGAAGGATATAGAGGAAATCGAGGAGCGGGTGTTGGACTCGTTCCGACGTGCCGGAGGTAACATGTGCATGAGAAGTGAGTCAATGCGCCCGTCGTCTGACAGCGGTCAAAGTACAGCCTTTACTCACGCTACTATGGGCAGAACTAAACGACAAATGTACGGTCGCAGTGAATCCCTAGACCCTCAATGGGCAGGCGCCAGAGCGCAGACTCTAAAACGACAGTCCTCAGTTGCGTGCACCTGTGGCCATGATAAGAAGACAAGGGCCAAAAGCGTCGATACAGCTCCTCGACCTCGGTCCCGCTCCCACGGTGACGACAACAACCAAGCTCACGTCCTCGATAAGTATGAAACGCTGGTATAGCTGATGTAACATCTCTTACCATTAGTTTGTGTGAGAGAGTTATTTATTACAGTATGAATATGCAACTACATTGTACTCGGTGCGCTTTTGTGCTGTGTTTTTGTAATTTAATCGTTTTCACATAATTCGTTTTGGAGTGATGAGATTTCGCTAGGCATTGATATATGCGACCATTGATGATGATGATGACGATGATGATGATAGCTATAGGATTGAACAGTTTTAATGTAAACCAAATATATTAAATATTGAATTAAACTAGTTTCGAGAGACTAGAGTAGCTCCCCCTAATCGTACGTAGAATAATAAGAGTTGGCAGATTTCGTATTTTATGTGGCGCTTGCGTTGTTGTTTGTAAGTCTATTTACTTTTAAGATATCAAACCCGTTTTCTTATCGAAGCCCCACCTCAGCACAATATCCGTATATGGTGCTTTCCATGCTTCTCGAAATTTTATCTGTTTCTCGTAAAAAAATCTTTAGTGGTTGTGACAATGTGTTTGAGATTTAAATATATTTTAATTTACATCGTAAAACGCTTTAAAATATATTGTTTATCGTAACGTAGCTAGTCCATATTTGGAATGAAACATGGATGATTTATATTCTATTTATCACTTTTTATTCTGCCGATTTGTGTATTGTTTTGCAATTTTAGCTGAGAAAGTTTTCTATAGACATGTTTATTAGATGATGAATATTTGTAATTTAGATGTCTATACAACTATAGCAAGAATGTGTACGCGAATGTAAGAAGTAAATTTAATATTCTGTTATAAAAAGACAATTTCAAAAGTAGCATAACTTAAATGGTGATACCCCGACTGAATATCTCAATGTTTTTAATTTATATAGTAAATTTACTTCTTATTTTGTGCCCTATACCGAGTATTGATTAATATTAAAATAAAAACTAATAAAACATAATTATGACATATTGTGACCTGCATAAGTAGTGCCAACAATTAAAGATATCGTTTAAATCAGTAGCTTCCATTTAAAAAAAAATATATTCAGCTTAGTCTTTGCAATATTTCCAATTTTGTATTAGAGGGCTAGCGGATAGCGAATGAGATTTTTTATACATTTATATTAAATAAATATCTTTTTTTTTTATTTTAGGAACCTTTGGTTTTTTTTATTTTTATATGCATTCCACAATGTTCAGTTGCTCACTAAGTCCCCGCAACTAATGTTTACTATAATGGAAAAATGAGCAACGAATGTGTACCAAATTTTTTAAATATATAGATATTTGTATTTAGCTAGGCTTAAGTTGACACTTCATTTAAGTACCTTATAATTTACTTATATATATACATATATATATTGAGCGGAGTCAAACCGCTTTTTAGATATTGAATTTGAAATCTTATAACATGGATGTAACCTAACCCTCGTATGTATATTCCTATATATACTATATATTTCTGCGTTTATATTTTTATATACTGTGTTCCATTAGTATATAAGTAATTGCAAAAAAAAATTAAATCAGCTTCACGCTGTAATCCACACACAGCAGAGGTTAAGACACTCTAGCTGTATTGAGTGGCGGAACTCAACGCCGCGCTTTGCCTCGACACCAGAGCGGAGAAATGAAAATATATATTTAAAAAATTATTACATTTCCTCGACTGGAGATGGAACCCACAACCAGTCGTGTTTACAGTCAAACTAAGCGCACCTGCGCTACGTCTGGCCTCAATAATTAATTGAATATTAAAAATTTATAATTATATACGTTCATTGTAACCTTCGAAAGTATTGAATCTAATCATCGATATCCACATAGTCCGTACATCCGCGGACTTATGTTGTAGTATAGTAGTATATAACTTACGTATATGATCCACGGCTAGCGTTAAGAAATGTAAAAATTATAGATTTAAGAAATTAATAAAGCATGTTTTATATTTTGTAGATTATGTAAACGAACGCTCCTTTTATTTTTGGTCGTTCGATCGACAAACCGCTAATTATTTATTTGCATTTTTTACCTTTTAAAGTTTATAATTTTAATGTTAAATTATAAAGCAAGTTGTTATTATCGCTGAAATTGAATAGTCCAAGTAAAATTATATTGCATTTATTGTTTTGTGGGTTACCGAGTGACATCTGTGTAATTGTTGTTTAAAATAATATAACAAATGATATCTTTCATTGTATAACAATATATATTTATTGTATTAATCGATATATGATCTTGTAACGTGATTATTATTACAAATAACTATATATAACCCATATCACAATTTGTGTAAATTAAGCTAAAGTGCTTTGTATCCCGGACTAGTGTCATTTCTATTAAGAAAATATTTTATAACTTGTTTATTTGCTAATACAATAAAATATAAAAAAACTGGTTTTCTTATTTTATAACACTTCTTAACGGTTAAATAAATTAATTAATAACAATATTTAAAAGCTTCTTGCATTTTTTTAAAATATTTTCCACAATTGGAATAATTTAAATGGATTTATATAATAATTAATTAACCCTATGAGATATAATAGCAACACTTTCTCTCGAGATTTTTTTTTAGATAATATAACAGGCATTAATTAAATATTTACTTCGCACCGAAGAAAGTGAAGGGAATTATTTGATGTGTGATTCTCATTTTGTATATCTTAGTACTTTTGCTTTTTTACCACGCAGCCAAATATATCAACCTAATGGTATGACTCCAGTACAAGCGTACACTCCTGTATATCTACTAGGGATTCGCTCACGGTTTTGTCACCCCAAATACTTTATAATGATTTTTTATTTAGAAACCGATTGAAATACATTAAAATGCTAAATAAAGCTTGATAAAATACAATAGTGAAAACTGAATTTCAAACGGTCGAGTCGTTTCTTATATAAACGTGAACAAACGCATAAAGAAAAAATTTCCAAATACTTGTTTTGATTTCTATTACATTGCCCCAAATTATATATTTTTTTCGTATATGTTTTGATTATATTTGTCTGTTAGTGTACATTCCAATTGTATATACATATATCTTACAAACATAATATACCTCCATGTATGCAAAAAGTATTAGCCAAATTTTAAGCTTGAATTATATTTTATATCCCAGTGAACACAGTTTTCTTGGTTCTTTTATCGCCGAAGTCGATAACGATTTATTTTTTTCCTAATATTTTTTTAGAAATACAAATAAGTAGATTCGTAAGTTACGTAGAATATTATTCTTAATAAAATCTTTGAAAAAATGTTGCTTTTTTACATAAAATGTTCAAAAATTTCGCTTTTCATCGGGAGAAAATCTGGCAGCGCTACTATATAGGCTTCATTGTTGTAGGATTGTATAAAATTTAAATATTTACATTTTTAGTTACTCTAATAGTAAGTTTCGTATACAGTATGTTGGAAAATACTCCTTTTTTGACATATCAAGTATATAATAATAGTATATTAAAAACCATAAAGATAGACTGAATAACAATGATTCAGTAACAGTAATGATTACTGTTTAGTAATAAACAAATATAGTAAACGTAAAAACGTAAAAAATGTGAGTTTTTTTTGCCATAAGACTACTAAAATTTATTTAGTTACTAATTAGTAATTACTATATAAAGTAGTACCAAATAACATTCAGTTTATATGTAATTTTAAATTCATGTATATATTTTTTATCTGCGATAATGATGCGAAATTGAAAGTTAAACTTTAAACGTGCTATTGAAATTCCGTTTTACGCAATACGAGGGCTAATTTCAGGTTTACTTATAATAGTTTGAGTCCTTATAAGTTTTTCTTTAAAATTTCAAAGTATTTTTAATAAATATCCATTAAAAATAACATAAAGATATACTATATATATTTTAAGTTTAACTTTTGGCAAACTGCAAAATCAAGGCTATTGTTCAGAATTTGACACCGGAACGTAAATCGTTAAATTTAGTTCGTTTGATTGGCAGACAGTAGAAATTGCTTGTTGTAATGTAATCTTAAATTAATACAAAGCATATTTTTTCATTTTATTTCTTCGATTATTCAATGATTTCGCAAAGTTTCTCTAAAGTATTTCACTGTCTGGTTAATGAAAATTAAGTTAGTGTAAATTTAATTAGTATCTTCTTTTATTTTGGCGCGGTTGTATTATATTTTAATAGAGTGGAGTCGTTACAAAATATTACAAAATGACTTCAGCATTATATTTGGAGCATTATCTGGACAGCTTGCAGCATTTACCCATAGAATTACAAAGAAATTTTAAATTAATGCGAGACCTCGATGATAGGGCGCACGGTCTAATGAGGACAATTGATCTTATGGCCGATGAATTACTGCCCAATATTCCCAAAATGGATGAAGAAACAAAAAAAGAAAAGGTAAATACCATTCAAGGATTATTTAATAAAGCTAAAGAATATGGAGACGATAAAGTACAACTCGCCATACAAACATATGAACTAGTAGATAAACACATACGTCGCCTTGATTCTGACCTCGCACGATTTGAATCTGAAATTCAAGAGAAAGTAATGAATTCTCGCGCCGCCCAACAACCCACTGCGGACCAGGAATCTAATCCTGCTACTGTTAAAAAAGGAAGGAAAAAGCATAAAGGCAGTGAAAAAGCTGCGATGGCAACAGGTAAGAAAAAGCGCACGGGCGCATCAAGCGAAGAAGATGCTGTCGCGAGTGGTCGCTCTGCGGCCAAAAAGAAGGCGCAACGAAAAGGTGCTACAACTACAGCCACTGCGGTTAAGGAACAGGAGGAAAATGCGGATCTGGACTCCGTCGCGGGCATGGCCCACCCGAGTGACGTGCTCGACATGCCTGTCGACCCTAACGAACCAACATACTGCCTTTGTCATCAAGTGTCCTATGGAGAGATGATAGGCTGTGATAATCCAGACTGCCCTATTGAATGGTTCCATTTTGCTTGTGTAGATCTTAAAATAAAACCAAAAGGAAAGTGGTACTGCCCTAAGTGTACTCAAGATAGAAAAAAGAAATGATCCACAATTAAACCACCTGTTAAACCCGCAGAAAAGACTGTGACAGTGAAAAAAGAAACAAAGTGATTGTATTAGGTTTTAGGCATAGTATCTAATATAACATATTGTTTTCTATTTAAATATATATGGATTAATATAGAATTAATTTATTTTTAGTGTAAATTGATCAAATTAATCTAAGAGTAAATTAAATTGACAAAGAATCTTATGCCTATATAGTTTATATTCAATAAGCAATATTGTGGTTGAGTGGATGAATGTTATGTTACAAAACATTATTCATAATAAATTAATTTAAGCTACTAGTTTCCAAAATAAAATTCTCATTGTAATTTATTTTTTATATTACATAGGCAGTGTTAAAATTAACTATATAAATGACAAAACTTGAATTTAGTGCTTCCATTGCTAATTCAATTATACATTATCTTATATTGTATGCAATATTCACACTTTTGTAACAAATAGAAAGATAGTAGAATAGAAAGAAAATTCAGTACTTATAAGTTACTCAAGTAAAGACTGAAATTAATTCTAAATCGAACATGTTTCAACTTGTTTATATAAGTCGGTGAACAGAATAGATGCCACTACAGCTTATATATTTCACAGTGAAATTGAAGCTGTAGTTTATTCCATTAAAAAGTAATAAATATGTGACAACAATCAAAGGTGTCTAAGATAGTTAGGATATAGAATGAAATGTATTTATTTGATTCCGAAATTGTTACTTACACTTTCCAAACAGTTTGATCACTTTAATGATTCAAAAATTATTTATCACATATATTTGATAACATTTTTTTCTTATTAATTGTAATTGCTATTGCTATATCAATAATTTCTTAGCTAACTCCATCTGTATGAACTTTAAAAGAAACGCTGAAACTGTTATGTTATTTTTGACAGACTATTAATAAAAAAAAGTATTTTTTAAAATCATAATTCTTTTTTAATAAGTGATCTGCAAATAACCATTATCTTTACAGCATTTCTTGCAAAGTTTACACAGACGAAGCTGATTTGTGAATCAAGGTAACAATATGTTAATCACCCATTTGGTACCAAAATTATGTTATTACAATAATGATTAAAAAAAATGTTCCGAAAAAATATTTTACAATAAGTACAAAATGTAACTGTAATGCCACTATTATTCAATTTGAAAACACCAATATATGTATATGAATTAGGTGGTCATGTATCCTCACTAACTCATTAATAATTAGCATAAGTGTTCAAAGAGAAGAGAATGGTCAGCATATGTTGTTTTTGTGATTGGAACCTTATATTGTTATTTATCTACTAAATGCTATATTTTAATTGTAGTACATAAAAATTGTTCTCGTTGACGAACATTGCTTGTTACTTATTTTAAACGAAATTTAAATGGATCACTGTATTGTCCGTAGAAATGTGCATTTATTAATAATTAAGGATTCTATTTCATATTAATTGACAAATCAAATTGTGTTTTTCTTTAGTTTCACATTAACAATGGAATGAGGCTGTTGAATTGAAGTGGAAAACAAGTAGATTATTTAGATTTTCTTTATAAAGTTTTTGAAGTTTGCTAGATTAGAATGTAAGAAGAATTAAATAATATATTTATTACTATTATCAAACACAAGCCGTAATATAAGTATCAATTGTAGAAGAATTAAGCTTTACATTTTTATATGAGCTGTGTCACACTGTGCTGCCCATTGTGGTTCAGTGCGAGAGATGAAAATTTGCACTTAAGTCATAATATGAAAATTAGGTACCAATTATTGTTATAACATAATAAGTTATACAATGCCAATATCTATATATTATTTATGTTATTTTTATTACACATAATGAGACACATCTTTGTTTTATTTTCTTTAAGAATTTCTTTTATTTAATAATCATTTCTTCTTCATTTGTTGTATGTGGAAGTTAAAATAAATGGAATACAATTATTAATATAAACTTGGTATTCAATTTAGTAAATTGAAGTTATAGTCTACTTTAAAAAAAAAAATTAAGGCCTCCATGGCTTCAACCATGTTTTTAATTTTGCCGAATTGGTAATTCTATACTATATCAAAATAATATAATAATTTCATATAATATTTATGATTTGAACAATTCTGTAGATATAAACCAACACTACACACTAGTAATAACACTTCTTCTCTCTTTCCGTCCAATTTTGAAGACATTGTGACATTGAAGACATTGTGAGTGGTGGTAGCGCCGCATTTTGTTTAACACCAAAGCGAGGAAATAAAATTGCTTAAATATAATCATTCCCCCGAACGACGATCGAAACCACAACTATCGTGTTTGCAGACACTAACACGTTTTATGTAATGCATAACATCCAGACCAGTCGTGGCTCAGGGCCGACTGGTTGTGGATTCGATCCCCCTCGTGGAGATGACATATTTACTTAAATTTATGTTTCCATTTCTTCGCTCTGGTGTCAGGGACAAGCGCGGCGTTAAGTTCTGACACGCAATGCCTCCAGAATACGTCAGAAAGTGGGGAACGGAGTGTCTTAACACTAGGTGCCTACCCTGCAGTGTGCGGGATACAGCGTGAAGTTGTTTTTTTTATTTTTATTCATAACATAAATAATAAAGTAAAGTAGGCCCTATGGAAACAATATATATTTTTTAATTGTATCTTTTTTCCGCATAGAAGTGGTAACACTGTAACAGGGTAAATCTAGACACTTGGTTCTCCACTTATCAATCAAATTTGAAACAAAATATCTTCAGTGGTTGAACTGGGAAATGAGAATAGTTTATATACTTAAATAGTCCTCGGAGTAGGATCGACCCCGTGACCGTTAGACACTCCCACCACACCACCATGGCCTCAAATATTATCCTGTTCATCAAAATAGTAAAAAATGTGGGAATATATTTTGCGAAAAAACTATCTAGGTCGATGTAAAAATACTAATAGTGTATGAATCTGATATTTAAGATTTTGGTCCCGTCTGTTTGTCCGTATACTTTTCTACACTTTTAGGAAGTAGTTCCGACGAACGGAAATTGAATGAAACCTTTTTTGTTCTATCAGGCTTCGCCCGGAATATAAATTGCAGCAATTGCATCTGAATGAATATCTGATGATGAACTGTAATACTCCAGGTTATCTATCTCTGTATTTGTAATAAAACTATAACTCATCGTTGTCTGTACATGGAAGATATAAGAGAAAATCTAATATTGAGGTATTATTTAAGTAACCCAAAATATTTTTTTTTGTGAATTTGTTCAAGCATATTACAAAAACGGTTTAACCGATTTATTTCCCTTATTTTATTTTGGTTAACTTCTCTCAATATTTAGTTTGTTTTGTTTTATTTCAATCAAAATAAATTTGTATTTCTTTATTTTATTTCAGTCGATTCATAAATAAAAACGTTACGTCAATATAAAAATTGCATGCGATAATATTGCTACAAAACGATTGTTTTATTGAATTAGCTGAAACCTTAGCTATCAATGTATGGATATTGTCTAAAATATTATAAAGTAAACAGATTAAGGAAGTAATTTAGACGAGAAAATAAATAGTTGTGTAGCACAAGTGGACGAAGTCGCGAGGGGCTCGCTAAGAGCAATGAAATACCGCTCTCGCTAGTTTTCAGTGTGGTGGCTAATTTGGATTGACATGTAAATATTATTGAAGATTGATAAAAGATAAGATAAATAAGATGTGTATGTGAATAATGTATTCTTTATTTGTAGATAGTTATATTTTTTTTTAGAAAATAGTTTGTTCCAAAGAATTCAATTTTTTTCATTATTAATGAAATAAATAAATATATATAAAAAATATATAAGGATAAAAGGAAGATAAGGACAAAGTCCCATTCTTTCTTGTTAATGGTAAATTAAACTAGTTCAGAGTAGTTCGTCTTCAATATTTTGTAGGGATCCGTACGTTTAAAGGAAAACAGAAACCCTTAAACCACCACCCACTTTGTTATCCGTCCGTCTGTCTGTCTGTCAAGAGCCTTTATCTCAGGAACACTTGAAGATATCAAATCGAAATTCTGACTGACCGGCTCGCGCTTGTCCGGATTCTATTTTGTAAGTAAAGTTCATATCATAATATTAATTCGGCTGTTAGGTCATTTATTGTGATCATTTCCCAATATTTTTATAATTTAATTTAATCACTGGATTTCATTTTACAATGCTTGTTTATTGACACTGTGATTTAAAATTTTATAGAAATAAGATAAAATCATAGAAATAAATTACAAAATATACATAAGTATAAGCTACAAAATCTTCAACAAAATCAAAAGTTAATATTTTAAATGATGTAACAGATGGTGGTGATCGATCATATATTTTGGTGCAAGAACGCAGGCTTTGCGCGTAAATCGAGTTTTACCTCGAATCGTTTTTTGCCAACAAATAATTACTTTTCATGCACGAACAGGGTTCAACGTAACCCAATAATTTGGTACTTTTTAGTAATTTTCGTTCCCATAATGATGTTTAGAGAAAACGAGTTAAAATAACATTTGCGTTCTACATCTATACCCAGTATTTTGTACCGATTTATATACATTTTAATAATAAATTAAAAATGTTATTTTTATAGTTTTATATAAGACCTAATAGCTGCACGCTTCGCTCGCCAGG
Organism: Heliconius himera; assembly: GCA_021202915.1. NCBI lineage: Eukaryota > Metazoa > Arthropoda > Insecta > Lepidoptera > Nymphalidae > Heliconius > Heliconius himera. The sequence continues at coordinate 734,310 of JAJHJA010000155.1, read as the reverse complement.
TTCCGTTTAATGTAATAAAAAAAGATAAGTCCTTGAAGGACATCTATGTATTTATGTTGTATTACAGCCCTTACGACAGTGTTTTTTCATGTATGATATTTTTACACTGCTACATAAAAATCACCCACAATATTTTTTTTTAATATAAGATGAATTCATAAAAAACTTAAATAAGGATTGCTTAAGAGGAGTATGAATATACATTGTATCTAAATGATTTTTTTATATTAGCATTATTAGTATTACCTACTTCTAGCAGAATAGCTATGACGTTTTCAGTAATAAGGATCCGTTTAAAGCTTTTCGAGTTGTTCAAAATTTGGTTAGTCAAGGAACGTAGGTACAGTAATTCTTTCTATTTCAAAGGTATTTACCTACATACCTTTAAAATAGAAAGAATTATAAATTTTCTTTACCTACCTACCTAGGTAAAGAAAATTAAAAAATATTACAGAGCAACGAATAATTACTTTTCGTCACTCAACTAGGACTATGAGATATAAAATTTAAATACAAGTTGTGTGCGCCTTACCACTTTATTTTACGTATTTACTAGAAATTGCTATAATTTTATTTAATAGAACTAATAAAGTATATTTTATATACATTATTGTACCACAACCAACGTCCAATACAAAATTATGTGAAAATTATTTTCATTGTTTATATTACCTTTTGTAAATATCCTGATATTTCAGTAACTTTTAAAATTGAAATACCTACATTTCTAAGTAGAGCAACAGTAGCAGCTTTAAGGGAAGCAAAAAATATACTTAATAACGCGAAAATTGTAATTTATAAACATGAAAGAACTGCTTTAATAATTTATGTTATAGCGGTTGTATATCGTGAGTCCATATCAAAGGGTTGTTCGCGGCTCAGTTGCAGTTATCTGCAGAGCGCGCGCGGGAAAAGCTGCGTTCCACATTTTTTTTTTTTAATTTTAACAAAAGTTAAAAAGTAAAACTATAATGACAATGTTACTGAGAAAAATGTGGAAAAATCATTCGAAGCACAAAAGTGAGTATTTTCATAATTTTTTAAATAAATAACTATATAGATATATTAATTTTAAATTATTTTAAATAACATGTTACTTTCATATGTTTATCTTTATATGTTTTATTAAAAAAATGCTATTTCTTTTTTTATAGTGGTTCTTAAAACTAGGCTTGTTATTAATGTAATTTCGAGAAATATAAATAAAAAGTTGTAGCACGCGCTTTCTTGAACTTCTCAGGATTAGAAAAAAGTTGTCGAGTTAGAGTTAGTTTTCTTTAAAAGTCAGCTGTTGACAAGATGTTTAGATTTACATGATTAAATAAAATAAAAAATTAGAACAAAATTTTATCTGAATACTATGTAATTTATATAAATAATTAAAAAAAACTGTAGTTTAATCTACTTAAAAGATTTACGCGGGTTTCCTTAACGGCGATGTAAAGTATATTTTTTTGTGTTATTTTTTTGTGAAATGTTAATATTAGTACTTAAAATAAAATAAGTAATAGTAGTTTACATGTTTTACTATAATTAAAAGCGTTTTATGACATTTCACTCCTATATAAAGTTATACTATCTATTTACTTTATTTGCTCTAAATAAAATAAAATATTTTATGCCTTATAAGTTCTGTTTACAGTTGACCAGAAATATATACTTTAGCAATAATTATACAAAAAAGTATAAAGACTATGGAGTGTGGAGATTTAGTTCGTCCTCTATATGTTTTCAGCTTAAAAGTCCGAATAACCATATTTTTTCAACGTAGAAGAACTTTTCAGGTACAAGAATTTCTTAGGTATATCAACATATTTACTGAAATAGTTGCTAATATTATTTAAAAGTACTTAAAAAATATTGGCAGTTTATAACTAATTATAATTTAAATCTTTTAGTATTTTATTTGATTTTGCTTGCAAAATATATTTATAAGTTATTTCATATTTAGGTATCTTAGGCAAACGCCGCGCCGTGTCATTTCTTATCTCACGTAAATTCCGAAATAAAATGTAGCATATATGTTGCTCTATTACCTCCTCTATCGGACAATGAATATATAAGTCATATAAAGTTTGTTAAGCTAATCTTTGGATTACCCTGAACAAATAGACAGACAGACAAAATTTTTAAAAATGATTATTTGTGTTTTAGTATCGTGTAAATAACTATATGCACTCGAAAAAAAATTATAATTTTGAAATCACAGACAGATATTTCAATTTAATTTTTGTGTATTCATAAGTAGGGATTAAAATTCTCCTCCATACTGAACAGTAATTTCTTATAACAGTATTCTAAATTTTATTAATTCTTATAATTAATCTAAGCTATTATAATAGAGCTTAAGACATTTTAATTCGGTAACGAGGCAAATTGCGGCGTTAAGTTCCATCACTCAATACGCAATGCCTCCAGAATTCGGTGGAAACTTGCAAACGGAAATGTCTTAATGGGAACAGACTGTCTTAACACTGGGTTCTCTTTGTTTACCCTACTACATCTGAAATACAGCGTGAATTCCTTTTTTCCTTATGGGTAGGGCTTAGTAAAAGTTCACTTTCAAGAGCTATTTCGTATTTGCCAATTGCTTGGCACTTGGCTTCGCTATCTCCAGGACACACCTAAGTCTGAGCAAGTTTTTTGTTTTCTATCAAGTTGGTTCATGTCGCCATTTACGGAAGTGTCACATACGTAGCTATACCCTGACTTACATATATCTATGTTATACATACTTAATCAAAGCACGGACCCAAGAGGTTCCGCCACTTGTATTAAAAGTTAAGAACAGAGAGGCCATCGTAGCGCACTGAGATAATATCAGGCTCTATATGTATATGTCTCTATAAGTAAATGGCGACATTGGCTCTATAAGTAAATGGCGACATGAACCAACTTGATAGAAAACAAAAAACTTGCTCAGACTTAGGTGTGTCCTGGAGATAGCGATAGAGCTTGATATTATCTCAGTATTGAATTCACAACCATCATGTGATGGTTGTGAATTCAATTCCTTCTCAAGGTAATAAAAAAAAATTGTCTCCGGAAAAACAAAAGATGGCTTTCAGTTCCGCCAATTCACTTCCATTCACGAATTCGGATGGAAAAAAGAAAATTAATTTAGCAAAGCAGGATGCTGTATGTAAGTATATGGAACATATTTCCCAATTTTGTTATAAAATATTATGTAAATTTTATAAAATGTATGCATATAACGGTAAAGTACAGATTCCGCTTCTCTTTTTTTCGCGATCACGTCAATTTTCCACGACACGTCAATCCGGACGAGGAACGGGAATTTTGTGTGACTATATATGATACTATCACTTTAATAAAACTACCATCTTTTATAGTTTCATGCTTACCTACAGGAGTTTTAGATGTATTATTAATAATTTTGATGATTCTATATTTCATTTCACTTTTGACTTTTTATGTGATATTAAACACATCAAAAAATTTAAAAAACAAAATTGTAATAAGAATGTAAGTGACAAATAAAAAAAAATAAGCTACACATACCTAGTTAGGCAATACTAAGCTAATTGATTATTTTTTATAATAGATATTAAAAGCTTTTCAGCATATAAAAAGCTTTAGTAATTGATGAAGTTTTATTTTTAGAATTAGTAAATAGCAATATATATAATAATATTCATACAACATTTTTGGATATGATTAGACAACACACAAGCCTATATCAAGTTGTAAATATATAATTTAAATATATACGTTAACCGTTTATTTATTTGTTGCGCCTCCAGAATTCAGCGGAAAGTGGGGAACCTAGTTTCTTGTCTTAACACTAGGTTCCCTCTGCCTACCCTGCGGTGTGCGGGATAGAGCGTGAAACTGATTAACGCACCTACTTCTAATAAGATATCGCCGCCTATCCGCTTTGTAATAAAAAATCAACAAACGGACATAAATACGTAGTACATAGTATTCCTAGAATTCTAAATTCAACTGACAGCATGCACAAGTACATCCTTTCCAAGGCTAGAGAGTCCCAATTTGATAAGAATTGCATTGCAATTGCGTAACAATCGTATGATTTGTAAACATGAATAGAAAATACAAACTATAGATATATAAAATATTGTACTAATACCTTAAATAAATGGCCGTTGTGGTGCAGGGGCACAAGGGTGTGACTGTAACGCGACGGTTGAGGGTTCGATCCCTACTCGAGAAAATAATATGTTCGTTTAAAATTACATATATTTTCATTTCTTCGCTCTGGTGTCGAGGCAATGGGCGGTGTTGAGCTTCGCCAATCAACACGCAAAGCCTCCAGAAAGGTGTGAAGAAAGGAAAGTGGAGAACGGAGTAACTTAAAAATAGGTTCCCTCTGCCTACCCTGCTGTGTGCGGGATGCAGCGTGAAGCTGATTTGACTTGATTTTTTGAATAAATGGTAAATTAATTCTATCTTAAATAAAAATAGAATTGTTTAGTAAATATAAAAAGGAATTTATGTATAGCTAAAAAGAAAGTGGCGACTCTATCACTAAAGAGAAATATAATCTGTTACTATTTCTATCTTAACTATTTCTAAAAAACAACCAGCACTGAAATAAGGTAACATTAAAAAAAAAGAAATGAAACCATACCTCAAATAATAAATTTAATCTTATTTTTGAACAGTTAACTCTATCAAAACTCTACATTATAAGTTTAATATATAAAAAAAAAACGAATTAAAACTTAAAACACAGTTATTTCTATGTTATCCATAAAGAGAAAAATAATATAGGCTGCGACATATTTGTAACCAGCTTTCTAAGAAGCAAAAAGGTATCCGTTTAGCCCACTGGTACTTTCTAGCGTCAACAAACCTTTATCTTTATAACAGTATATTTCTATATATTTCTTTTAATTACTCTTATATATAGTTTTGTTTTCAATGTAAAGAGAAAATGAATCAGCATCTTATCAATTTAAATTAATTTCTTCTAATGACATGTTTTATGTAAATCCCCGTGTGGGAGTGGATATTGGAGTTAAACTTTTATTCAGGAATATATGTAGCTATATACATATTATTATTTTATATAGTAATACTTCTTTATATATATAAAGGATTATAACTCCTGTCGTGGCGCAGCGGCACGAGTACGGCAGTCGGTTGTGACTGTACAACCGACTGGTTGTGGGTTCGATTCCCACTTGAGAAATATTTACTTAAATTTATATTTCGATTTCTTCGCTCTGGTGTTAAGCGCGGCGTTGAGTTCTACCACTCAACACGCAATGCCTCCAGAATTCGGCAGAAAGAGGGGAACGGAGTGTTTTAACACTAGGTTCCCTCTGCCTACCCTGCTGTGTGAGGGATACAGCGTGAAGCTGATTTATTTTGATTTATTTATTTTAACTGTATAACTTATGACCATTGGGTGCAATCATATATTTCTCTTTTACTCAATAATACTACGTTGTTTTGAGCTTACTCGCTTTGCACTGAGTACTTCTCTAAATATAATTTAGTTGACAATAGCAAATAAACAACACCCGTTTATAAAGGAAGTAGGAAATTAGAAATTGTGCGTAGTTTAAACAAGTGGAACATCTTGATTCTCGACGATGCGATAGCTTTAACGATGCGGGCGCAGAGATCAAAATATTTTATACATTAATCGATTTTGTATTGAAAATAGTAGATTACTTATTTTACATTTAAAATTTAAAATTATTTTAATTATCACTTAGATAATTAAAATATTTTTAAATTTCAGTGTTATATTATTTTCTTTTGCAGAAACACATTAATCTTTAAATAATATACGTCATCCCTTTTTATATTTTCCGCATTAGAAAAACTGTACCTATGTATTAAAAAAATAATAAAGTTAAAGAGCTAAAGAGTTTGTTAGGTTCAACGCAATATAACTATTGGTTTAAATTTAATAAAAAAATAAGTTAATAAACTTAAAAATAGTACCTCCACTGTATTCACCCATATCAAGGTATTTTTTCATGAAGGTAATTGACATTTTCAAGTCAAGTTGAGTCGTGGCGCAGAGGCACAAGCGTATGTCTGTAAACGCCACAGGTTATGGGTTCGATTCTCACTCGAGGAAATGAAATATTTAATTTTCATTTTCTTTACTCTGGTATCGAGACAGAGCGCGGCCTTGAGTTCCACTACTCAACGCACAGCTTCTAGATTTTTTAACACTTAGGCTCTCTCTGCCTACCCTGCTCGGTTACTTAGAATATATCATTTATCATGATACAATTAAATAACTCCTAGTATTTTATTTAATTACGAGAGCAAAGCCGCAAATAAAAGCTTATACTTCTAAAATGGGTTTCCCAATCACATTTATCTAATCTAAACACATATACCTATTATAAAAAAAAATATATTATAAATTCATTCAATATAACTACAAACAAAACATTTATAAAGTAAAGCTTTATTTATGGTAAATATGTGTTTCTATAGTTAATTAGTAATTATTATTTTTATGAATGATTCTATATATGTGAGTATAATTGTCATCACAATCACATCTCACATCTCATCAATCAGCGCAACGATGATTGTGGAGAGTGGATAACGGAGTTTCTTTACACTAGGTTCCCTATTCGTACCCTGCGGGGAAAAACGTGAAGCTGTTGTGAACAAACATTTTTTCGATATATAGAATTTGAGGTGTAGCTTGCGGAGATAAGATAACGGCTTAGGAAAAAAAGGAAGTTTAGGAAAAATGGGGAACGGAGTGTCTTAACACTAGGTTCCCTCTATCTACCCTGCTGTGTGCGGGATACAAAGTTGAATTTTTTTTAGGAAAAAAAGAAAATATTTTTTTTATTTGAACTTAAATTACAAACGCTTAACTTATTATGAAATTAGATATTGAAAATTGTATTACGTTCTTTTTGTATAGTAATTGCGCCTAATATCTGACTGACTGACCTATGCCCTATTTCCGTTATCACCCGTCTGGCCTAGATAGTCGATAAATAATAATAAATAATTTAATGCGGCAATGGCGGCACCATACGGATTTGCAAATATAGTTTTAGGTTTTTATTTTGGATAAACAAGTTTAATAACAGCGTTTGGGTCAGGGTCAAGAATGATAAATATTTTTTTCTTGCTAGTTTATCTGTTTACTTTATGTTGTAAACATTTTAAGGAACTTCTTTCTGTTTTTGGAGACATTTAGCGTTTTATTAAAATAAGAAATTTATTTCAAACGAAAAGAAAATAAATAAGTAAAAATTAACTAATATATTATACATTTATTTCTCAATTCCAGCAATTCAGTTGTTTCAAAATATTAAAACTTAAGTACTTAAGAAATTTTAACATATTAAAGAATTATATTTCCGTAAACTCTACAAACTACCTAGGTTAATTATAACGCCGATTTAAACTAATCTTGTTTTACAGTAAAGGAAGAAATACCAGCTTTTCAGTTGTTTCAATATATAAAAACAAAACTATCTAAGAAATTTTAACATATTAAAGAAATAAAAATCAGCTTCACGCTGTATCCCGCACACAGCGGGGTAGGCAGAGGGAAACTAGTGTTAAGACACACCGTTTGCCAGTTTCCTAAGAGTTCTGAAGAGAAGCATTGCGTGTTGAGTGGCGAAATTCAACGCCGCGCTTTACTTCGACACCACATCGAATAAATGAAAAAATAAATGTAAATAAATATTTCATTTCTTCGAGTGGAGATCGAACCCACAACCAGTCGATTTTACAGTCACACTTTGACCCTGCGCCACGACTCGCCTCCTTTTCAGTTGTGTCAAAATAGAAAAACATGTATATCCAAGTAATTTTAACACATTAAAGAAATAAATTTCCATAAATTTTACAAACCAGGTTAATTACAACGCCGATTTAAACTAATCTTGTTTTACAGCATATAACAGCTTCAAGATCGCAATTTGCACTCACTATTACACCCTGTTGCAAAACACTGTATAAAGTTTACCCCAAGCCTTCAATTATGATGGATTTTAACGCAATAAATTCTCGTTGGCCAATGCAAGCAAATTATTTTCTAATTCTAGTGGCGCTTGAACATTTATGTATGTACCTACTCCAAGATAAGTTGTCGTGTAGCCTATAATTTTATACTATAAACTTTTTGTATGATTATTTTTATATATATAAAACTCTTCCGTTACTGAGTGAGGGACAGACAACGTACAGACGGCCATTTGAGCTTAGGTACATTCGGGTTAAGGAATAGGGGGTGTAAGCGTTAAGAGAGGATTTCCCGTAATTTCGACGGGATAGAACTGGATATTCTATTTTAAAGTTCACCCAAGTCCATCGTCGCTGGTGACGACTGATGGGTACTATTTTAGTTTTCTATTAATTTCTACTTGTTTATTTAGCCTTTACTAATCGATATCAGAATAAATATAAAACGCACAAATATAATAGAGTCAAGTAAATAAAAAATACATTCAATATACAAAATTTTAATATAAAAACTGAGCAGTACATCAGTAAAATTTAAATTTTATATTTATCGGAGATCTTAACAATAAGTTCTCAGGTTTCCTCTGCACTCGCACACAGCAGTGTAGGCAGATGGAATCTAGTATTGAGACAGTTCCCCCATTTCCCGCTGAACTCTGGAGACATTGCGCGTTGGGTGGCGGAACTCAACGCCGCGCTTTGCCATAACCGACATGAAAATATTAAATATTTCAGACCCTCGAGTGTGAATCGAACACACACACAGTTTACAGTTTTGTCCCTTTGCGCCGCGACTGGTCTTCTTTCAGCATATTATATCTTAAAATTCAACTTAATTAAAATCAATACTAACATTAAATACGCACTCAGGACCGATCAATTGCAATTGCACAATATCGTTCGATTATAATAACAGTTTATTATTAATAATGATATTATTACGCGGCCATAAAGGAAATCGTGGCTGTTGTGATTAGCTTATCGCGCTCCGGTCGTTCACTAGAGTGATTTGTGCTTTCTATAATGTTATAAGATAGATTGCATTTTTTTTAATATGTATAAAGATCGTAAATTAATTATTTGTTATAAGGGAGGCCTGTTATAGCAGTCGTGGCGCAGGGACACAAAGTACGACTGTAGGTAAACGCGGCAGGTTGTAGGTTTGATTGCAACTCGTAGCAAATAAATATTTAATATTTCCATTTTTTTCCTCTGGTTTTGAGGGAAAGCGAAGTGTTGAGTTCCGCCACTCCATACGTAATGTCTCCAGAATACGGGGAAAAATGGGGAACGTAATGTCTTAAAACTAGGTTTTCCCTGCTTATCATGTTGAGTGCGAGATGCAGCGTAATGTTAAAAAAAGATAATGTACTAGTTATATGTAGCTAGCATTTTCAATAGTATCTTAATGTTTGTAATGGAAAGAGAAAAGTTAAAGAGAGTTGATTAAGAGTCATTATGTGAAAAGCAATCATTTTAAGGAAATTTATTGTAGCCCAATTATATAAAATAGTTTTTTTTTGTGTATAATCCAACATAAATCGCATAGAATAATCGTTATCTTTATGCAGTTTCAAATCCAAAATTTAAAAGAAAACTGGACTGGACCAAATTAAAATGTAATCACACAGGAAGCACCAACTTTAAAAAAAAAACAAAAAATCATCAAAAACGATCCACTCAGTCGAATTTAAACAACAGTCGAATTGAGACCACTTCCTTTTACAGAAGTCGGCTAAAATAAATTTAATTTAATTTTCAGAGCTTTGCGAAGAGTGGGCTTTAGCAGAATGTGAAGGTGAGGGTTGGTGGCGAGAAGCTCGGGAGAGTAAAGGAAGTTGGGAAGTACGGTACGCGGGCGTCGCGCCGGTGGAGCGGGCGGCGTCAGCACCCGCTACCGCACTGGCTGTGCGATCTGCTTTACATACAGCTAAGAGTAAGTACAATTAAATTATGTATAAGTAGAGATAACTGTATACATTCTTATTTATAAAGGACTAATATAAAATAAGTAACTAAGCTACTCTACTACTAACTATAACACTTTCATTACTCCGTCGAATTCTGGAAGCATTGCGCGTTGAGTGGCGTAACTTAACTCCGCGCCTTGCCTCGTTGCTGTTCGGGCGAGGTAATTAAAACATGAAATATTTCATTTTCTCGAGTGGGAATACGACCTGTAAGCTGTCACTTTTACGCGACATGCCGGCTTATATCCTGCGTCGTGACTGGCCTAAGCACATTATTTTTTTAATTTTACCTTGTAAACTAAATTAAATGTTTTAACACTACTGTCTCAATACTGCTACATGTGAGAAATGATCAGCTTTCCTTTCTTAGAGTGTGTAAAAGTTGTATTCATTTTACTCAAATCCAGCTGATACAGAACAAAATTATATATTTGATTAGTTTAAAACCGAAAACTTTAAAAGTTTAAACCTTTAAAACGAAAGCTTTTTATTGTATTTTATATATTTAAATCAATATAAGAAAACAACCAAAGCATATTAAGCACAATAATCTTTGATATTTTGATTTCATCTAGAAAATCAGTATCATTTCATTTCTTTTCTTTGATATAAAATTCTATCACCCTTTTTTCAGCTTTAAACAAGAAGTTGCAGAGGGTGAACTTGGATATAAGCGCGAGAGGAATATTAGTTAGCGATGCGGAAACTAATGAAAACGTCCTCAGCGTTTCGATTTACGAGTAAGTATTCCTTTTTTTTGGCTTCACGCTGTATCCCGCATATCGCGGGATAGGCAGAGGGAGTCTAGTGTTAAGACACTCCGCTCCCAACTTTCCGCCGAATTACTCTACTAGTACGAAGAAATGAAAACATTAAATATTTTAATTCGTCGAGTTGGAATCGAACCCACAACCTGTCGTGCTTACAGTAACACGCTTGTGCCCCTGCGCCTGAGTGGTGAATAAAAAATAAAAATTAATAAAAACTATCATCAATATTTGTCCATATTATTTTATTCTGTCGTTGCAACAAAATATATAATAGACACCATCGTGGTACTGTGGGGTAACATCTGACTGTTAACATGAATATTGTGAGTTTGATTCCCACTCATAATATATATTTTTTGTTGTTCCATTTTAATAAGATAAAAATACAGCGTTGAATTTCGCCATAGTCTCTGCCTATTTTGCTGTATACAACATAAAGAAAAATAGAATGTTTTATAAATATTGATTGTTTTATTTGAGTATTATAGATACGAATCTATTATGGACATAAAATAATAAAAATATTATTGTACTTCATAAATAAATCTGTTTATATATAGAGAAACCAGAAGAAGATATTTTTTTATGTAAGCATAGAAAAATCATCGACTTCTTTATCTGCTTCTGACCTGCAAGTCGGAGCTTACATTTAATGTTCTGATAAAAGATATATGTCAATAAATTTACTTGACACGTCGTTACTATTTGTATAATAAAAAATAATAATTAAATCAGCTTTACGCTGTACCCCCGCACACAGCAGGGTAGGCAGAGGGAACTTTGTGTTAAGACAATCCGTTCCCCATTTTCTGCTGAACTCTGGAGGCGTAGCGTGTTGAGTGGCCGAACTCAACGCCGCGCTTTGCCTCGACAACAGAGCGAAGAAATGAAAATATAAATTTAAGTAAATATTTCATCTCCTCGAGTGGGGATCGAATCCACAACCAGTTAGTTATATAGCTGGCTATGGCTGGTATAATAAAAAATGATATTATAAATTAATAGAAATCAATCTTTGATTTCTATTAAAAAAATTAAGGGTCCCTCAGGATCAAAATTAAAATGCTTCAACCCTTGCCTCTACTATCCGAGCTCCTTTACTTGACCGAATATATGGAGACCGAGATGTTTTAATAGATTTTGCAGAGATTTCGTTGTTATAGTTATATTAAAGAGAAAAAATTACCTCTAAACCTATTTCCTGGTCAGTTCATTGGTTCATTTCGAACGAAAAGTTACTTAATTGCTTTGATATTATTATTTTTAGAGACATTTTGTTCCCACAAAACTGTAAATTCTCTGAGTATTACACATTAGGCTTCTATAGTAAAGTATGTCTGGCTTAGATGACCACTAACATGTGAATGGAGTCGTGCTTCACCAAGTTCCCTTGTGATGTAAATAAGGTTTTACTAAACACACTATGTATATTTTAATTTAGATATATAAACGTTTTCTTACCATTTTTAGATATATAAATGTTTTATTTCCATTTCTTCGCTCTGGTGTCGAGGCAAAGCGCGGCGTTGAGTTCTGCCACTTAACACGCAATGAGTCCAGAATTCGGCAGAAAGTGGGGAACTGAGTGTCTTAACACTAGGTTCCCTCTGCCTACCCTGCTGTGCGCGATATATAGCGTGAAGCAGATTTTTTTTTAAATATATAAATGTGATTAAATTGATTTATTAATAACGTCCTGTGCCGATATAGCTTACGTATGAACAAGTTATTTTAATGGACAATAACGATTACTGTCATAATTAACATATAAGATAATATTTATTTATGACCATTTAAAGGATCTATTTTGAGCGCATAAATCTTGATTTATAAATTTATGGAAAATATGTTAGATTTTTTTTTAAAGTTGTTATTTATAAATTAATATTTTTATCTTAATGGGATATGTGATTTGGTTCATGTTGTTCTTATAATTTTTAGCATAAACATAATTATTTAGAAAATGTGAAATAATACTTTAAAACTGTTAAAAATAGGAATCCGTAACCAGCGACATATTTTTACATTCGTATAAAATAAGGGATAAATAAATTTTATACAAGGCATTTTTTTATTTAGGCCATTATGGTTTTTCAGACATTTTGTTTAGACATTGTGTCTTTGACACAGGATGTTAATGTTATACTACAAATTTCCTACGTTATTTATTGTTCTTAACTTATTTTTTATATTTATTATCTTAATATTAGATATTTAATTTGTGCTTGTATAGATATTAAATAAATATATATTTTTTTCTAGGATCTCATACTGCTCTGCGGACGCGGCAAACGCGCGAGTCTTCGCGGTGGTGGAAGGCAAGAACATGGGTGGAGATGAGGCACATGTTGTACACGTGTTTGTTTGTTCGCGAAGAAAACAAGCGCGCGCCCTTGCTTTGTCCCTCGCACACTCCTTTAACGACGCCTATCAGGTAAGAATAGGTGTAATTTAATTTGGAAACTTATTAAGAAAATAAATAAATAAATCAGCTTCACGCTGTATCCCACACACAGCAGGGTAGGCAGAGGGAACCTAGTGTTAAAACACTCCGTTCCTGACTTTCTGCCGAATTTTGGAGGCATTGCGTGTTGAGTGGCAGAACTCAACGCCGCGCTTAGCCTCGACACCAGAGCGAAGAAATGATAGTTTAAATTTAAGTAAATATTTCATCTCCTCGAGTGGGGATTGAACCCACAACCAGTCGGTTTTACAGTCACACTTCGTGCCGCTGCGCCACGACTGGCCTCTGGAAACTTACTCTTCTATCTATCTATCAGCTTCACGTTGTATCCCGCAGATTGCAGGTTAAGCAGAACGTACGAACTTAGTGTTAAGATACTCCATGTCTCACTTTACGCTGATTTCTGGAGGCATTACCTGTTGAATGGCGGAACTGAACGAAATTTTAAGCATTTATAACCCCGAGCGGCAATACGCTACGACGGCTCCAAATTCACAAATTATACCTACATGAATTATGTATTTTTTATTTTTTTTAAGTAATTTATATATATATATATATATATATATATATATATATATATATATATATATATATATATATATATATATATATATATATATATATATATATATATATATAAATTACTAAAAAAAAATAAAAAAACATTTTATATATATATATATATATATATATATATATATATATATATATATATATATATATATATATATATAAAATGTTTAACAGCTTCTTTGAAACTATTATCTCTCCTTTGTTAATTTCAGGCTTGGCAAGCAAATGAAGCTGCTTCGTTAAAATCGAATGGCAAGCGCCTAGTAGCCCCTTGGGTAAGTTACCATACTACGTCTTTCATATAATATTTATATCTCAATATCTCGAGTCTCTATACATCTAGATACATGTGTATATATATCTTCGTAATTTTCGTATTTTATTATATAGGATGGAAGTGTCAGCACCGCTTTAAGTGAAACCATAGTTTTAACTACTCCATAAAAGCCTAATACAAGTATTATTATTATTTTCAAAAATATGAAAAAGTGATTTATTCAAACAAAATAAATAATAAAATTATTGTTGTAATATAAAACGCCATTTGTCAAGACCGACGTGCGCACACATAAAACTATCAAAGGGAAATCGTCGCATACGCCTCATTATTAACCTTCAGTAGTATATTTGTAGTACCTAGTATGTGTTTACTTTATTGGTATCTATGCGTAACTGCGTCACACGAAATACAGGTATGGATAAACATCGTGAAATTAAAAAAATCATACGTTACTGTTGAGGTATCTTGATTTATTTATTTACGTATGGTCTTAAAATATTTAACCCTATATGCTGCTCCCGTAAAAGGAGCGTTGACACTTCCACCCTGTATATTCTCTTAAACTGAGCGAATAATAAATTGTTTGGTTTATCTTCATTATGGTAATTGTCACTTTATAATATTAATCTGTACAATAAGCAGGTGCATTTTCCGGATGAATCTGAAGAGGAAACTGATAGTGAGCAATGGCTTGCCCCAGCGCCGCTGGTCACATTCGCTTAAAATATTTTATATTATAGGTTATTATTATTTTATAGGTTTATATATCAAAATACAAATAATTGAGTAATTAGTTTAAATTGAATGTATCTGTTTTATGGTGTAATGCTTTTAGATTTCTGAAAATAGGTATATACACCCAAGTGACAGTTTAAAAGCTGTTCAAAAAAAAGTTTTAATATTTTATAAATTAATATAATAATATTCTTCGATTAACTATACACAACTATATAAAATGTGTATAGTTGATCGAAGATAATATTTTATTGCTCAATTTTTTTTATTGTAGTGATGTAAGTTTGAAAATTAATAATTTTTTTTTATATTTTAGGCTTTACTTTAATATATTTGTTTGTTGATTTGAAAAAAATATGTATAACATGAATAATGAAGGTTACTGTTAAATTTTCAATTTTTTTTACACAGAAGCGATAAGTAATGATAAAATATATTGGAAACATTGCCTATGTAATATTTTAAGTAAAAAATGACAACCTCTATGTCTTGAACTGTGTTATCGTTATTCGAAAATTAATCTAAAATATATTTTTTATTCTTTTTTATATATATAAAGATTCCGGATACAAAGAAATATAAGCTTCAGCTTCACGCTGTATCCCGCACACAGCAGGATAGGCAGAGGGTGTTAAGATACTCCGTTCCCCACTTTCTACCGAATTCTGAAGGCATTGCGTGTTGAGTGGCAGAACTCAACGCCGCGCTTTGCCTCGAAACCAGAGCGAAGAAACGAAAATATAAATTTAAGTAAATATGGAGAGGGGATCGGACCCACAAACTACAAAGAAATATAAGATATACATATATGTACATACTACGTGTACGTATATACTTACGTACGTACGTATAATGGATATGAGTTGTATACGAATAATTTATTTAGAAGTTTGCAACAGATTGATGATTTTTTAATTTAATTTTCATATGAATATGTTTTATTTACAGTTTTTAGACTTAGTTTACAATACTCAAATAAAAAATAAATTTTAGTTAATAAGTATTAGGCTTTTCAGCATATATAAGTTATGACTGTTACAATAATAGATAATAAATTAGTACCTACGATAATAATGCCTTGTTATAATAATATTAAATCTTTACAAATCATGTATTAAGAATTTATAAAGTTTACAAATAAAATAAAAAAAATAATAATATATCAATTTGTTTTTCATTTTATAGTTTTTTTTCTTTTACTATTCGATAGGTATCTTCGACTGTACTACATTCAAATAAAAAAAAAGTCACTTTATGCTATTGTAAATGTGCTTTCGTGTGAAAACTTTATAGATATTAAAATATAAAATTAACAAACTGCGTAAAATAAAAGAAAAAATAGTAAAAATACATTAATTTAATACGTATATTTTATATGAAATAAAATAATAACCAATTTAAGTTTGACCCAACCGACACTCCTTATAAAGTTGAAGCCTCCGTCTTCCCAAAGGAGTGAGATGGAGTGGCTCTGAGCAGGACGCGCCGTGGTGATTGATCATCATGTAGTCGTAGCAGTCCGTTACACCGTCTTCATTGCAGTCCTAGAAAGTGTAAAAAAAAGATTCGTAATATATTTAATTTAGTTTTTGTACCGCAATTTTAAGAATTTTTTATTTGAATTTGAGAACAAGTAGTTTAAAAATAAAGTTCCTGGCTTTAGTTTTTCGTAGAAGAACTTTAAATTTTCTTATAATATTGAGTTTAAAATAGAAAAAATAATATCGTGAAATTATTGTGAAATTATATATGTTGAATTTTTATTATCTCTCATAGTTTATTTTGAACTCATTCAATCAATGCGTTTTGACTACATTATAATGGAGGCAAAGTATGTTTACCTTTCCGAATTTCGCCATGTAGTTTTCAACAACTCTTCTTGCACAGTAATATTCTCTAGCGCAGTCTTCATAAGCTGAAACATTAAGAAATATATTTGGTATATTTTATCTATTTTTCTACTATAAAATTAGTCGCTAAAAATATGTTAAGCAACATATAATAATGATAATATAATTAACTTTTAAACTAATATTTAAAAAAAGTAATTTTTATATAATTATTTCGATTACACCCAAAGCACTCCTAAACAGAATTGGAAATATTAAACGACAAATAAGCATGGAGTTCACGTTCTTAACAAATCTTTCCTATAAAAAAAAAAAAAAAATTCATAAAAAATTAAGTGGTGATGTTTAGCAGTTAGCTACACTATAATATAGTAATAAGTATTCGTACCTTCTCTCCTCTCTGGGTTATCTTCAGGCAGCGTTGGCTTTCCAGCATCTATCCAGTATAACCTGGAAATATAAAAGGGTCCACAGTATCCACCTGAACAACCGTGTGATAGGTCGCACCCAGCAACATGACATAGGCAGCGTAAGCAGGAATCATTTAAGTTTGAAACGTGGATACCTGAAAATTGAAAAATTAAAAGACATATTTCAAACAAATGTATTTTATGACCATTAATCAAGAAGTTTTACAATGTAGTTGTGAATTAATGCCAACCGAGGCTCTTGGGTTCTATTCTCGCTCGGGGATTGTTAATATTTATGCTATATGAATATTAAAGAAAAGTATAATAAAAGCTCCGAATCGGTCAGAGGGAACCTTGTGTTAAGTGGTGGAACTCAACGCCGCACTTTGCCTCGACAGCAGATCAAAGAAATGGAATTATAAATATAAATAAATACTTTATTTCCTTCAGTGGGGATCGAATCCACAACTAGTCACGTTTACACACATACTTAGTGTACCTGCGCCACGACTGGCCTCTCAAATATACATATGTTACAAAAATAGTTATAATTCAACAATTAACTTTAGAATAAAAAGTTTCGTAGCTTAAAAACTAATAAAAATATTCTACACTTAAATAAAAAAAATACATACCTGTTACATTTTCTAAAGATAAACCACAAATAAAAACAACAAAAACAATTTTCAAAGACATTTCTCTATATAAATAATGTATGTAGAGACTTTCTTCACACGATATTTAGCTTAGAATGCTTAAAAGCAAATATGGCGAGAGATGACATAATATATACAAAAACTTATAATAAAATACGTGTGGGCTCTCAAACGGATGTAAATATAATTGCAAAAACCCACAGTAAACTTCGATACTCGACTGTGGATCACGTACGAACTGATTAGTTCTTACTTTGCGATATAAATTACTTTGTGACGATATATTTGTTGTAACTATTGGTACTTAACTATCGTGACTATCGTGAAAATCTTGTAAGTAAATTAGTAAAGTGAAATTAGTTTTAACTTACTATTATACGTATTCCATATATGTATATATTGCTATATTCTGTGTACTGGGTTGGGGCTACGTTATGCCGTTGGTTTTAAAGCTTATAACTGACATATAATGAAATATTGAGTGGTTTTCTTTTCCTCTTCCTTTTCATAGATAATAGTGGTTGCAGGGCGAAATCCAAAACTATTTCTTTTTTTCTAAGCACGCCGGATAATTTTTTTAATCTATACATTATTCTTGATTCTCTTCTTCGATTTATTAATATTAACATATTCTTAAATATGAAGAAGAAGAAGGAGAACGTAAGAGCCTTAATGAGAATGGAGAATTTAGCACTAGGTTACCATGTTCCTTCCCTGCTATTTGCGGAATGCAGCGTAAAATATAGTAAATACATTATTGAAATATTATCTCTACGGCTATTGCACTAGATACCAATAGTAAAGTACATTATGCACTATTAGCTTTTATATTCCGCTGGAAAATTACGTATTATATACAGTTTCCGTAAACATTGGTAGGGGCTCAAAACAAAATTATTCTAATATATCAATCATACCTTCTCGTGTTATCTTATTCTGTGAAATAAGTGACGGTTGAATTGTCCTTTGTATCAATGCATTAAATGTAACATCCGTAACTCTAAGAGTTCGGACGCATAGAAGGTTACTCGAAATAAAGGTCACTTAATTTTTTTAGAAACCTTACCAAAGATCGGATGGGATATTAATTATTATTGATATGTATATATTTTTTTGTTTCTTTTTAGGGTTAAGTACCTTTTCAGGAAAAAAGGAACCCTTATAAGTTCACTTTGTAGTCCGTTCGTGTGTCTGTCTGTCTGTCCGCCTGTCTGTGTGTCAAGATCCTTTGTCTCAGGAACGCTTGGAGATTTCAATTCAAAACATATAATCAGATCTACGGCCCCATGATTTAAAAAAAAACCTATTCTTATAGTTACTTAAAAAAGATTTTTATATCACAAAAACACGCATTTCGAGTATATAAAGGGAAGCAAAATTAATAGGGTACTTCCGGTTGACATAGAATTACAAAATTTGGCAATATAAACGGCCAAATCTTTTTTTTAAAAGTAAATGTGGATTGTTTTAAAGGAAATCATGGGTTCGTAGATCTGAGTATATGGTTTTAATTTCAACTCGATATCGCCAAGCGTTCCTGAAATTAAGACTCTTGACAGACAGACGGACAACAAAGTGATCTTATAAGGGTTCTTTTTTCCATAGTTCGCGGTTCTTAGTCGAATACTTAAAAGAATAAGTTTTAGATATTTTTACTGCTAAAAATATCATTGCCATAAATTATACTAAACAGATCGAATGTTTAAAGTACATAAATCTATTGATAAAGTCAAATAGCAATAAACAAGAACGTTGATTATAAAATGTGTTATAATACAGTAATGGGTTACGAATGTTATCATTAATCTTAGTACTTAGTACGAATCTTAGTACTTAGTACGAATGTTATCATTAATCTTAGTAGTAGTTAGATCATTTTTCATTTTTTGTAGCTTGAATGCTTTTTATAATTTAAATATATTGCAAGTGTGAAAAATGGAATATCGCGTATGATGAATAGAAATAGTTTTTTTTTACCCATATTTGGTGAGCGAGGCGAGCAGGGTGTGAAGCCCTCTTGTATGTAATATTTTTCCAGAATCAACAAAATTTTATATAAAAAAAACAGTATAGATTTCTCACATTCTATATATTACACAATAATAAAATTTTTACATCAATAATGCTTATAGGTTAAATAATTATAGAGTTTTGAAATGGAAACTTACTTAACGAGATGAGTGTTTTTGTATGATATTTGTTATATTAATATTTGTATGATGAACGAATTTGTGCCTGGATTTGAGGGACATAATATCTAGCAACACACGATCACAATAAAGTCGAAGTCCTACATATTCTACAATATATAAGAATTTCATATGCAATTATTAATGATGAATTATTAGTGAAATAATGATACTCTATGTGAAATAAATACATTAATAGGTACTATTTACTTTATTTAGTATTATTTATTTTTATTTATTTTATTATAGCTTATATATATATATATATATATATATATATATATATATATATATATATATATATATATACGGGGACCTCGGGACCTCTTTAAATTATGCGGGGTTCCTGGTAAAGATTTTATTGATTGAAGAATTACTTATAGGTCCCGACTATTAATCCTAATAAACTATTGGGCTTGTTTATTTTCTTTTTAGTTTGATGCAGTCGGGGTTTTTGTTTTTACAAATATTTTTTTATTTTTCATTTTTTTGTTAGAATTTATTATGATAATGATAATCATGATATACCTTTTTGAAATTCTGAAATTGAGCTCTTGAATTTGATACCCATATTGTAGTGTTCGGAACGAAAATTTTTTTTTTTCACTAAGTCCAATGGCGTCCCACAGCCGCCATGATTATTTTTTAATAACGTCACCTATTTAAGAACACTTGGGCTGCTAATACGAATCTAACGATACCTCAAATATGTAAATCCGTTCAGCGGTTCTGGAGATACGAGGTAATAAAGAATATTACATACATACAAGATACGCGCGAAAAACATAACCCTTCCTTAGCAGTCGGGAATAAAACAAGTAGGAAAATATTATAAATATTTTTATTTTAATTTTTTAAGTATATTATAAAAATATATTTCGATTGCTATTAAAATGTCTATTTTAATATTGTAAATCATTTCTTTCATTTACTAAATAACTTACAAATCTAAAATTGTATCGATATTCAAATGTAACATATTTTTCTTACTTCCAATGAAATAAATGACATCATTTTCGGTTAAAACTATTTTATTCTTAAAAAAAATTACATCACAAAGGAAATGAGCAAGGAGCAATGACATCAGCCCTGGTATGAGGACACATAATCGATACACTGATTAAAAACGTTAACGTATTGGAAAGGTAAATCCCCGGAGCACCCGTACCCTCCCAGTTTGTGTATTGCCATGAAGTCGAGGCAGTCGATTTTACCATCCTTGTTGCAGTCCTGAAAAAATAAAATATGTGATAATTTAGATAGATTATCGATATGGTCTTAATAATTTTAGTTTATTTAATATTTGTTTTTTTTATTAGCTTCATGCTGTATCCCGCATATAGAAGGCTAGGCAGAGGGAACAGTGTTAAGACACTCCTTTCCCCACTTTCCGCCGAATTTTTCGAGGCATTGCGTGTTGAGTGGAGGAACTCTATGTCGGGCTCTTGTGTTGGTGCCACAGCGAAGAAAATGAATATTAAATATTTCATTCCCTCGAGTGGGATACACACGCTTGTGCCCTACGCCACGCCTGGCCTCATTTGCTCATATTTAGTTATTTACAGTCAACATTGATATAATCGTGGCGTGGGGTAGAACATAGTTAACGTAACGTAACGTAAAAAAATACCTATCGTATTTTTAAATTCTACTTGATGATGATACCTATTTGTACAGATGTTGTTAGGCGTTTCTGTGTGTGTTTTTAAACATAGCAGAATTTGAACACTTGCCTCTTGGAAACCGTCCAAGCACTCTGACCGCTAAGCCATACGTTTACGTATACGTACAATTTTTTGTTTGTATTAAGTGTGGAATTACACTTTAAAAATTGTTAAAAAATCGTCAAAACTATTTTTTTTTTATTAAATACATCCTATTAGATATCCTATGTTTTTATTAACGATACCCAAAAAAAATCAATGCTTCAATTTTACACAAGTGACATTTGAGGGTCAAAAAACCGCGAGGACTAAACTAGTTTTGTGACATCACTTACCAGGTATTCGACAATGTTAACGTTGAACGATTATGCAAATTATTTAGAATGAATTATACCAAATACAATACAGAGTTTATTTGTTACATTTAAATGTCATGGGTTCTTACAATTTTGTTAGACTGCAACGAATTTCATTGAAGTCAAATTAAAAAAAAATTGGCTAATATTTTTTTTTCGTTGTGGCCCAATGCAGTTACTTATCACGATTTTTGTGGGTTTCAAACCCACTCGTGGGTTATTTATAGAACATTGTTTCCTTCGTCTTGGCGATGATTTGATAAAAAGTAGAAAACTAAACGATTCACAAGATTTCTTTTTAATGTATGTATACTTATTCATACTTGTTTAGAAAACGTATAAAAATATCACTAAGCCGTTCCACAATACTGGCTTTCGTTTGGACGGCTTCCGAGAGTTCAAATCCAGCTACGTTCAAATTTTTACGTTAAGTAAGTTTTCCAAAAAAATATCTACACATTCAATTTTGTATTTCAAAACCCTGGGAAAAGAATATATATTATGCTTATCTTTTTTGTCTACTTAATATGTTATTGATAGTTTTAATAATCAACTTTTTGATAAGAATATCTATTTATCCTAGCAATATTGCGATTCTAATAATTTACATGACCTAGATAGCTCTGATTTCCTTTATCTATAACTTATAACCTTTGGTTACGCAGAAATTATCAACTGTTTTTGTTTACATGTCAACTTGTGAGTAAAATGATCTCACGTTTGTATGCAAATTAGTATAATCCTAATAAGACATTCTTACATGCAAACCGCCCACAGATTTACATATACTTAATAAATATGAGTAAGCGTAGTTTGTAGTTAAGTCGTCTTTACTTGCAACATCCGGTTAGTGTTGTTCTAAAATAATGAATTTGACGTTGACAAAATATATTTTGGTCATCTTAAGTCATGAGTGAAATGAGAAAAAGTATTTTTTTTTTCTCCCAATGTAGTAAAGGATATAATTGATTAAAACTACACTTAGCATATATTTATAAATGAAGCACAGCGGCAGATTGTCTGACTGTAAACACGACGGTTGTGGGTTCGATTCCTATGGTGGGGAGTGAATTATTTTTATTTCGTCACTCTGATAATATGATCGGCCATACGGCATTCTACACGCCATTAACATTTTGGAGGGAAAATGAGAGGGACAGAGGAGTACGGTCTTGACATTAGATTCCCTCTGCCTATCCTGCCACTTGCGGTATACAGCATGAAGGTATAAAAATATATTTATTTTTCGTAAAGCGGAGAATTAAAAAAATGTAGTGTTACCTGTCCGAATTTCCTCATGTATCCCTGGACGGCACGAGCCGCGCAGTAAGGGTCGTTGGTACAACTTGGGTATGCTGTAATAAAATAACAGATTCGTTAAGTAACTACATATATTTTTTCATTTTAATTCGACGAAATTAATAATTAGGTAATAGGTTAAAGAACAGAAGAAAAGATTTAGTTATTAATGAGGTTTTATTTTTATAAATAGTTTTATTGAGGTTGAATGAAAACTAGTCGGGCTCGCCCACCGAGGATTCCGAAAATGCGAAGTCTCAAGCTATCACTGACATTCAAGCTTATCTTAGCCAGAGCCCTTCCATCCATCCTCACTGATATCTCACTTGAAGTAGCTGCTTTAATTCCAAGACTATTTAAGGCTATTATTTTTTAGGATTTAACCACTTAAAACTTCATAATTCTAGGTCAACCGGAAGTAACTTGTTAATTTTGATTCCCTTTATAGTGTTGAAATATTTTTTTTCAGGAAAACATGAGACCATAAATCTAAGTATATAGTTTGAATTTGAACTCGATATCTCCAAGCGTTCCATCTGAGATAACCTTTGACAGATAGACAGACAGATAGAGAACAAAATGATCTTATAAGGGTTTCTTTTTACCTTAAAAGGTACTCTAAAAATAATAACATAAACATAAATCACAAATTAAAGAGTGTATCCTGCTGTTAGTTTTCATTAATAAAAAAATATTTTTAATCACATTCAGCTACTGATAATTTGAGATTCAGCTTTGGCCTAGAGAGTAGAACCTTGGACGATCCCACCACGGTCAATGCTTACTCATTCTTATATCATTATTATCGATTCCGAAAACAGAATATAACCCTGATATTTAAGTATGTATTTATTTACGACGTAATATTTTTCCTTATATCATCAATAATGGAACTTCCTTTAAAATTATTGCCTAAGACTACTTGTCTTCAATTGATCGATATTAAAGTTAAGAAATATCTTAGGCACACATAATGTTTTATTTTAATTTTTGCTGTTTTATGAACAAATAACATATTTTAACGTTTATGAATACTATTGGAATTTTAAAGTTGTCGCCTACATATTTATCACACAAGATTATGTTAAGAAATTACGAAATCAATTTTATTATTTCATTTTCTTAGAACATTAAAAACAATAAGACGAATTTAAAATTCTCTCCACAATAATATATATTACAAATTTTCAAAATAATTACCATCAGGAGCATCAGATGACCTTCCATCCAGGGTTGGCTTGCCGGCGTCGGCCCAATACGCCCAAGTTATACGGAACAGACCGCAAGCGTCTCCGTCGCACGTTAAACCTGCTTTACAGCCTGACACTGCTTGGCAAACACATCCTAGACACGCCTCTGTAACTGGATTCTCTCCTGGAAAGAGAATAGTGTAATAAATGTTACAAAAATGTTTTATAAGAAAATATTAAAAACAAATAAGATGTGCTTCTGTGCTACTACGACAAAGAATTTCATTTACTCGTTCTGGTAACGAGATAAAGATTCCGTCACTTAATACAAAACGCCTTCAGAATTGGGTGGAAAGTGGGAAACGGAAGTGTCTTAATGGGAACGCCGACATGTAGTGTGAAGCTAAACAAAACAAATATTTCTTCACTTAAACAATAATATATGGCAAATAGTATGTACATTATAGTATGTAAACTTATAATGTTCATTTTTGTTCTTTTCTTTATAAAAGATAATAATGAATAATCACTGTAGACGCTACGTGAAAATATTTTATCTGTAAACCGCAGTTTTGTAAGGATTGTTTGTATAGTTTTTATAAAATTTGTTTTTATTTATGTTTTTTATATAAAAGTAGACAGAGTAAAAGAAAAATGTTATGCAGAAGTATCTATACATACATTTTATAAACTTGGAAAATGTATAGAATAAGAGAACATCCTTATTAAATTTTCTTAGAACATATAAAAATTTGGTGTATTGATATTATGCAATATTTACTAAACAATATTAATAAGATATTTTAAAAGCGGATGCGTTTTTAGATAATTCCACTATCTGTAAAAATAATTAATTAACAATTAATATTAAACAATTAAAAACAAATCATTATAAACCATTTTGACAGAGTTTGTAGGGATATATATGTAGTTACGCTGTAAGTATAATGTACAAATAGAAACAGGAGGTCATCATAGCGCAGGGTGAGGATGTAAGGCGAAGCGTTGTGGGTTCGATCCCTACTCTAGGAAATGAATTATTATTTATTAATAGTTTCATTTCTTCTGGCATTATGGCAAAAGCCCGGCAAAAAGTTGAGTCTCGCCATTCAACAAGCAATGCCTCAACAAATTCGGCGAGAAGTGGGAAACGGAGGTTCTCCCCTGCCTACCGTGCTGAGCGCGGAATAGCGTGAAGCTGCTTCTATTTTATTTTTATTAAATAAAAATAAATCAGCTTCACGTTGTATCCCGCATACTGCATGGTAGGCAGAGGGTTACCTAGTGTTAAGACATTCCGTTCCAGAAATCATCTAAGTCAATAAGTATGCTTACAGAAATCATTGCGCTTATCCTCGATACCAGAGCAAAAATGGAAATATAAATTTAACTAAATATTTCATCTTCTCGAGTGAGGATCGAACCCACAACCAGTCGGTTTTACAGTCACACTTTGTGCCCCTGCGCCACGACTGGACTTTTTATAAATAAATAAATATACATATTATGACGTTAAACAGTCAGTATAATGTTAAATCTATTAGTAATACAGTCGGACTCATTTCCAAGCCTTCATTCAGATCCGGTACGCGTATTGTTCGTCATAGTTATTATTTATCTGCCTGTAATGTTGTTAGTGACCTTTTATTGCCGCTTAATTGAATGATAACTAAAATCGCTTTATAATATTCCTAGAATATGTAGCGTAACTAATATGAAACATTCTTTTATAATAATCTATTAGAAGATCTGTTATAAAAGTATGCTATAGATGTTGATGTGATTTATATGTAATTATATAGTTTTTCTTATTTAATTTATTTAAATATAAGATTTTAATTGAGTTCTTGTTTAAAAATCCAAATATATTAAATCGAATTAGTTCACAGCTGCTTACTTATAAATCTTATAATTTCAATCTATAACTTAGGCCCTAAAGACTCCTTAAGGCAAAAGTTTAAAGAAATTAATATATTGACAGTTGCATCGCAATATATTTTTGAAAATGTTATGTATGTTAAGAAAAACATTAATAATTTTACCAAAATTGGTGATTTTCATAATATTAACACTAGAAATAAGCATAATCTTGGTGCACCTGTAACTCGGTTGCATCGAATCCGTAATTCTTTTATGGGACAATGTGTACGCTTTTACAATAGGATCCCAGAAAACGTCAGAGAATTTTCTATATCACGATTTAAAAAAATTGTGAAAAGACGTTTGTGTGTTAAAGGTTATTACCAAATTAATGATTTTGTAAATGATAACACGCCTTGGGAATGAAATGCTCGCTCCAGTCTGTTTCAAAGGTATCATTGTCACAAATAATTAAATATGTATTTGTTTAAAATTGATTTTAAAAAATAGGTCCCGCTGAGTTTCTTGCGCCGGTTCTTCTCAGGTCTGAGGCATTAATTTTAGTGAACTGGTGGTAAATTTGACGTTCAAAAAATGAAGCATGTAACTTCTTATTTTGAATAAAATTATTTGAATTTGAATTTATATACTGAATGATATATTTGAACAGTAGTACCTAATATTCAATTTTCCGGAATTTCAATGATACGAATTACGATACTTTTATACAGTTAAAATTTACATATGAACTATGATGTTTGCTGCTTAATTAATAGATGTTTTTTATTGCCGAAAAATGTTTGTATTGTTTGTTTTGTTTTTGATATAAGATATTTAATTCTATATTTCCAAAGTAAGCAAAGATGAATGTGCATTACGTCCTTTCTTTCTCCGTTTTTTATTTATATATAAATAAAGACGTACCCAATAAGGAAAATAAACGCTATAGGTACTTAGCCAACATATAACACAGGATTTTTGTCGATTAAAGAATTTAATAGTATTCTTGCAGTAAATAATACTTCCAAATTTGATAAAATGACAAACAGACGACACGTCATAATGGGAATGGAGTATCTTAGCACTAGGTTCCCTCTGCCTACCCTTCCCTGAGCAGGATACAGCGTGAAGCTGAAAAAAAAATGCTCAATGTCCACACAACACAAGGTCACAACCACTGCATTCAGTTTTAAACATCAGAAGTAATACAATACATAAAGAAGTTGTATTGTTTCTATAAGTATATAAATAAAGTCATACATACATGTATGACTTTATTAATATGTACATACAACGTACAAGGTCATTTTAACATTATATTGTTGACATATATAAACTTGGCATTGTAAAAAGGATACAAGACGAAACAATGGATTTTAAAATTTATTATTTTTGTTATAATATATTTATTGACCATCACTGGACTTAAAATAAAATATAATTTGTTTATCAATTTAATACGCATTTAGATATATAAAGTGCACTTATAGTCATTAAGTCATAAAAAGTCATATTAATAAATATAAAAACATAAATCTGTGAATTTAAGATTAATTTAAAGTTTCTTATATGAATACTATTTTACACTATTCATTCTCTACTATTCATGTGTTAAGTATCTTATGTGGGTTCTATTTCTACTTAGGGAAGTGTAATTTATTTCATTTTTAAGGTTTCGTACGTCAAAGGGCAAAACCGAAACGATTATAGGATCATTTTGGTGTACTTCCCGTGGACCTACAGTAATAAAATTTGACACAAAATGATACACAAATAATGTAAAAATTCGAAAAATCACTTTTTTAACATATTTGATAGAAAAAAAGCATTAAAACCTTACATTTGTAGTTCATACAAAATAAGAGCATATGGATATACGTTTCAAATTTAAGTTCAATTCAATTAAATCATACACACACAATAAAGTCATTTTTTATAAGTTCTTGACATATAATCCTGAAATTGGTAAGGACGCCGAGTGGGCGAGGCACTTAATCGGTTTTTTTATTTATTGTTTCTTCAAAATATATATTAATATTTTGTCTGTTATTGTAGGCTAATCAATTCAATCTTTCATCCAAAATTTTGAGATCAAAAAGGACTAATAATATTATTGATATACGCGAGCTAGGATTGAATCCACAACCACCAAACTAAAATCCGACGACCTTAAGTTAAAATAAAATAATAAACATAAAATAATAAACACTCTGTAATTTGACACATGTTTGTATCAATCTACCCTCTTAAATGTTTGAAATGTGTGAAAACGAAAAATAAAACCTTAGCAAAGCATACTTTGAGGAAGTTGAGCGAATAATTGACCTATAGATCGTGATCTAAGTCAATAAGTATGCTTACGGATGTAGAACGATATGATACACATACATATATCTCAGAAACTGTCCAAGCGAAGAAAACGTTGATACTCATTTGCATAGCACCTTGTTATATTAATTATTATAAATATAATATTTTATTATTATATTATTCTATGTAAACAATTAATTTATTTATTTTATAATCATGTAGTGAGGCCAGTCGTGGCGCATGGGCACAAGCGTGGGACTGTAAGTGCGTCAGGTTGTGGGTTTGATTACCACTCATGGAAGTGCATCACTTAGTATTTTAATTACGTGTCTTAACACTAGATTCCCAGGTTCCCTCTGCCTTCTCTGCTATGCCTGGGATACAGCGAGAAGCTAAATATAGTAAATGGGCTACTGTTTTGCCATATTCTTTACTAATTTTATAATAGTTCTGTTGGCAAGGCATGCGTTAAGGGAGGCTGTTTACTCAAGAGATTTACAGATACACGAGTCTTTAATTTGTTTAGAAAAACTCACTTTTATATATCTATAACAATATTTTGTGATCCCAGTTATCATATTAAATTTATACTTCAGCATACATTAAAATATTAAATAGCATTAGTAAAAATAATCGTAATTTTTTCACTAATATCATTAAAACGCGTTGATGTCTTTAATATGCAAAAAAATCTAACAAGAGTTCGTCAGTTATTTGGGTCGTTATTTATAATACTATTCACTTTTAAAACTCAAATATACCTAAATACATGAATCTGAAAATCATTAAATGGGTGGAAAGAGAGTGAGAGAAGGAGAGAGAGAGAATCTCTCCGATAATCACTGTGACGATAAAGAATAATAAAATAATAATAGTTGCATTAATGTTATATAGATACACAACTTATGCGTAAAGGTATATGATTACTTATAAACAGGTTTTTTTAAATAATTTATAAATCGTTACGTATATCTATAATATAAAAAATATATATTTATTTATTGCGTTTTTGAAATGCGTTTTTGAAAATTGTTAAATTAATGACCGTCGTCAGGTACCTTATTGGGTCTACTTTTATCAGTCACAACATACAAATTTCTGTTTAAAAAACAATTAAAATTATTAATTAATTTCAAGAACTGAAACTTTATGTATACAATAAACGTAATGTGTAAATATTGATTCGATAAAGACTTTGTTAGTTTGAATATTCTCATATTTTTTTGTAAAATCTTAAATAATGATTGGCTTATATTTTTTACATTTAAAGCGAGATAAATTAAAACATGTGAATATAAAAAAAATCAGTTTCACGCTGTATCCCGCACACAGCGGGGTAGGCAGAGGGAACCTAGTGTTAAGACACTCCGTTCCCCACTTTCAGCCGAATTCTGGAGGCATTGCGTGTTGAAGAACTCAACACCGCGCTTTGCCTCGACACCAGAGCGAAGAAATGGAAATATAAATTGTAAATATTAACAGAATTAAATAAAAAATATGTAAATTAAAATATTTTCCATTTAATACTTAATAGTAAGTTCATATGGTGTACCAGCAAAGACCTAACAACTATGTTGTCAGACGAGTGCTTCAGTAGGAACCGGTCGGCGTAAAGTAAACTACTCATCATCATAACAAATTAAACATAACTTGCTTTACATTTAAATGAAGAGCTGGTTTTAATGTAGAGAGAAAATAATATAATTAATATTATTAATGTTGAAAGACATCTATGGTTTTTAAATAACAACAATAATAATAATAATGTCTACTTCATTACACGTCATACAAGTAGTGGAAATTTTAAATGAAAAAAGTATATACATATTTAAATAAACAAGATTATAAGTATTGAATGAAACAAGAAATGCAGGTTTAAGTTGAATTTTGAGTATTTACTTTACTTTTGCATTCAACTACCAGATGGTAGATCGTTCTATTAAAATGAATAAAAATTTTAAAAAATATACAATTACTTATTATTAATTGTAATTTTTTTTATATATTATATTACAGAAAAATATGATTTTAATCTAAAAACATAACAAATATTCTATACTGAAAATGACAGATTCAGAGCGACGAGACACAAACAAAGCGGATGTCATTACCATTATAAATATTTAAATACCCGTAGCGTGCCACCATAAAAGGTAAACAAAACGTTAAGATTTATTTAAATTATGTTGTATTATGCTATATTTATTGTAACTACTGTAGTCATTAAACCTGAAATTATGAAGATGGTCCTGTTATCCAAAAAAAAGTTAAATTATATTTTTATTACATTCATATTTTCCTTTTGGCACGAGTGTGTGTAAACGTGATTGGTTGTGGTTTCAATCACCACTGAAGGAAATTAAATATTTTTTAAACTGTTAAGTAAATTTATAATTTCTTTTTTTATTCTGGTGGCAAGGCAAAGCGCGGCGTTGAATTTCACCACTCAACACGCAATGCCTCCAGAATTTAGTGGAAAATGGTAATGTCTCAACACAAGGTTCATGAGCTTGAAGCTGATTTGAATTTAATATTTTCCTTTTGAACGGAACAATTTAAACGATTGAGAAAATTTTGCAAAAAAATTAACCTCCGTAGTTCGGCCTTAACCTTTACGAAAAGATACAGTAAAATTACGTAAGGTTCTATAATTTATGTCACCATGATTGACATTCAGAGACTACAATGATAAATATAAACAAGTCGGTATGGTTTGCATAATAGTTACTCAGAACGACCTCTAGTGTTTATGTTAAAACACATACGAGTATGTGTAATATACTTCCAGTCTTCTTATTTATAATTACAAGGTGAAAATATATTTTTACTTTAAATATAACTCGACATGTCCCCATATTGAGTTTACTTGTAAATGTATGGGGGAAAAATATCTGAAGTTTTCGATTTTCGATAATTAGTTTCTGGACAATATATTAGTATATTTATTACTAAAGACATTATAATAATTTGCACATTCTTTGCTAATTGAATAAAAATATTTCTTTGTATATACTTACGTATACGATAATCACATAGTTGTTGCTTTTACCAACTATAGTAATATTTTTTTGCTTCACGCTAAGCCTAGAAATATGAAGAAGAGAAAGAACATTTCGTGCCCATATCTGGGGCGTGTTGAGTGACGGAACTCGCCGCGTTTTGCCTCGATATCAACACAAAATTAAAATATTAAATAATTCATTTTCGCGAATGGGGATCGAACCTACAACTTGTCGCGTTTACAGTCACACGCTTGTACTGCTGGCACGACTATTATAACAATACGACTATTTTTAATAATTATTAATTTATGTATTTTCAAATTTATAACTGCCGACGATAATTTAGTTCATATGGACTCAAAATTTTATATTGTTCATTAAGATTTAAAAATCAAAGTTTAATTTTAAAATGTGAATATGAAAAAGTCGCAGTAAACACTACAGTCGTTAGTACCTAGTAGCCAATTATGCAAAGTATGACGAATCCGGAAGATTTTTTTCTTTCTACGTATTCCTTGCATTGTTATATATCATTAACATAAATTTTACAGTTGAAGTTAATTGTATGAACATCAATCAAATATTTTGCAATAAGATTAATTAATGTATTGCAAAATGAAGTTAAATTGCTTGTAATTGTACATAGTTTTCCTATTAATATAGTCGAAGTATGCTCGAATAATATATAACAAAAATCTAATCAGTTTCGCGCTGTATCCCGCTAACCTCGTGTTAATTGAATCAGCTTCACGCTGTATCCCGCACATAGCAGGGTAGGCAGAGGGAACCTAGTGTAAGACACTCCGTTCCCCACTTTTTGCCGAATTCCGGAGGCATTGTGTATTGAGTGGCAGAACTCAACGCCGCGCTTTGCCTCGACACCAGAGCGAAGAAATAGAAATATAAATTTAAGTAAATATTTCATTTCCTCAAGTGGGGATCAACCCATAACCAGTCGGTTTTACAGACACACTTTGTGCCGCTGCGCCACGACTGGCCTTACCTAGTATTAAGACACTCCGTTTCCCACTTCACGCCGAATTTTTCGAGGTTTTCGAGGCTTTGTTAACTTGGGAAGCAAATAATTAATAATTAAAAATAAAAAAAAGTTGAGTGGCGGCACTCAACACCGCGTTTAATATTTCTTATCCTCGAGTGGGGATCAAACCCGCAACCTTTCGCGAGTCACACTTCGTGCACCTGCGCCACAACTGGCCTCACGTTTTGATGTTACTAAGAAATCGACTTACGTTCAATAGAAAATATCTCGGTACATTTATACGTTAATTAGAACATTCATCAATGTCCACATAACAATTATAATGTCAATATTAATTCTAATACTAGCTTATAAGGTTGTTAAATGTTTTTATTTCTTCTCATATCCGCGTTTAAAGACTTTTTTTACTTTAAACATTAGCACAAGCGGAATAGAAATTTAGATGTTAATAATACTTTTTTTCAAGTAATAATAATTTTTCCACATGATTTGATTATTAAAAATATAAAAAAATCTATATTATAAGGAACAAGAACTGAACTAAATTACGCATTTCAAAATAAGAAAAGGGTGTTTTTTAAATATTTAAAAAAAGTTTTTCCACGTCGATGTATGCATTATATATGTTAACGGAATCTTTATTAATTTTCATACATCTTCGCAGAATCGAAGCTTTTTTTTTAAGCTTGATTCTTTCTTAAACAAAAATATCTACATTCTTAAGTGTTATGTGACAACTTAATTTTTTTTCACACACATTTCTGTTCCCTACGTTCTGCCGAATGTTACGTGCTAAATGGCGGAACTCAACGTCCACTTTAGGTCCTTACCAGAAATTAAAATATAAAATATTGCACTCCCTTGTGTGGAATTGAATCCACAATCGTGACATTTATAGTCGTAAGATTGCCATTGTGCCACGACGGCCTTAATTTATTTATAATATATACACGATGTATATAAAATACTAAAAGATTATTTTACGATGTCAATGTTCTTTATTTTAATATCCTTTTTTTAATTCAAATTTCCTAGCATGTGGAGGAAATCATTAAATTCAAATATTTAATAATTTTACTAACCAATATCGGCAAAGGCGACTCCAACCAGCAATAATATGGCACTAAACTTAATCACGGCTGACGCCATAGCGACAATATAAAACTATATAAATAATAATAAAATATTTTAAATTATAAGCGTCTTATGCGCACGCGCATCTGCTCTCGACTGACATTGGTCTTGGCCTTAAACCCGCTTATATGCGCGTATGTTGAGTCAGTGGATTCCATAAAAATAAGTTTATATTTAGATTTTTTTTGTTCTTCATTTTATTGCGAGGAGGTTTTATATTTCTGGAAGCTGTGGAATAGATTTACTTGATATTTTTTAAATAATTAAAAAAACCAGCCCTGTTTATAAAAACAGGGCTGGTTCGCAAACGATATAAATATCAATGTTACTGTAAACTTTACACATTATTGTGTTATTATGTTTCTACATATTTATAGATTTTTAATGTTTACAGTAGTTACCTATTGTAGATATAAAAACTCCAGTGGGACTGTAACTTTTACCCCCACTAAATGTTAAAATATTTCTCTACATTTTTTTTTATATTTCAGCAAAAATAAATATACTTATCGTTTTTATGTTATAATTGTGTTAAATATTATCTTCAAAAAAAATAAATGATTATATGCCTCATAAAAAATTATTGACATATCTATATATATATATATAAGAATATTGTAACTATCCACTGTCTGTACCTACACAAGTTACTGGAGACCTCTATTTATTAATGTGATGAACCCAAAACAATATTTTTTATTTTGTTTTGTCTGTGTGTTCGTGCACGTTAATCTC
This sequence comes from Heliconius himera, assembly GCA_021202915.1. NCBI lineage: Eukaryota > Metazoa > Arthropoda > Insecta > Lepidoptera > Nymphalidae > Heliconius > Heliconius himera. The sequence continues at coordinate 699,910 of JAJHJA010000155.1, read as the reverse complement.
AAAAACGCTTCAATCGATTAAAGTGCAGTTTTCACTATTGTATATTAAGCTACTTCCCTTAACATTTACCGTTTGTTTTATTTAAATCGGTTTATAAATAAAAAAGGTATATCAATATGAAATATTTTCTTCGATAAAATTTTTACACAAAAAGAACTCGACACTATTTCAGTTAAGCAAATATGTGATCAAGCGGGTGAAGCCACAAGTAGGTCGCTAATTTATATAATAATAAAATAATATTTGTATGTCGATAATTAGTATTTTTAGATGTAAATACTTCTAAGTACTTGCATGTGAAAGATACATAAAGTTCGAAATTAGTATACAGGGTGGAAGTGTCAGCACCACATTAAATGAAACCACAGTTTTAACTACTCTATAAAAGCCTAATATAATTCAGAAAAAAATATATTCCCAAAAATGAAAAAGTTTTTTTTTCAAACAAAATAAATAATAAAATTGTCATTTTAAAACAAAACGCCATTTGTAAGGATGACGCACGCACACATAAACCTATCAAAGGAACACCGCCGCACACGCCTCATTTCGAAATCGAGTCGTATGTATTGGCGATAAAGTTCAAAGTTTAACCTTTAGTAGTATTTTTGTAGTAGTAAGTGTTTATGTTATTGGGATCTATACGTAATCGCGTCACACGAAATACAGGTATGGATAAAAATCGTGAAATGAAAAAAAAATCCTACGTTCAAACTGTTGAGGCATCTTGATTAATTTCTTTAGGTATAGGTTTGAAATATTTTACCCTATATGCTGTTTCCGTAAATGGAGCGCTGCCTCTTCCACCCTGTATATTACAGAATCAAGGAGCTATTAGATGATGAATAAGATAGAAATCCCAAATTGCACACTAAGCTGAATAAAAAAATTTAGAAAAAAACGTTATTTTTTTGTTAAAACTTCAACAATTACTTAACTTCTACGCTTCCTATACTAACAAATAAAAATCACTCGGACTAAGTTTTTTTTGCTTCACGCATTCCATATATAGCAAGGTCTAGTGTTAAGATACTCTTCTGTTTCTCACTTTCCGCCCAATTTTCGAGACATCGCGTATTGACGGGAACTTAACAGCGTTAACAAAATAAAAAATAATACATAAAATAAAGAATAATACAAAAAGTAATCCGATTGCCTGTACAACTATCATTTATTTTAAACATTTTTAAAGTGTTATTCCACACTTATTTAGAAAACGTATAAAAATTTGAACGTAGCGAGACTCGAACCCGCGCCTCCTGGGAATCGACCGACTATTGCTTAAATATTTTAAGTGATAATATGCTGGCCACCCGACCCGCAACCCGAGACGTGTGTTGTTTTTCATCTTAATATTCGTGGAAGACTCTGTATTGCGTTCCCAACGGCGGTGTCAACAAGTTTAATTAGTAGATCATTCTTAGTTAGCATGCATCAATGTATTATAAGTAATTAGTCAAAATTTAATATATATTAGTTTATTTTTGAGAAACCATATTTTTTAATAACAAGAAGAGGTTCCCAAACTTGACTAGATATAACCTAAATAAACAAACAAATATATATACATACATAATTACTATATGCGAAACAAGAAACAATAAATATTATTGCAAATAAAGAAAATAATTAGTTAAACCAGTTTTATGTAAAGTATAAGCTAATATAAGAAATAATAATTTTTGAGCTACATACTCATAGGTCTCAAAAATCGTTTATGTTTTAAAACGTTATGTTTTATATTAGTAATATATAAAATCGATTGAATCATACGTGTTTGTGTTTATATGTCAAGATAGCCTTGACGTATAAATTCATATTAATTAAATTTTTACAAAATAAAATCCGGGAAAAACATATTTTCTCGGAAGCTCTTCCTCAATTGCTTTTTACCTTGAATTCAACGCACATAAATAAGTACCTGTCTACCTACGTCTACTATAATAAATAAAACACATAATTCAAAAATGGAAACAACTACGATCACGGGATAAATATTAACTTAACTTAGCTTGATTAACTTAGCTTGATTGTCGTGACTAGTCAGAGAGAACGGAGCGCCAACGCCAACAAGTCTTCAACGCCAATACCTCTTTCGCCTCGTCCATTGTCATCAACCTCTTCATACATGCCTTTCGGGAGATCCTCATTCTTTTTACGTGACCTTCCTCCAGTATCTTTGACACTGTGTTTTTGAAGGTCAACCGAGATACCTTACCTCTCTTACCGCTCATTTTTACATCCAAAATATTTTTTTTGTTGCTATTCTTGTCGTGAAAATTAAAATTATTTTTTTTTTCTTTCTTTTTTTTTAGCTTCACGTTGTATCTCGCACATGTCAGATTAGATAGAGGAAACCTGAGAACCTAGTGAACCTAAGACACTCCCTTCCCCAATAAGACACATTTCCGTTCTCTACTTTCCGCCGAAGTAGAGAACAGAAGTGTCGGAAGCCGCACTTTGCTTCGTTGCCAGAGCGAGAAAAAGAAAATATTAAAAATGTCGTTCTGCCAAGAAAATTATAACTATATACTTTACTTTATACTTTTAGCGTTATTTGTGTTATTAGTTAGGTTCATTACAAAATATTTACATATATTGGTCAGAATAAATTGAAAATTTTCTTGTATACCTATAGAAACTAAATAGTCACATAAAAATATGTTTAATGGGTCGTTTAAATATGTAAGAAGTGACTTCAGAAAAATTTTAAAAAAATTGTATTAATTGGAAAATCAATTAAAAATCGTTTAGCGGGTTCCTTACCTTGTATAAATAACCTACATATAGGTATTAGGATTATTTTTAATTATATTATTAATTTCTAAATGGAGGTCACACTTACCAAAATATGATAATTTTGTTTTATTTCTGTTAAGTCAGTTATTCGTTTTATTTAACTTATATAATTTTTTATTAGACGATATGTTATTTATTACAAGCAACAAAACCAGAGTTTAAAATAATTTAAATAATAATAAAATTAAGAATCTATAGATGATATTATTTAGAAAAAAATTAAAATTTTATTCGTGATTAGAAGTAGGTATCGTGATTGTATAACATTACAGATTCATATCTTCAGAAGGAAGGGAAAACCCAGTCCCGACATGGTCGTGATTTCATTGTGTTAGTATTATCACTAAGTCCAAATACTTTTTTATGGTAGTGACGTCATAACTCGCGTATTATTTTTTTTTATCGTCATATATATCTACATTAGGGGTTTACAGAAACCTTGTGATAAGTGAAAATTCCTGGTTTTATTTTAGGTTCGATTAAGTTAAGAAAAATTAGGAAAGTTAAGAATTGTAATAAGATATACAACAGTTTTTTATCAATTAACAAAATTTACTGTATATGGTTTTTCTACTTTCAAGCTGTAGCCTGCACATATAAAGTAGGTACAGGGAATCTAGTGTTAAGACACCCCGTTTCCATTAAAATCCTTCCCTTCCCCATTTTCTGCCAAATTTTGGAGGATTCAATATGCATTGAATGGTGGAACTCAACGCCGCGTCGTGCCTCGTTACCAGAGCGAGGAAATTAAAATCCTCAAGTTGGTATCAAACCTACAATCTGTCGCGTTTCAATTGCAATTGTGCCTTGGGCCACGATGGCCTCTAATTCTATTCAATTACGTCAACTGAAAGTAGATAACAACAAATGGACTATATAAAACAAATAACTAAAGAAATAAAAAATAAATAAATCAGCTTCACGCTGTATCCCGCACACTGCAGGGTAGGCAGAGGGAACTTAATGTTAAGACACTCCGTTCCCAACTTTCTACCGAATTTTGGAGGCATTGCATAGTAAGTGGCAGAATTCAACGCCGCGCTTTGCCTCGATACCAGAGCGAAGAAATGGAAATATAAACAAGTAACTAAACATAACTTTTAAAATCCAGGATCTTCGATTTTTCAATATGTTAATGAACATAGTAAGTACTAGCGGCCCGCCCACGGCTTCGCCCGCTTAAAATACATGATTATTGATTTAAGCAGAATTGATTGACAACTATAATAAAATAAAATAAATAAATAAATCAGCTTCACGCTGTATCCCGCACACAGCAGGGTAGGCAGAGGGAACCTAGTGTTAAGACACTCCGTTCCCCACTTTCTGCCGAATTCTGGAGGCATTGCGTGTTGAGTGGCAGAACTCAACGCCGCGCTTAACCTCGACATCAGAGCGAAGAAATGGAAATATAAATTTAAGTAAATATTTCATCTCCTCGAGTGGGGATCGAACCCACAACCAGTCGGTTTTGCAGTCACACCTCGTGCCGCTGCGCCACGACTGGCCTCACACCCTATAATAGAATGACAAACAAATATAAAGACAACATACAACAACATATATAATATAAAGACAACTATAATGACTTCTAATATGATTTTTTGTTACTTTAATCTGTAATATTCTATGTATTATGATTTTTTTACGACATTATCGTAACTTCTGTAAGAATTTTTGATTGTTTCGAACTAAAAAATATGACCAATGTCGATATTTGATATTCATAAAATATACATAAAGCTAATTATTTATTATATATATACATACATATATATATATATATATATATATATATATATATATATTTGTAAAATTACGTTCGTTTTACTTATGTTATGTTTTTTAAAGCTCTGTTAAATGTGCTGATGTCACTTAATAATTGTACTGCTTCAGAAACAGTCTTAAATATAAAATTATTAATTTGGTTGAGGATTCATAATATTCTTTGTAAAATAACTGTAATGTTTGCATATTAACTCCTGTTTGCATATTATTAGATAAATGAATAATTGGTAAATATGTAGTTATTACAGAGTACACGTAGAAAGGATGTTTTTAGGCATTTTTATATAGATTTATTTCAAACGAACGAACGAACCAAAAAATCTATGTATTTACTTGATATTTCTTTGAAGATCAAATCGTTCTTTATCTCTGTGTTGAATTAATTACGATTTAAACTTTACTGTTATAATTTATGAAGGTAATCTCTACTAACAATTCAATTTTGTTTACTTAAAATAAATAAATCAGCTTCACGCTGTATCCCGCACATAGCAGGGTAGGCAGAGGGAACCTAGTGTTAAGACACTCCGTTCCCCACTTTCTGCCGAATTCTGGAGGCATTGCTTGTTGAGTGGCAGAACTCAACGCCGCGCTTAACCTCGCCACCAGAACGAAGAAATGGAAATATAAATTTAAGTTAATATTTCATCTCCTCGAGTGGGGATCGAACCCACAACCAGTTGGTTTTACAGTCACACTTCTTGCCGCTGCGCCACGACTGGCCTTGTTTACTTTATTGTATAAAATATTGTATAATAGTGCTTCAAAAATATATATTTTTATCAACAGTCATATAATCAACACGTTTCGAATGTCAATCTTTAGCCAGGGTCATACCAGCGCGATTTCTATATAACATTCGCTGGCAAGCTAATGCCTTGAGTTCATTCAAATGACGATAACTTTTTTTTTAATGAACCGATTTTGATGAACTAAACTTTAGAACCTAAATTGAGTTAAAACAAAGCAATTGGTGAAATTTTCAAGTAAATCGGTTCAGTAGTTTCAGAGAAAAATGCGGACAACAATATGTCGACAGACAGACAGACAGACAGACAGACAGACAGACAGACAGACAGACAGACAGACAAGAAATTCAAAAAAAATCTTTTTGCTTTCTATTAGTCTTTTTAAGTGTCCCTCTATCCATTTCAGTCAAAATTACTAAATGTACAGACAAAATATTTTTACTGTCTTATTATATATAGAGATAAGATCATGTAAAAAATATAAGTTAATCTATATTAATATTTGATATTTCGAAATTTATGACGTGAACCTGTACAGGATTTCGATTACACATTGCATTGAATCATTGAATGCTGTATTGTGCAGGAAGTGACATTTAAAAAATATAAATACGTACAAATAGGTACTATTCCTTTATGATTTGTTATTTTAATTAGGCAACATGGATTTTTTATAATTTAAGTGATATTGGACGACATAATAGCGCAGTGGGCTGTAAACACAATGGTAAAGTGTTCGATGTTCGATCGGGGAAGCCTACATTTAAATTACTTTCGTTGCGCAATCTTCATTGTCTTTTTAAAAGGCAAAAATTACACAACGAATACTCTTTTTTATCCTTAGTTCCTTAACTCTAGGATTCCCTTTAATGTGAAAGTGAAGGTAAAAGAAATGTGACGATAATAGTCATAGGGGTTATTAGGGGCGCCGTCGTGGCGGAGTGGAATAATGTCTGACCGTAATCGTGATAGTTGTGGGCTCGATCCCCACTCGAGGTAATGAATTATTTTCATTTCTCTGTTTCACCAGATAAAGTGCGGCGTTTAGTTTAGCATTTCCACACAAAATATTCCGAATTCGGACGGAAAGTATAGAAAAAAGTGTCTTGACACCATGCTCTTTCGTGCTACCCTACTGTTTTAACTTTATTATTTAATAATTGTATTTGATCAAAAAATATACATTGTAAAAAAACTATTTGAGAAAACTTTGGAGGATGGTATTAAATTGTAATTTAATTAACAAGTATATATTTTTTGATGAAATAAAAAAAACCATCTTAAATCCCACATGATTTACTAAAACGTTTTATTGTTTTCTTTAGACAATTTTAAATTGTGAGTATAAGTAGGTATGCAGTGCAATTAAGATATTGATTTACAGGCAACAATAAAAAATTTATAGCAACCCCAAATACACATTTTGGTTTCAATAATTATCTTGCTTTGATAACTCGTTCTGACAGTACAGTATTTTACAGAGTAGCATTATAAAAAACTTGCTTATATTGTTATGAGGACATCAACCTGCGTGTAGATGGCTTGCTGTTACTATTTTATTATTAATTTATGCGTAGATACCGTAAGAAAATATGATTTTTAGATTATTATTTATAATAAGATCGCCCCTGAAGAATGATACCAAAAGACAGATAGATAATAAATTAAAATCCCAATAAAATAGTTCCTTTTAACTTTTTTTTATGTAAAATCAAAATCAAATTTAAGTTTAATTTATTTAAGTTTAAACTTCAATTCGATATCTCCAAGCGTTTCTGATATAAATCCTTTTGACAAACGGACGTACGGCCATCAAAGTGATCTTATAAGGTTTTTAGGGGTTCTTTTTTTTTAAAAGATATGGAACCCTAAAAACATAAGTATTTGTATTTACTTTTATCTTTTATGCCCGTACATTATTATCTATGTACCGCATAATATATCGCAGAAATTCTCCTTCTCCTTCTAAGTCCAATTTATTTCATTTTGTTAATTTTCATTCGTACATGATGATCATGTTGATTCGTTGAAGAAGATATCGAGAATTAAATATCACTATTAATTATCGAGAATATGAGTTCTCATTATTAAAATTTTCTAATAATATTATGCAATTTTAAGCAAAAAAAATAAAACTGACTTACAATTAATTATACGACTTACGTTCACGATTTTTCAAAAGCAGTTCACACTTATTTTTTATCATGAAAATTAGTAGACACTTTCTACTTTAAGTACTTACTTTCGATTTTGTAATGTGATTTTGTAATGCTTATTTTTTAAACAGAATAACTAAATATTTGGTATTTTGAAAATAGAACAAAACAATTGTAGGATGCAATGAAATTTCTATTAATTATTCTTGAAGCCAGAAATAAACTTCATAATATAAAAAAGCTAGATGATCTTATGAAATTTAAAACAGTTAAAAAATAAAAAATAAAAATAAATAAGGATTAACCTTATCAAGTCAATTTGCTTTTTGTACGCTCGTTTTTTTCAGCCAGTAGTTTTTTCAGCCAGTAGTTACTATACAAAATAGTAAAGGAAAGTTGGCAAAATAATTTTTAAAATACTTAGCTATATTCATAAAAATAATTTGTTTCATTTTAAACATAATTGAATATTTTTGTCAATCTTAAGGATGCATATTACTATTACTTTTTAACATGTTTATGAAATGGCAACACTGTATGACCAAGCAATGTCATGTGACGAAAGAGAGTAATGTCAATGTCAAGAATATTAAATTGTTTTATATTACTAGTTCCTGTTATTTTGTATATTCTATCTTACAACTAGGTATGTGATTGGTTAAAAATTTTATTCCAATGTTATTCAACCAATTAGATATTCCTTAATCGTACGTTAACATCTATAAAAAACGGTGCTATATATATTAAATTTTGTGCAAAGTAATGTAATAGTTATTTAGAGTAGATATTATAAAGTCTTATTAGATAAGTTAATTGAATTAAATGAAGTGATTTATTATTAGTAAAATAGTGCTGAGCCTAACAGGTAAATTATTGAATTATAATAAGTGATAGTAAATATCATTATATCGGACATAATACGCAATGCGACGGACTGCATTTCGATTAGGGTTTTCTTCAAAATATAGAATTAAATATGTGTCTCATTCTTCAAATACTGGTAATTTTACGTAAATGGTCTTTAATTATGCTTGAAGAAAGATGATTTGTTGACAATTTTATCACCTATCAGACTACTTAAAATAGGTCAGCAATAAATGCATTATATTGTATGAACTGTAAGCCCTTAGTAACTTTTACTTCACTTTTAACTGAAAATCTGAAACCTTATAAATGTTTACAACTGTCACATTTTAAATCTGTGGCAGCCTTGGCCTAAAAATCCAACCAAACAGAATGTTTATGATATCATTTACTTAAATACTTAAAAATACCAATTATAATAATCTGCAATAAAATTAAAAATTGACTTTATATCTTATATCTTCTTAATTTTTGACTTCATAGTTTTTTATATTCTCTTCCTAACAGTCATATCAAATTCTTATCAGATCAAACCTACTTACCATTGTAAATAACCTTGGAGGTAAATTAAAATATTTATTAACTCTTAACAATAATATTTTTTAAAACAAAACAAACATTCTGTTGTTCAAAATAAGAGTAATTATTGTTTAATTAACTTCAAACTACTGTATTTAATTATTAACAGTCATATTCTTAATTTCAGAGTCAACATGCGTATGATAATATTTTCCATAGCATTTTTGCTATGTAGTGTCTATATGACTCGGGCTTTTGAGGACACTACACTAGAGGACGATGATTTCGCTGAATTTGAACAATTTGAAGCAGATGAAGATGAGCAGACATCAGATGGAGGTATAACATTTAACACGTTAGCTGTTGGATCAAGTTTTATAGACCTGGTGGCCTATAATAAGTTCATATATAATAAGGAGTAGAATCATGCATATCTTCATATTACAGGAACTATAGCCACCATGGTTTTCAATATATAAGAGATATTTATATATGTCATAAGGTCAATAATGTTAGTGGCAGTATTGATAGAAAAGAACCAGGTCAATTAAGCCTGGTTCACATTAGAAATTCTGTTATGAGGCTGACTAGATTGACATTCCCTACATATACATGTTAAAAGATAAGGTTTGCAGGAAAATGAAACAAATTTTAATCTTAAAAAAATTAATTTAACCTTCCTGAAAAAAATAAAATAAACAATAAACTATCTCTTTTGATATGTCCATTTATATGTAGGGACTGTATATGTGTGGAATCTCATGTTATCAAAATAAATTAGAATTGGTCTTACTAAACATCATTATCATCATTTCTTGCTACAAACATTCTTAAGGCCAGTCATGGCGCAAGGGGCACAAAGTGTTACTGTAAAACTGTCTGGTTGTGGATTCATTCCCCACTCGAGGAGATGAAATATTTATCTAAATTTATATTTCTACTTCTTTGCTCTGGTGTCGAGGCAAAGCGCTGTGTTGAGTTCTGCCACTCAATACGCAATGCCTCCAGATTTCGGTTTCCTTTGCCTACCCTGCTGTGTGCGGAATACAGGGTGAAGCTTAATGTTATCATACTCATGATTATATACATTTCAACCCTGAGTGTGTATGAAGAAATAATAATAGAATAATATTAGTATTGTTTTAAAAATATTTTCTTTCCAGCATTTAGTGAAGAAGAAGCTCCAATATTGAAGCCAAAATTAAATGCTGCCAATAAAGATCAATTTGATGTTACTGTTGAAATAGAGGATGATATAATTACTGAGGTAACATTCAATATAATATATAAATATTATTAATATTTACTTAGACACACTACGTTGGTATTAATTTTTCCTCAACTTTACATATGATGTTTATTGTAAAATTAAAATCAATATAAATATATATGCATTTGTTATTCATTGTTCTTACTTAATTTATAAATTTTCCTATTTATTTAGTAATATCATGTTATTAAAAATTATTTTGGATATTATCATAAATTGCATTTTCTTTTAGGGATTTTTAAATATATTGTTATTTATAATCATATATTCTTAATTTGAGGCATTAGTATTTAGGCAAATGAAATCGATTTTCATTTAGGGGAAATTAAATATCGGATTATGACAAAGCGCAGCATTGTGTTCCGCTACTCAATTCAACAATGCCTCGAAATTATGGTGGAATATGGAGATCAGAGTATGTTGACACTAAGTTCCCTATCCTGCTATGTGAAGCTTAAAATAATTATTTTGTTAAGGAGGAGGATAATGAATTCGAGCATTTCCAAGATCCTGAAGAGTTTGAGGGCTTCCAAGAAACCACCCCACGGACTGTTGAGCAACCAAAGATTACAATTTCAAAGGTAATTTTAATATTATATATTTTAAATGTATCATGGTAAAAGATTAGGTGTTTATTAAGTAATTTTGAAAGATGATGACATTTAAGAACGAATGAATTTTGAAGACATTTAAGTTAAACAAATTTTGAAATATTTAAAACTTGCGCCTCCTGGAAACCGCCCAGGCGCTCTGACCACTAAGCCATACGTTCTCATCGAGCTAGGTCGAAATTTTTATACGCTTGTTACAACTTATTTATGTTTTTAACATCTCTGTATGCCTGCTCGAACTGTATGAGTGCTCTGACCACTATAATAGCTTATAATGTTTTTAGATGCTAACAACTGCTGTAGGAAATGTTTTATATATTTTCAAAAATGCTATTAATGTGTTACAATTTTTCCTTAGGTTCCTATAATGGTGCGTCCACGCTGGGATGCCTACTGGTTAGAGGCGATCCTCTGCTGTCTACTCGCTTCATATGCGTTGGCATATGCGATCGGTCGCGCAAAGAATACTTCGATAGCTGTTAATTTCTTGAAATTACATAAGCCATTGTTAGATGAGAATTTTACTTTGGTTGGTAAGTCAATTTTATCTTTTAGTTTTTATTTGAATAAAATGTTGCCATTTTTTACAGTTTTACTAAGATTAATATTGTTAAATGTTTTATATTTTCTTTCTTATGCTTATTCATTTCATATATTCTTATTTGATTTTTTTTTTAATGTTTATATAAATAAGTATGTGTAATATAAAATGAAAATGTAAAATCATGTTAAAGATTTGTGGCTTAATGAAACAAAGTCTCTGGTAGACAAAGCTCAGCGTTGAGCTTAACGTGGCGGTTGTGGGTTCGATTCCTACTTGGGGAATTTAACCAATAAGGAATATACGACTTAATATTTTTATCTCATTGTTCTGGTAACGACGTGTAGTTTCGCCACTCAACCCATAATACCTCGAGAATTTTGTGGATAGTGGGGGAACGGAAATGGAAATGGAGTGCCTTTACACTAGGTTCCGTGTGGTAGGCACATAGAATCTATGCAAAATGTGTGAAGCTAAAAAGAAAAAAAAACTCTTATTTGTTTTTGTGCATGTAGGCCAAGTCCTTAGAAGATTCCTTAAGCAACATGTTTTATTTATATATTTTTGTATATGTTAAAATATGTTCTTTTCCTATATTCCACAACTATATAATTCGCAGGTGAAACGGGCCTAGACGTAGTAGCGGCGGACGAGCGCGGCTGGCGGCGCGAGGCGGAGCACTGCTTCACCATGTGGTGCAGCGGCCGCCAGTGCTGCGAGGGGATGCTGCTCACTTTGAAACTTATTAAGGTAAAGGGGGCTTATCACTCACTTTTCTTGAATACTTTGAGATTATATTGAAAAATCGTAATATATATTTTAATATGTATTGTATATGATTTATGCAATCCTATACAAGCCATCTAAGATGTTTTCAGGGTTTTTATGCGTCTAACTTTGTTACCATTCTCTTTTGCACTATATGTATATCTTCTTAATTTTAACACGTTTTTATTAGCTTCGATCGTTTCTATGTATGTTGGTAACTTTAAACGTGATTTTGACCGACTTTGAAACGTCGTATTAATTTGAAATTTTGCATACTTATCAAAGGATCGATGACAATGCAACCATATGAAAAAAGATAATAATAAAAATAAATAAATAAACAAGCTTTTAATTTTTTTGAGTAAATATTTTTTACAAAATCGATATTCTACTTTCATCACTTAACATCTTAACGAACGCGAACCACTTCTTTATTCTTAATTTTGTAATTTTTTTACTTGTATCTTGAAAAAACGCAAACGTGGTATATTGCAGGTGGGTAGAAACAGTATTTAAAAAAATACGTTACTGTTTGAAAGGCGTTTTAGTCGTTAATTAAGAGATGTTCCAACTATACCTGCTCAAATTCCATAAATAAAATATAAAGAAAGTTCCAATATTTTTATGATTTGTAGAAAAAAAGTCATTTTCGCTAATAAAATGGTTGAGTGTTACATTTAATTTAAGGCTTAAAGAATTTCTTTATACATAATTTTGAAGATTGTTAGTTTATTTAACTTAAAACCTTAAATTAAAGAAAAAATAATGTTTTAATAACTATTTCTAGTAAAGAAAATATATTAAAAACATAAATTAGAAATGCTTCTTGTATTTTTCCTTAACGCTAAAGATGCCCACATTTTTTATGAAATTCACGCGTATTTAAAATGGGGTAATTCCCGTGGAAAGCTTTGGAATGAAGTGAAAACTACAAATAAAATGCGAAACGTTATTTTTTATTGGTATTCAATAGCAAAAAAACATTATGAACATATATTTGTAGTTCATTCCATTCAAAATGAGTCCCGCATCCGATTCGCAGTCCATACCCGCAAGTTATCATTTTTTATAAATTGTTCTTTATAGCGCAATATTTTTTTGACAGCGTCAAGACCTAGTCCACGTGTTGCTAGGTGTAGTCAGGCCGACGCCGGACACCTTACTCATAAGAGTGGAGCTCGGCAAGGACGACTGCGACCCGTTCGTGCTGTGCGTGGCCCAGAAGAAGATTGCTACGCGCCTTGCTAAGGAGATGCAGGATTTGGTAAGTTCTTTTGGTATATTTTGTGTTGATATGAGACCAGTCACAGTGCAGATGTACAAGCGTGCGACTGATATTAGACTTTTGGGTCCGATTCTCACACGAAGAAACTAAATATTTATTTATTTTCATTTCTTCTCTCTGTTGTTGAGGCAAAACCGCGGCGTTGAGTTCTGTAACACAATGTCTCTAGTATTTGTAAGAAAATTGGGTACGCTTAGCACTAGGTTTTCCTCTGCCTATCCTGCTGTCTGCAGGATACAGCGTGAAGCTGATTCTTATTTTTATTACCTTGTTCTGGCAATGACGCAAATCCTATCAAAAAATGGTGGACAGTAGAGAAGGAAAGTGGTAAAAGGTGCCCAGGTTCCCTGTGCTATGTGCGTAATGACCGTGTCCGCAGAGCGTGTTCTGCCCGGAGCGGCGCGCGGGCGACAAGCACGGGCTGCCGGCGGCGCTGGGCGTGCTGTCGGAGTGCGCGGAGGCCACGGCGGCCGTGCTGGACGCGCGCGTGTGTGCAGCGCTGCAGCGCTACCACGCGCACCTGCACTACCTGCACCTGTCCGACCGCTACGCCGGCGCCAAGCAGCAGGAGTGAGTGCACATGTCTCATTCAGATACCTAGATTAAAATAAACCACTTTTAAAAAAAAAATCAAAATCGGTTCTACCTTTTGGGAACTTAATGCTACAGACAGACATGTAGATATACAAACTCGTCAAAATCATAAGATTCCACTGGTTTGGTCGGGGTTAAAGAGTATCTAAAAACCGTTAGTGTGGGGAAATGACCGACAACGTTTTTAGACGCACATGCCCGCGCCCTATTTCAATGGTACTTTATGGAAGAACTCGTCTGATAGATATATTATGCTATTATAGAAAAAATCAATTATTATACTATCAATCTGAGTTACTTTGACAGATATGAGCGATATTTTTCAATATGTCTTAAAATTTAAAGCGCATTACAAGAGTGTTTTTGTTTTATTAGTGCTCTTGTAATACTTTTCATCCATAAACATTTACGTAAACCTTTTAAAATACATCAGTATAAAAAAAATATCGAAATTTTCTAGTCTGTGAAAGTTAAATGGGGAACTTTGGCACACAAATAACTATTTATAAAAATGTAGTCATAATTATTCTTCTTATTAATCTAGGTAACATTTATATAGTAACAAGTTTTGTCTTATATTACAAAAAAAATGGAGAATCAGTCTAGAGCGTTTGATATTTGTATACTTATATACTCATCAACTTAAAAGAATATTTAAAAAAACATTGAATAGAAAACTTTAAGGCAAAATAAAAGAAAAGGAGCAATCATTTAAACAACCAAAAAACTGTTAGAACTAAAAAAAATAAAATAAGTATTAATTGTCTATTCCCCATCCTTTCCCATAAACAACAACCCCCACCCCCTCCCCAAATTATCATCAATTAAAACCCAGGCTATACTAATTTTACTGGTATCTACTGTAGATACAACATCATGATATTTATTATTTTTCAATTTCAGACGTCAATTCATTTATCACGTTCGATGTTAATGGTGCTAAAGTAACATTGTCTTCATATTATACATTTGTGTTTTCCTTGTGCTCAGTCTTAAGTTTCATTCTGTTTTTAACCGATTTCTGTAAGAAAAGGAGGTTATCAATTCGACTGTATTTTTTTAAATGTTTGTTACCTCAGAACTTTTGACTAGGTGAACCGATTTTGATGATTCTGTTTTATTTGAAAGCTAGTGCATCCCATTTTAATTTGGTCCATTTCTGGCAATGGTATATGAGAAATTCACATAAGTCTCAAATTAGCATTAAATATGTGCGTGACAAATGGACGAATAACTCAACACCACGCCAACCGCTTCCGATTATTCTTTTTTTATTAGAAAGGACACACTTCAAAGATTGTTTGGTTTCAGTTTGGTTAGGTTCTGATTATAGGATCTGGTTGAAATTAAACAAGTTGGTTTTTGTTGGTCAAAAATATAATTATACTGTAATAGTTACAATAAAAACATTGTTAAAATTGGCGAACCACGGCTTATTTTTCATCAGAAGGGAGATTCCTCATCTTTGCATGTCTTTTCAATTAACTTCAAAACGAGGGTGTTCTCACTTTTAAACATTTTATAAAGTGGTATTCCACACTTAGGAAAGATTTTATACGTTTATTTTATACGTTTTCTAAATAAGGGTGTTCTTACTTTATTGTCAAATGTTAGTTTGCACAAAAATAATATTTAATTAATTTTCAAGTTTTACATAGGACTACCTTGACAAGCATCCTTTTAAGGTCCACCCATCACTTAAAATCGTAAAATATATTATTTTTTAACAAAAAAGCCACTGACTTCATACAATAAACTAAAAAGTAAAAAATAAATTTAGAAAACAAAGTAAAATGTATATTGATTTTGTTAAACAAAAATAATTAAAGAAAGATTTTATAATTTTAAAGTAGGTGTCAAGCTAACGCCACAACAACTTTACCACAATATCGAATTACGAAGCCTGTTTGTTTTACTTAATAATTAATATATATTATTAACACTTTTATTTCTGTTCACAGAGAAACCGTGGCAACGAAACCGCCAGTGACTGAAAAAGTATTGTTAATCAGCCTCGCGATATCTCCTGAAGGGGAAGAGGTCAGACCGCTGCTGCAACTAGTCTTTTATATATTGGATAAGATAAAGAGACTTAGATTAAGTAAGGAGGTGAGTTTCAATGGATTTCATAATAAACAATAGAATCAATAGTAGGAGTATTTTACCACTAGGTTCCCAGATTACCATGTTATGTGCGTGATACAGCGTGAAGCTGCAAAAGAAAATTTATATATTAATTATTTTATCAATAATACAGGCATTAGCTAAATGTGAAAAACGTCGTGTGAAAGCAGCGGAGGCGTGGATGAGAGGCGCGCACGCCGCGCGGCAGGAGCAGGCCGCGCAGAGGCGGGAGGAGAAACGCAAGTTGGAGAAGGAAAAGATTTTAGCGGTATATTCATTTTTTTTTTATTTTGTCAACTTCTTGTTTTTTTTTTCAGAATATGATGAGAGTATTTGAGAAACATTTTTTTTTCATTTATTAAACATTTTTTCCATTTATTAAGTTTTGTTACACTGTGTAGAACGTTGAAAGAACTTCATAAATAGACATGTACAAAAAATAATTAAATAATAAAATAGGCTATCAGTGCGCAATGGAGCAGCATGTGATTCTATACAATGTTTTTGGATTCATTCATTAAATAAATTATATATATCTCATTGATTTCCCCACTCTGATCAGACGAAGCGCGGCGCTCAGTTTCTCAACATGCAATATCGGGGAAAATGGGAGGTTGCCCTTTTCTTTCTTCTTTTATATGCGGGATACAGCGTGAAGCTAAAAAATATCTAATGTTATTTTGTAGAGCTATAATAAATAAATATGTAAGTATTTTGAGGCCAGTCGTGGCGAGGACCCCAAGCGTGTGACTGTAAACGCGGCAGGTTGTGGGTTCGATTTTCACTCGAGGAAATGAAATATTTAATATTTTCATTTCTTCGGTTTGACCTCATCCACTCAACACACAATGCCTCCAGAATTCCGCGGACAGAGGGGTGCGGAGTGCCTTACTTAGTAATAAGATCCCTCTGCCTACCCTGCTACATGCGAGATACAATGTGAAGCTTAAAAATTTTTTTTCTTTATATTACAGGAGGACGATCCGGACAAACAGCGTCGTTGGGAGCTAAAAGAACAAAAACGCCAGCAAAAACGCAAAGCGCCCAAAATGAAGCAACTCAAAGTGAAAGCACTTTAATTCAAAGCAATACAAGTGCAAAATAAACGAAATATTATTTATCTTTTTGTTACCTATCCATAAGTGTTACCTTCAGTCATGTGAATAAATATTTTTTCTTTACACACACGGTTTTTTTATTTTTAAATAACTTATTAAGTAATAATTTATGGAAACTATTAGAAACTGATAAGTTCTTTAATTTTTGCGATTATTATACATTTTTGGAAACCCGACGTTTCGAACACTACAAAATACATCCAAAAATGTATAATACTAAATATTCGTGATTATTCCGGTTAAATAGTTTCATTTTAAATATCAGGAACTGTTTTAGTTTATTCTTATAGTTTCACGCTCTATTCCGCATATAGCCGAGTACGTGAAGAAATCTAGTATTACTAAATTCCTCACTTTCCATCCAATTTTCAAGACATTCAGGCCTGGCGCTGTCGTGGCTCTGGTTCACAAAAGGTGTGACTGCAACACGACGGTTGTGGGTTCGATCCCCAGTCGGGGGAATGAATTATGATTTATTAATATTTTTATCCCTTCGAGTTCCGCCACTCAACACGCAATGCCCCAAAAAATTCGGAGGACTATAGAAGGCCGTCGTTGCGCAGGAACAAAAGCATGCGACTGTAAACGCGGCAGGTTATGGGTTCGATTTCCATTCGAAAAAATTAAAAAATATTTAATTACCGTTACCAGAGCGAGAAAATGAAAATATTTTCCCGCTCTGGTAACAAGGCAAATTTCGATGTTGAGTTCCGTCACTCAACACGCAATGCCTCCAGGTTTCGATGGTTAGTGGAAAACCGAATTGCCTTAAAGTGAACGAAAAGGTCTTAATAATAGGTTCTCATTTTCTCCCTGGTTATTACTAGGGGCCATTGAAAAGTACATAAACTGGAGATTTTTTAGTTATCAATATAGTAATATTAATCAGACTGTTAAGGCAATTGTTGTGGGTTGGATTCACGATTGGGGGAATTAATTATTTTCTTTTTCTTGCTCTTGCTTAGGTTGATAAAGAATTGAGAACATACATTCCCCATTTGGGCAGAAATCAAGAAAAATCATTAAATATATATATTTTATATTTTTTGTATGAAATGTGTAAAATTTCTAAAACTTTTTCTTTTCATTACTTTTCAAGGAAAGTTTAAAATAAATAAACAAAAATGCATATTTCAAGGCAATATTTATTTAAAATATTTGTTGTTAAATAAGAAAAAAATAACAAAATATGTTAACAAACATATTATTATACATTTAAAACTATTACTAAGTCACAAAAGCTGGTAAATAAAAGTGAAATTTAGTTTTAAATCAACACAACACTTAAAAATTCTCATCAATATGTGATGATATGAGATCTCCTTTAAACACTTATTATTTAACAATCATCTCGACTACCACACATAATTTTTTATTAACTATTCTAAAATAAATCATAAATAACTCGAACACAAATAAAAAAATGGAAGCCAGTATTAGATCTGCAACTTATAATGAACTAAAGATTTGTTCACAATAATCTTTTAAAATAGGTAACTATTTGACCTTTTGTGATATTTTTCAGGTTTACAGAATGTGGAAGTTTGCTATCAATTTCACATTAGTTGTATGACTTAAATTTTTTCACATGAATTTCATGATTCCTTGACTCTTCCCCCATCTTGATCTCATTTATGACCACTACACACTACACACATAGTGTGATCTTATATATTTTGAAATATTAATTATACAATTGTTAAATTTAAACTGTAGTTTGGAAATTATTTTTTTATTAAGCATAATTTTGGTGTTAATAGTCAGATATTATATTTAGAAATACGATGTCTTTAAATTTAAGAATCCAAGAAACCCACCCAAGAATTTACAGATAGATCCTTAGTAATAAAAACATAGAAACAAATTCAAGTAAGTAGTTTAAAAATGTTAAAATAAGAAAGATTTCATTTCATTAATATGCCAGCATAATCTTATGTGAAGGAATTTAATAGACATTTAGATGCAATTGCAACCACTACTTACAACTATCTAAATAGATTATTTTTGTCTTCTACAGCTTTTGAGCAATACTGCCATTTCCATTAATAATTACCATCATTTGTAAGACAACATGCAAAATTAATTTAAATTAGGATCTAGGAACATTCATAATCATTTACTAACTTTCGTACTATCATACAAATTCATACACAAAAAATAAATTTGCAGTCCTTTGATCACTCAACTCTTCTAGCTACCAACTGTAATGTACACGCATAATGCACTACACAGAGTTGAAGGTATAATTTGACTGTCATTCATCAACTTGCAACTTCTGAATTCTTGTGGACACACAATCCATATCAGGAGAAGCTTCCGCATTCGGCTGTGTCTCTACATTGAGATTTAAATTCTCCAGTGACTGGCATCGCTTCGCGGGGCTCTTTATATCGAGATTCTCTCTCATATAGGTACTAGTAGATGGTTCCAGCAAGTTATATTTAAAATCACAGCTGCTGTCGTTCACGTCACAACCAATGGCATCGGAGTTTTCGCTCTTAGTTCTATGCCTCACGGGTAAAACGTACGGGCAAAGTCTGTTTTTGTTTGTGCTTCTTTTCATGCAATACCCCACAGTGACATTCGACACGTACCGCGTGTTCAGTCGCATTACGCCCAAATTAGATTTAGATTCCTTTAAAAATTCACGCCTCGCTTCGGTTATTGCGCTCAACATGCCCAAGTCGTGCAATGCCTTGTCCAAATTGTCCAGGTTCATATGATGGCGAGGTTTCTGTAAACAACGTAATATAACCACATGAAACAATGCTGATATAACGGCGATGACTTTTTACTCAAAATATAAAAAAAGTTATGTACATTTTTTTCAAATTCATTGCATTTCATCATGAATTGATCCCAATGATATTTATGAAATATGCAAAACCCGTGCGAAAATAAACATCACAAAAAAGTCATAATAAGTGATGACATTTAACGTGGCTTGCCATGTGTAAGTTATTAAGTTCGTTTGTGTATTGCCAGACTTAAAAAGTATTTAATATATTTTATAGTACTCACTGAAAGAGATTTCATTGTTTAAAAATATTTACATAAGTCAGATTGACCACTGACATTTTAATTTAATTTCACACTCATTCATCACAAGGCCGATCAACTCGTTTCAATACAATTAAAGAAAGCCGTTAAAAGTTCACAATTTGGAAATGGCAGAAATGCTAAAAGATTGGCTTTCTCAACGACTACAGCGGACTATATCATGGCAAGCTGAAGAATTTGGAGACAAAATGAAAAATGGCCATGTTATTGCGTCCGTCTTACGAAGTTATTACGTCATTAATGATGACAAATATTATCTTATGAGACCCAGTAATCTAGAGGAAGATGTCAAAAGAAATTGGAACTATCTTAAGGAATGGCTTCGTGATATTGAAATCGTTATAAGTGACGTTGACTTAAAGAGTATCATGGAAGGAAAGGGTTCGACATTGCTTCGCTTATTTTATCAACTCTTTCTACATTTAGACAAGAGAGATCGAACTAATTTCATTAAACAAGAAAGGAAAGCTGCATCTAAATTAATAGATAAACTAGATCATCGTTTTGTAGTTGAAAAGTTGCCCGAAGTTCAAGAACCATCTTTTGATGATTTATCTAAACCTATTTTAGATCATACTTTATTCATTAAATGGCAGAAAAAAAAGGCAAAAGAAGTTGAAGAAGTATATAATTATATGAAACATAAATATTCGAAAATAATTAACAAAATAGAAGAATCTAACATACCTTTTAAGCGTGATGTCGTTATACTGAATAAGATGTCTTCTAAGGATAAACGAGACATTGAAAAATTTTCTATGAAGTATCCTTGCGAATTTCATAATTATACTTATGATGAATTACTGGAATTAGATCAAAAGGCCAATGAGAGAAAAAGAGTATTAATAGACTCTGATTCAGCAAGAAATTATATGGATAATCTTTATACTAAAATACACATAAAAGCTGACTCGGAGCAATTTCAAAAACAGATGTCAAATGCCATTAGTAGTTCTTTATGGGATATGACTGTAGCTGAAGAAGAAAGTAAATTAGATGCAGAATTGGCTAAAAAAGTTATGAAGTTATCGCAATTTGAGAAACAAATGTGCACTCAAATTATGGAAACAAAACAGCAAGCTCGCAATTTAGTAAAGAACAGAATTGCTGGTGAAACTGAATTTATAGATCAAAGGACACAACAGTTTGAGCAATATCTTAATAGTGTTAAGGAAGAAATAAATTTAGGACTTAGTGAAATTGATTTTGAAAAACAACGGCAGAATATGTTGCATAAAAAACTATATGCCGAAAAAATTAAAAGAAAAAGGCAACACTATTATGAAATTTGTTATGATACGATGCTGTCTATAGTTGATTTTGCAGTGAAATATGCTTATTTTACAAAATTACTTGAAGATGATATTCCGAAGAACTTTTTACATGAATGGAAGCAGTTATATTATAAACAGCAACCGATATTTGATATTCTTGAACCAATGGAAAATATTCTTAAAGAAACTCAGGATGAAGAAGAAAATATACAAGAGGAGCATATTATACACTTAGAATTAGATAGACAAGAAGCTTTGAATGAAAGCGAATTTACAGATTATCACAATTACTTATATCCATGGACTCTAGATTCTTTAATACCTAACTATGACCCTGAATCTGAAGAAAGAAAGTATGAACAATTAGGTGCGCATATACTAGGTCATGTAGTTTATACTTTACTTGAAATTAAGTACCCTTATCCACCACAACGACTACCTGCAAATTTGCCCAATTTCTCGTCAAAAGCTATTGTACGTGGCGTTCCAGATAAGCCGGTAGCAACAGCTATGCAAACTCTATTACTTGCCAAAAAAATTCATGTTGTACGATTAGAATGTGCTATTAATTATTGTCTTAGGAAATTCAAGTCCGAAATGGTTGGATGTACAGATATTGAACTATCTTATGATAAATTCATTGCCGTAGCTCAGGAAGAGGATAAAGATATGATAAAACTAATGAAATCTGAAGATGAATTATTAAACAAAAATAATGATCTTAGCGCAACAGTAACATCGGGTCAATTGATTGCTAACGTTAAACAAACACAAACTCCAAAGACGATTCCTGAAGAAGATATAAGTTTATCTGAATCTGCAAATCTTGGACGATATGCTTATGAATGCTTGAATTTTGGTGATTCACTCACTGATCATCTGATTTGTGCCATTATTGTTGAATATATAAAAGGGCAGGAAGACATAAATGGATTTGTTATCGTTAATTATCCTAACTCCTATCGCGAAGCGCAAATTTTAGAAGAAACTTTTACGGGGCTAGCACCTCCTGACGAAAGTGAACTAGAGGGCCAAGACGATATTTATCTTGAAGAAAGTATAATAAAACATAGAAAGAAAGAAAAAGATGAATATAAAGAACAAAGAATATCAAATCTTGTAAATGATCCACATAAAAAACAAAGTTACACACCTTTCTCCAGTTATTTTACATGTTATCTAAAGTTGCAAGAATCTGAAGATATTCTAAAAGAATTTTTCATATGGAATTTAACTGATGAAAATTCTGAACTTATCGATAGGTTTTACGCAATAATGGGAATAAATTACAGTATGTATTATGAAGTAATAGAAAAATATCAGCTTGCATTAATATGCAAATATATTATTGGAGATTATACAATGCACTTGAAATCAACTGACAAACTTTTTGGAGAAAATGTATTGAGTACTCTTGATTTTCCCTCTTCTGATGATAAACGGGCTAAATCAAAACTGATAAAGCCAGAAGGTTCTAATGGAAAATCAAAAGATACATTACGTCGTAGCTCAAAACAAAGTCGTTTATCATTTTCAAACGAACTGAAAACTGTAAAAGAACCTGATTCATCAACAATTTTCCAAGAGGAAATATTATTTGAAATGAATGAACAGGAAAATGAAGAGAAAGTGTCGACAATAACAACTACTTCAATTGAAATTAAATTATTAGCAGGAGAGGAAGATTGGATATATGGTGACATACCAGTTCCTGAAGATATAGGAATGGCACTATCCACCTGTTGGGAAGAAATAGAAAGAAACTATATAAAAGATATGCAACAATTATTTTTTGCAAAGAGATTGCAAATGAATTGCATTATACCGTATGTTAGATTCATTAGAGATAAAATGGAGCAAATTATTACACTTCCATCTCGTAAACAAGATTTAGTTAGTAGATTTCAGAGGGAATATAATGATTTTGAAAATGATTGGCGTGATATCCATTTGACCAAAAATGAATGGCACTGCAGAATTAAGGAACTGCAAGACAACTTGTTCAAAATCTGCGATGAAAGAAAAATTTTTGCAGAACAACAAAAGAAGGCCCTTATTTGTGAGAACTGGACAATGGAAGAATTGACTTTAATGGCTAATACTTACATTTCGTGCATGCAGACTGAACTAAATAGGTATGCTGTTTTAAATTAATAAATTAAAAAATTGTATAATTATTTTGTGTTACAACAAATGAAACACTTGTATTTTATTTACAGATTTATTTTAACGTATCAGATTT
This sequence comes from Heliconius himera, assembly GCA_021202915.1. Classification (NCBI taxonomy): domain Eukaryota; kingdom Metazoa; phylum Arthropoda; class Insecta; order Lepidoptera; family Nymphalidae; genus Heliconius; species Heliconius himera. The sequence goes on along the minus strand of JAJHJA010000155.1, from coordinate 676,148 downwards.
TGCATGATTTCTATTTCATTATGTTAAAGAGATCTCCTCCTAGTGACAGATTAGTATCTAAAGAACTTACAAAAATATTAAGAGAGTCTGATGAGACATCTGGTAGTAAAAAAGGAGGAGAAGATAAAATATTTCGACAATTGAAAAATTATTTTCAAGATATGCAAATGAAAAACATTGAGGTAGATTATAGTAACAATCCCTTTAACATGCTTATTGAAAATAATGTAAAATTTGCCCTGAAAGTAATCAAAGATATAAATGATTCCTACAGATCGCTAATAAGTAGAGAATACAGTGAAATAGCAAAGATAGTGCCATCTGCGAAGAAAAAGGAAGGAAATACTTCAGAAGAGTCAATTAGTTCGGAAGAAGTTTTTAAGAGTAACGCTTTAAAATGTATAGAAGAATGGACGATGGGTATAAATGGAGAAATGTTTAGGGCAAGTTTACGTATGCTTGTTTTACAATATAAATGTTATAAAGACATGAAAATTTTTAATGATAATGTATGCAAGGCATTCTCAGATATTCAGGATGATATAAATAATTATTATTTAAATGAAATTAGGTCAGTTGATCGTCTGTGTAAGTACTTACAAATTGCTGTTGAAAACGGTAAACGAGTTCCAGAAAGTCTTATTTTAGAGGATGATTTATTACTCATCGATCCAAATATGTTACAATATTCTGAATTAGGGTTAGAAAAAGGCGGTATTGTAACGAAAGAATTTGTTGTCAGTGACAAGGAATTTAAAATAAGCCAGCTAGCTAGATTACGCGATCAGTTCAAAATATTAGCTCCAACAGGTATCGCTCTACAAAAATCGTTTATATATCTGATACAAGACTTTATATTTTTCGGTAGAGAGTCGTGTGCTGGACCTATGTTTCCTGATGCTTGGAAACGTGTTGATCCAGAGCAAGTATCTAAATTAGTATTCTTATTATTTGGGGAGACATCGTTCGTTGATTGGCGAGATTTTTTAATATATTGCTTAAATATTCCATTTCCTACATTGGAGGAGTTGTTATTCCTTCGTAAGAAATTTCGCTGTGAAGATCTTGATTCTACAGAGTTGATTTCTAGGGATAAATTTATTGAGGAAACACTTTGGTTTGAAAAGTATATAGATGTTCAAGATAGAAGCACTAAATTAAGGAATATTTTGACAAAACATTTCCTATTTGAATTATTTGAATCTGAGGAAAATTTGATGAATTATTCCGCTTTTTTGCTAGCATTTTGTAAGGGATCAAATCCAATTGAAGGTTTTATAATGGCTTTGTCGATGGCTATTGGAAAAGAGTTATGCTATTTAAAAGAAGAATGTGAAGAAGTAATCTGTAAATTAATTAAAGACAAAAAGTATAAAGATGAATGCCTAGCTTGTGCAAAAAAATGTGCAACCCATTTTTTGGAAAAGTTACTTATAAATGTGCTAAATATATGTGAAGGCATTACTGTTGTAGAATTAGAGTATACTGAAACTATACCTGAAGTAGACAAGAAAGGTAGAAAAAGCAAAACTGGTGTGAAAACTAAAAAAATTGAAAGTGCTCGTACACCCAAAGCACAGAAAAGTGTTACAAGTAGTAAGATATCACCATCTACTATTGATGTACAATCTACATATATTTGTAAGCCATGTGAAAAAGATATTGAAACATCAGAAAAATTACCGGAAGAGGAAGAAATTGTAAAGGAGGTAAAAATTGAGCTGGAGCCAGATCCTAACCTCGCGTATGCCGTTAGTCAATCGGTTATATATAACGTGTTAAATATATGCCTACCGTGGTATTTTACATTGACTGAAGAGGAAGGAGCTCCTCAACATATGGAACATATAAAAGAAGTCTTAAGGAGTCTTGAAGATGATACAGATAATAAAGACATTTATGTTTGTAAATTTGTATCTGACCCAAATATATGCAAGTTACTTCGCTCAACTAAAAAATTTGTTGCTGTTAATTTAGCAGAAGAAATTAACAAAGTGTCTATATAAAAAAGTAGTTTTATGACATTTAATTATTATGTTCTTCATACAAACGGTTATTTATTGTCTGTATAATTTGCATATTGTTTTAGATTATTTTGAAGATATATTAAAAAAAATACAACAAACCGAAATTTATTATTTTGTCTAGTAGTTATAGTATTATAAGTAAATCCTTTTATTTTCTCCAAAGAGTGAAACAATGTGATGTGGGAGGTGTAGGTGTACGCAAATGATACAGTGCTTATTGCATCATTAGAATGCGAGTTACAGGCATTGGCCACCACTCTGAAAGAAGGATGTGAAAATAATGGTCTAAACCTGAATACGAATAAGACAAAGGTTCTGGTTTTTGAACGAGATGAAGAAAGGACGGAATGTAAGATCAGGGTAAATAAATGGTAAGATACATGTATTAGAACAAGTGAATGAAGTGGTACTACTTGGGATGTTTGTTCAGTAGAGATGGAAGATACGAGTTGGATATGGAAAGGCGTATTGCTGCCGGTAACGGAGCCTTAGCTGCATCGTTGAAACAGTGAAACGGCAGCTGCGCGTTTGGCCGTACACAATACAATTTTGGTACCGTCACTGTTATACGGCAGCGAAACGTAGGTATTACAGAAGAAGAATGAAAGAAAGATGAATGCCGTGGAGATGTGATCTCTTCGTAGGCTTAGCTGATGAGTAAGAGAGGTAGGGGGAGACGTCGGTTGACCTTCGAAAACACAGTATCAAAGATACTGGAGGAAGGTCACGTAAAAAACATGCGGACCCCCCGGAGGGCATGCATGAAAAGGTTGATGACAATGGACGAGACGAAAGAGGTGTGTAGAGACCGTAGCGTTTGGCGCTCCGTTCTCTCTGATTACCCCGCTAGGGTTAAAGCGTGAAGTTAGTTTAGTTTAGTATAGTTTTTTCTATTTTAATTTTTACATTCGTAGATTTTATTATTGCTTTCTGTTTACAGCGCTATACTCGTATTGAAACTTATGTACCTATAGCAAAGAGAATCCAGTGTCATGACCTACAAAAACATACCAAAATCATAAATTTCATATTTTATTACGGTACTTTTTTATTACCTTATATTTTCTCTTTTTTCAGGTTTACAGGTTGTGGCTCACTTAGCACAATGTAAGCAGAGGGTTCCCTAACCTAAAGTTAAGACACTTTCGTTCAAAACCCGAGGCATTGCTAGTTGAGTGGCAGAACTCAACGCCGCGCTTTGCTTTGGTAACGAAAATATTATATATTTTATTCTCCCGAGTGGAAATCGAACCCACAACCGTGACGTTGACAATCACACGCTTGTGCCGCTGCGCCACGACGGCTTCAACTTATTATATTATTTTTTACTAAAAATATTTCCACAGAAACACACTTTACAGGATGCTGGTTGATTATAATATTGATTAATACTTTACAATATTTTTTAAATCATTCGAAGGAATCAAATGTATTATTTAGCATTTACATTTTTTTTTATTTATTCATTATTTAACGTTCTGACTTGACTTTGATGAAAGGGATTAATATACCTACATATATACTGTAAGAAATACATCAAAACCGTACAATTTTATAATGGGTAAATATTGAATTGTTTATTTAATGTGAATAAAAATAAAACAAATGAAACAGCTTCACGCTGTATCCCGCACACAGCAGGGTAGGGAGAGGGAACCTAGTGTTAAGACACTCCGTTCCGCACTTTCTGCCGAATTCTGGAGGCATTGCGTGTTGAGTGGCAGAACTCAACGCCGCGCTTAACCTCGACATCAGAGCGAAGAAATGGAAATATAAATTTAAGTAAATATTTCATCTCATCGAGTGGGGATCGAACCCACAACCAGTCGATTTACAGTCACACTTTGTGCCGCTGCGCCACGACTGGCCTCAATATAATGTTTATGGCCTTATTGTTAAAATGTAATATAATGCACAAAAACAAAGTACGACGTTAAATATTGTGTTGCGTCACATAGAAATCGGTGTTGCACAAGATTTTTAGGTCAACAAGGTATTTTCTATTTTCAAACCCACTCTTCTGAAGCATAAATACACATAGCTTGACGGTAAGAGGGTTGGCAAGCGATCAAAAGGTCGCGGGATCGATACTCGTGTCTGGACCTTTTTGCTATCCATGATGTTACTGTAAGATTTTTGTTGTTTGTTTTATTATTCGTTTAGACTAGTACAATTCGTTGAAATAAAGTAAGACTTATATAATTTTGTAATAATAACATACAGATTTACGCTAAAACTTAAACGCTAGGTTCGGTAAAGTTTTTTTAAAGGTTAGTAAATATGTTTCTTAATTATACAAATATATTAATTATTGTCGTGGGCACAGGCGTGTAAGGGGCACAAGATTGCGGACACGATAGGTTGTGGGTTCGGTTCTCGTGGAAATGAGTTGACATTTAATATATTTCTTTCCTTGCTCTTGTAACGAGGCAAAGCGCAACGTTGAGTTCCGCCACTCAACACGCAATATCTTTAGAATTCGGCGGAATATAGGTAATAAATATATCTTAATACTAGTTTTCCTCTTTTTAGCTTCAATAAAACATAAGAGCAAATATGTTTTTAAAATAAGAAGTAAACTTCCATGGCAATGAATTAACTAAGACTATATAAAATTTCCATAATTTACATTAATTATGTTTTGCTGAGCCTACTGCAGAAAAAGATCAGAGAGAAAAAATCTTGATTTAGTCTTTATCTAATCTTGATTTAATTATTAAGAATATCATGTATCAAAACATTAGCTATATAAAGAAATTATAAAGGCTCTATATAAAGAAATCTTTAGTTACTAAAATATATATGATCATAAAAAAGATTACATTATAAAATTCATAATAATAATATTAAATTATTTAATAATATAATTTATAAAAATTAAGTCGACTTCAAAGTGGTATAAAAAACAAAACAGCCAGTGAACTCAAAAGGAAAAATGCAGGCTCTACTGCCTAATTATATTTTCTTCATTTTCCATATTTCTGATGCTAATGAAGCTTTTAATTAAATTTGTATTGTTCCCTAAGTTGAAGTATACGTTATACCTACTTTATCAAAAGAATCATCTCGATCTGACTTTTTAGAGAAACTCGTGGACACACATACAAGCATACAAATATAGACACAACATACAGACACTGGCGGCTCTAGCTAGTGTAGCGCCCGTGTGCAATGAAACCCTGACGCTTCCTAGGCTGGGCCCCGACACCGTCCCCCCTCTCCCCCATGGCTATAGCTATTAACTATGTGTAACAAGATTTTTATTTCATATTTCAACAAGCTATTTTATAAGTAGGTATGGCTTACAGTATGGTATCAGTTACGGTCTTTTTTCTTATGACGGCAGAATTACACTCATTGTTTTTATGCCTGTAGGATGTCTCTGTTGTTGTTGTCATATCATTGTTGTACCATGATGGTTCAAAACGATGCTCTTAGCTGTCTCAGGGAGCGCCGGAGCGCCCTATAGGCCCTATATCAGACATACAGACATACAGACGTACAAACATACAAATATACATTTACCAAATTAAGCACAAGTGCTTGGAAGCCTAAATGGAGCATCATACTAATATTATTCAATTCCAACAATATTACATACATACATATCAAACTATAAATATCTGAAGTCTTTAATGAGAATGAAATGAATAACATGTCGTGAGTGATTTTTAACTGGATGAATAGTAATTAAGGGTCTGTAAAGAAAATATTATTAGGAAAAGGTAAAAACTCGTAGTCGAGTTCAGTCCGTAAATTTTTAAAATCTTCTTTTTCTTAGAAATTAGACATACTTTAAAGGATATTGAATTGGTGGTCAAATATGTAGCGTTCGATCTTCAATTACGAAATTGTTATAAGTAGTTATTTTATCTATCAACAATTATAAAAGAATATATATAAAATAAAATAAATCAGTTAAAGTATTATACACATTGTTGTATTTCTTACGGTATTGTTATTGATAAACTAAGAAATGTAAAAATATTTTGTGCAAATGCTTAAAAGCAATAGCTTAAATCTATTCTTATATTATGTGATATAAGCAGAGATGACCTCATTATATATCGAGATGCATGAACGCCTACGTCACTCTTATTGAATAATAAAAATGTTTAAGTACCTATTAAATATTTCTTAATCTATTTATGATGACAGGAATATGAAAGTCGGTTCAAAATAGAACTATTTTATTTTATATTTCTACTTTCTTTAACGTATTTCTTAATATATTTTTCGAACAATGTTTGAACGAACGTTGTTTAAAATTGAAAATTCAGTAGTCTTCTTACAATAAGAAGAAGCGGCAGGAAGAATCTTTTGAGTCTTGCTTGCGTTGTATAGAGTTACATAATAGCCCCCATTTTTACTGTGAACGTTACATCACGAGAATACCGTCCTCGATTTGATACTAAAAAATTGAATAGTTTACGTAAAGTTTTGTTACTTCAATTTACCTTAACAAGGTTCAATAAATAATGGCCTTAATTACATCTGTCTTTCTGTCTGTCTTCACGAGTCCCGCAAAAAGCAGAGTTGACAGAGGGAACCTTGTATTAAGACACTTTGAATTTATCGAGACATTGCGTGTTGAGTGGCGAAACTCAACGCCGGGCTTTTTGCCTTGGTGCCAGAGCGGAAAAAAAGAAAATATTAAGAAATTATAAATCATTCCCTCGAGACTCTCTCGAGGATCGATCCCACAACCGTCACGTTACAGTCACAACCTTGCGCCCCTGCGCCACGACTGGCCTCTCTTACTTATTTACTTTTATATTTTGTCGCTGACATATGAAATGTTTGACATTTCTCTATTTATAGTTGTGATTTCAAATTGGACTCGGGGATTATATTTCTGTTTATAATTAACCTACATATTCTTCCGACAATATAATCCTCGTAGTAAAATGCAATATGCGGCGTCTCGTGAACACCGAGATCGGATGACGACAATTTTTAAAAATCTGCAAAGCTGCGCTAAATATTTAAAAAATATATTCTTATTAAAATAAGCAAAAACTTATTTTACATATTTAAATAGAAAATATCTAACGTGGAATAAAATTATAAAAATACCTTTTACTATACTATATGAGAGAAAACGTATAAAATTGTAACGAGATTTGAGCCTCTTGGAAACCTTTCAATAACCACCACGTTTAAATTTTTATACTATATATTATCTTCTAAATAAGTATCTTTCTTTCCTAAGTACGCATACGCTAAATCCCGCACAAATTTGAATAGGCAGAGTTAAGTGATGAACTCAAAATAAATATTTTTTAAATAATTTTGTTGATGCGAAAAGGCACAAGCACACGCGACGATTATGGGTTCGATTGCAACTCGGAGTACTGAAATATTAGATATTCTCTGGTTTGATAACCGGGCAATGTGTAACGTTGACTTCCACAACTCACCATGGCTTTGGCTTAAGAATTTGGCAGAAAGTGGGGAACGGAAGTGTCTTAATCGATCGGGGTTTCTTAACACTAGATTCTTAGGTTCCTTGTGCCTTCTCTGCCATGTGCGGAATAAAGCATGAAGCTAAAAAAAGATCGAATTACATAAAAAAATAACCTACCGTTTACAGAAGCGGGACTCGAATCTGCGGCTCTTAGATATTTTTATAGGATTTTTTTCTTACTTTGGAATATTTAATACAATATTTTACGCTATCGTTCAATAATATTCTTTTAAAAACAAAGATGACTATTGAATATTGAAAAATAAAACAAATATTGCTTCTACAATATATTTACAAACATATCAATACTTTTTGTTTACATGCATTTAAGGCATCTCATCTCATGTCTTTGATAATAATAACCGATGAAGTGCGAGTTGGTCTCGTTACGTAATCTCTATATATAATAAGACATCTCTATCTCTATATATAATAAGACAGTAAAAATATTTTGTCTGTACATTTAATAATTTTGACTGAAATGGATAGAGGGATACTTAAAAAGACTAATAGAAAGCAAAAAGATTTTTTTTGAATTTCTTGTCTGTCTGTCTGTCTGTCTGTCTGTCTGTCTGTCGACATATTGTTGTCCGCATTTTTCTCTGAAACTACTGAACCGATTTACTTGAAAATTTCACCAATTGCTTTGTTTTAACTCAATTTAGGTTCTAAAGTTTGGTTCATTAAAAAAAAAGTTATCGTCATTTGAATGAACTCAAGGCATTAGCTTGCCAGCGAATGTTATATAGAAATCGCGCTGGTATGACCCTGGCTAAAGAATGACATTCGAAACGTCTTGATTATATGACTGTTGATAAAAATATATATTTTTGAAGCACTATTATACAATATTTTATACAATAAAGTAAACAAGGCCAGTCGTGGCGCAGCGGCAAGAAGTGTGACTGTAAAACCAGCTGGTTGTGGGTTCGATCCCCACTCGAGGAGATGAAATATTAACTTAAATTTATATTTCCATTTCTTCGTTCTGGTGGCGAGGTTAAGCGCGGCGTTGAGTTCTGCCACTCAACAAGCAATGCCTCCAGAATTCGGCAGAAAGTGGGGAACGGAGTGTCTTAACACTAGGTTCCCTCTGCCTACCCTGCTGTGTGCGGGATACAGCGTGAAGCTGATTTATTTATTTATTTTATTTTATTATAGTTGTCAATCAATTCTGCTTAAATCAATAATCATGTATTTAAGCGGGCGAAGCCGTGGGCGGGCCGCTAGTAATGACAATAAGTCAACGGAAAGTACAACTTATAAAAGTTGACAAACTTGAGTTTGCGGGTGTATAAATTCATGTTGTACGAAATTAAAAACAAATATAATTTTTACGCTTTTTACTCTGTAATGTATCGATAAATTTTAATTTTTCGGAATTTTCTCAAATTTCATAAATATACGTTGAAAGGTTCACCTTATTGGTTTTGAACACTACAAAGGTGTCACCCGGCCTTTAGAGGCTGGACTGAAATTCAAATAATTCCTTAGTCAATTCGTTTGTATTAGTAATTAATATAAATTTTGGATGCATCGCGTGTTGAGTATATAATTTCCCCGATTGGAGATCGAATCCATAACCTGTCGCGTTTACGTTTACGTTTAGTCACACGCTTGTGCCCTGCGCCACTGGCTTCATAATAAAAGTTCTGAAACAATGGTACTATATAACCCATATGACCCAATTAATCTATTTCTTTACGTAATAGGTAATTATTTGGATTTATAGTCAATGTTGTACTAGGTTGAAACAATAAAGACAAAAGGGTAAAGATTTTTCATTATTAACCGACTTCTGTAAGAAAAAGAGGTTATCCATTCGAGTGTTTTTTTATTTTTGTTACCTCAGAACATTTGACTGGGTAAATCGATTTGGATGATTTTTTTTATTTGAAAGCTAATGCTTCCCATGTTGTCCCATTTTTTGGTCTATTTTTGACATTAGTATCTATGAGAAAATAATATAAATCTTACATTTGCATTAGGTATGTGCGTGACAAATAGACGAATAACTCAATCACGCCCCCTGATTTCGATGATTCTTTTTTTCTTAAAGAATACACTTTAAGGGTAATTTGGTGAAAGGTTGGTTAGGTTCTGATTATGGGATCTTTTTAAAATTTAACAAGTTGTTTTTTTTGGTAAAAAATATAATTATACTATAATAGGCACAAGAAAAAACATTGTTAAAATGGGTGTCAGAAGTGACATTCCTCATCGTTGCATTTATTTTCAACTGACTTCAAAAAAGGGAGAGGTTCCCAATTCGTCCGAATATTCTTAACAGATATTCTTGTCAATATGTTAAAATGTTAGTATGCACAATAATATCTTAATTAAGTATGAAGTTATACATAGGAAAACCAATAACTTGAGAAGCATCCTTTTAATCCTCCTAAACCCATCACTTAAAATCATAAAATAAATTAAATTTTAACGAAAAAAGAACCGACTTCAAATAACGAACTAAAAAATAAAAAATAATTTTGCATAAAGTAAAATGTACTTTGATTTAGTTAAACAAAATTAATTAAAAAAAGATTTTATAATTTTTAAGTCGGTGTCAAGCAAATGCTACAATAACCTTACTACAATATCGAATTACTAAGCCTGTTTGCTTTACGTGGCACCGACTGCAAAATTATAAAATCTTTTTAAAAATATTTTTATTTAACTTAATCAAAGTTCGTTTTCCTTTATGTAAAAATATTTTTTAGTATTAAAATATATTTTTCTTTTTAAAAATTTGGGTTTTTACATTTTTTTTATAAAAGGTGGTTTACTTTTAAAAAAATATTTATTTTGTTAAATATTAGTTTGAGGCCAGTCGTGGCGCAGCGGCACGAAGTGTAAGTGTAAAACCGACTGGTTGTGGGTTCGTTTGTTGATTTAATTTTTACTAAGAAATTTATGGTCTTAAGTTTTCGTTTGAAAACGAACAGCTTTTTATAAGTTACATATATTTTCTCTATACATGCATTTAAAGCCTTAATACCCTTACATAAATTCTATTCAATCGATTGGCAACTCTGACGTGGGTCGCCCACGTATTGGGTACTTTTATGGCGTACAAACACAATTGATAACGTCATGCCGACTTATGTATTATTAGGGTAATTCTTTTATTAATGTTTATTTATAAATATGAACTAGCATTGCAATGCATAGATATCATTTCTTGACTTATTGTACGTTTTCTGTTAAACGGAGAGAATTTGTCTTTGTGTCTTTCGCTAAAATAATCTAGATATAGACTATTAAAATTTTAAATTTAAAATTTTATATATAATGTCATAGAACGGAAATGCAATAAAAAATATGTTCTACACATCCGTTATTCAATTGGTAATCAGGTTCTTATTCATTATAATGCATTCCTTACCTAACTGTGTGAATTAATTATGGTTTAACATTATCACCGAAAACAATACCAAATAAAATAAAACAAATTAAAATAATATTATATGTAGGTAAATGAGAAAATAGCACACGTCATTGATGAAACACGGTTTTATTTCCAATAGTTTTATTATACCGTTAGTTACTTTTCTTATAAAAATTAAACGTTTGTTAGTTTAAATAAACCTCCTGTCGCGTCGCCGTGAACAACACAAAGATCCGAATATATACAAAAATCAAAGGAAAGATCAAAAATAATATAATTATGGTATTCTGAAAGTGAACATTGTATGAAAGAGCGCATTTTATTTTCTAGGAGGCCAGTTGTTTTTTTTTCTGCCTTATATATACTTACAAAAACATTCTAAAAAACCATTATTTTTTTAATAGCACTGCATATTTTGTAAGTTCTTACTATTTAGAATTGTCGGCAAATGTGTTCTGCTTTTAACGGAATGTAAACGTAATATTTCAGTGTTACTCTATTCCAAAAATTCCCTCATTTGTTCAAATAACCTCAGGCACTGCCAAGGACTTTTTAACTTAAAATAGTTTTTATCTTTAAAATATCTGGTATTTATTGTAATTTATAATATTTTTTTCATTCTAGTTACTAAAAAAGCTAAATTATCATATTTTTTCAGAACAAAATGACGATATTTTTCATAGAAGCAGGCAGCTTTTGACTTGAGTATGGTAACTCGTAGCGCAGGTCTTTAGCAAACGTCAGTTTAATATTGCGGCTTGCGGTAGTTGGTGACCTGTTGGGGAATATTTCGTATTTTCTATTATTATATTTCGCACTTTCACCGTTTTTTTCTCGTGTGTACGACATTGTAAATATTTTAATTTGTGTTGAACGTACTATAAAATCGATGAACTTTGTTATAATTGTGTGCTTCGTAATTCTAAGTTGTGTTTAGCAGAATACGGCAGTGTGTTTTTCGGACTGACAGGTTTTTTGTGGGGATATCTTTAACAGTTTTGGTGCAAGTTCTTTGGAATACATAAAGGAATATTATTAATAAGGTCAGTATTCAATGTCAATTAATGTTTATTTACATATGCTTTAAAATAAACATTGATAGGTGTTAGTTTGCGTCGTTCTATATTTAGCATGTTGTCCTCCACTGGCCTTAATGATTTAACAAAACTTATATTATTTTATTCTAAGAAATTAAAAATTTATTAACAAAAAAATATAGTTAATAATGTACACATGTTTTATCAATTTTCTGAAAGCTAAGCTAAGAAATCTTTCTGTTAGATTCTTACATTAAAAATATTTAAAATATTATATACCTTTTTATTAAAAATTGTTAATAACCCAAACGATAAATTAAATTGCAAATTAATAAAACTTAATTCTAATATTATTAGAACAGTGTGTATGTATGAATAGTTTTTAATTTTACTTTATCAGAAAAAAAATATTCCTTTATTATATTAAAAGTTGATTATAATCAGCTTTTCTTCTTTTTTGACAATGAGCTTATAAGTAAATGAATGTAAAGAGTTTTTAAATGTTGTATTTAATATAGCTTTTAAATATTGAAACATCATTATGATCTTTAATAATAAAAAATAAACGAATAAATTTCAAAGATTATAAAAAAATTTTACAACTAAAAAAAATATATTATCCAGGGAAATTAAAATTAAATTATTAATTTTAATTTCCCTGGAATGGTAAGAAAGTGTGGCATTGAGTTCCACTAATCAATGTGCAATGTAATGCAACTTTGGTAGAAAGTGAAAAAAATGGTGTGTCTTTACGGTATGTGTTTCTCCGCCTCTCTAAAATCTAATCTATTTATTATGCATTAGCAAATAATGATGAGAAAATTACATTATTATATTCAGTATGATTCTAATTATACATGAATAATACAAATATATTAGTGTTTTTATTATTTATAGCTCCACACTGTATCTCACAAATAGCGGGCCAAGCGGAGGGAATCTTACACTCCCTTCCAATGGGAAGGGTGTTTTAATGAAAACACTTCCATTCTCCTATTTCTGCTTATTTCTAATTCTAATTTATCTAAATTTTAAATAGTTTAACTCAATGCTAATATTACACTCATTTCCTCGGACCTACAACCTTGTGCATATACAGTTGCACACATGTACCCCTGCATCACAACTAGCCTTGTTTTAGTTAAATTAAAACAATTAATAACCCTGTTGCTTACCATGGCTATTTGTGGCAAGAAAATATTTCTATATAACTTTATCTTGATATAATTACTACAAGACATGCTTTTTAATCAAATTTAATATTATGCTAAACATGAAATATTTGAATGAATGCTTGAATTTTTCACAAGTTATATTGACAAAGAATAGAAGTTATAAAAAAAATATAAAAGTTAGTATTTATTTTAATGTAGTTTAGATAACAACAATTATTAAAGTGTTACGTTGCAATGCAGCATCTGATAGTAAATGTAACAGTTGTAGGTTGATAGGGTAATGAATAGTTTACCTTTCTTCAATTTAGTATGTTGTCTCGATTATTGACCAAAAGATGGGAAAAAGGTTTTTCTTAAAAGTAATATTTGCCATCCCTACTAATTTATTAGATACAAAAGTGAAACTAAAAAAATATTAGACTTAGTAAATGAAACAACAGACTAATATATTATATTTATTTTTTAATGTATAGAACTGTGTTTTTAAACAACTTCTATAAGAAAAGGAGGTTATCAATTTGACTGTATTTTTGTTTTATAATTTAAGTAATGAGGAATAAGAGTAAATAGAATATGAAATATAAATATTCTATTTACTGTTAAACATAATTTATATTTGAATTAAATATTTTCTATTTCGGTTGGTGTTATGGTTTACGTTATAAGTGTAAAAGCTAGTTCCAAAGCTTATTATACTGTCAACACCTTATCACATGTAGATTGGTGTTAATGGTATAACTGACTGACAGATAAAATTGGTTTATAAGTGGCCATTATGTGCTTTTCAATGTAAAGGACAGTAAATTTGAAAATACATATACACATATATATCATTTGTATTCAAATTATTTTCTTGTTATATTACAATTCAATCATCACTATCACTATATACAATATAATTGCAGCATTCTCAAATTTAATATTTTGTCGTTAAATAATAAATAAATATACTTTATTAAAAAAAATATATAATGTATAAACTTGTTATTATGACATATGGAAATATATATTTTTTGAGTAATTATTAGTGACTAGAAACAAGTATCATATTCAAGTTATTTTTAGAATAAGAATAGGTAATGTACCATTAAAACTCTCTGTTCTTCACTTTTCGTTCCAATTTAAGACATTGCGTGTTGAGTAGGAGGAACTTAATGCAGTACTTTGCCCTGTCAGAGTGAAGAAACAAAAATAATGTATTGTACCGAGGGGAAATCGAACTCACAACGATCGCATTTATATTCATATGCTGTTCTACAGCACCACAATAGTCTAATTTCGTAAATATTTGAAAAAAATGTTGAGCATTATTCCATTTCGATTTTTGCAAGTGGTCGCACGGCTGTTACGTACATGACAGGTGGACAACTGACCGCTTAGTAGATGTTGCAAGGATGCGGTCTATTATCTGTATATTCTCGTCCATTTAAATTGCCATTTTCGTAGGTTATTTTTATTTTTAATATTTTAAAATATTGTAATTTAATAGATATATGGTGGGTGTTGATTCAAATGCCAACTATAATTTTACTTTTGTTGAGTTTGAGTACAGTTAGACAAAACACAGCGTTAAGTTTTAAGTGATATTTTCGATTCATTTAGTTCAATAAAATAAATAAAATAAAAATATATATATTTTACATAAAATTATAACTTAATATTTTTTTGGTAAATTCGTAATTAAATGAATTAAATTAGAAGAACTGTGTGTAATCTGTTTATTTGTTGCTGTTGCCCCGCGATAAAATGAGGTTGAGATTGTGAAGGGTACAACGTTTAATATATTATACTTTAAGGGAATTCCCCTTGGATAGAAGTGACTCGTACGTACAACTATCGAATGGAAACACCACCAGTCCTCAATCAATGCATTTGCCTTGTGAAGTTGAATAACTTACTATATTTCTACAATTTTACTTTTAAATAATTTTCATGTTTTTTGTCCAAATTAGTCCAAAAAAACTTTTTATTTTAGTGCGGTCCTAGTAATAATTGCAACAATTATATGTATATACTTAGTTACAATGTAACAGCCATAATCTATACTTATAACAAAATCGTAAAGAATTAATGTCTATAAAAAAACAATTTTGGTGACGTTTAATAACGTAATTGAACAGAACAGTAGCTCAAGCACGAAAAACTATCGAAAAAGTATTCGTATCGTTATCGAGAGCAATTTGTATAGGAATTGAACAGCGCCCCTACCGCGCGTAAAGGGAACTAGCTCATGCCAGCACGAACCATTTTTTGTGTCGTCTTACGTTCGACTATCGAGATACTCGAACGCAGTAAACAACAATTGGTATAGTCCGACATAACGGGTATTGCATATGGGAAGCACGCGCGGTAGAATTGCGCAGAACGCGTATTTCGATATCTGCACATAGACGCCCTCTCACGCCGCACCGATTCCCCGCTAGGGCTCGCGGGGAATCGGTGCGGCGTGTGGCGGGGCGGTCACTAGACTACGATACAGTCGAGCGCAACGCTGTTAGTTCAATACTATGAAATATTAATATATTATTATATGATAGCGTCATATATACAAAATAGCGCAGTAAAGCATATTTATCTAGTAATATTATAATAATTAGTGTGTTAGATTAAGCAACATGCAAAATCAAGTTATGGATAAGCAAATTTAAAAATTAAATAAAGTACTGAATTGTAATTATTATAATGGGGCCACATCCAAGTCTTCATCAATCCAAATTCAATAAAAAAGTAAAATTTTAATTTAAAGATGTTTCAAAATAGGCTAATATTTTTTAATATATTATAAAATTTTGGCGTTAGGCAACATGCAAAATCAAGTTATGGGTAAGTAAATATTTTTTATAATAATGGAAATCGAGGTCTTATTTAATTAATTAAGTTAATAAATGATATCTTCATCAATACATTTAATTATATTTTTGTTTTATTAACAATTATTTTGTTAATAAAACAAAAATATAATTAAATGTATTGATGAAGATATCATTTATTAACTTAATTAATTAATTAACACCTCGTATATCTATATATATAGCGTGTGAGCTCGATTGTACTTATAAAGATGTGTGGGTACGAATTTTCTGTAAGGACGTAGCGGTCACACTGACGCACCGTTAAACTATTGGCAAAGGGATACCAGACTTTAATTTTTTGTACCTCAAAACAGATTTTTATAATTTACCCATTATTTTTTTTAATATAATCTTTAACTAGTTTAAATATTGCCAAATAATTCTTTATCCATATTGTATAGTACTGTGTATTACGCATACTCAATATTTATGTTGTACATAGGTGTATAGTATATACTATGTATATACATAAATATCATGTTTTATTAGTTATATAAGCAGAAGTTTAGTTTGACTCCTGTTCATTACTTAAAAAAAAAAATACTTTTCAGGTTAGTCTCGATTATATTCTCGACAACGATGTATGGAACATCTGATTTTTTTTTCAATATTTAGATATTCTCATAAAATTTTTGCAACAATTATTACATTAGAATATATTAATATAAAAAATAAAAAAAAAATTAATTTAATTTTTAAAATTTTCGTTTTGTATACTACAACATAAAGATGATCGGATATTTTAATTATGATTTGCCAAGCGTGGGGTAAAACAACATAACAGGGTAACACTGATCGAACGTTTTCCGCGCATAGGTATTCTACGCAATTTTACGCGAGTACCTCCGATTATCAATAAGAGTTTAGACGGACTATAGCACGAAGGCCCTTTTTGACATACGGTATCGAAAACGTCGAAGATTGGTCGTCGAGTGCGTCGGGACTTTATTCGGTTAATATTTGTCAGTGAGAACACTTTCGTTACATAGTAGATCACAGTTTTAAAAATATTTGTAATGTTATTGGGAATTCTTTTTTATTTTTTTTTACTTGTACATGTTTTTAAAATATTGTTTAGTAATTTTAGCAATAATTAAGTAACGTCCACTATTTTATAATTACATTTATTCATTAATTCTTTCCACTTCCTTTGAATAAAATGGCGACCTCGTGGACCTCCTGAGGGTTTAGATAAATCGCCATTCCTAAAATACGAATTTCATAATACCTTACTTATATTATTAGATGTTTTTATTTTTAAGACTCTAAGTACAACTTGCAGCGGCACGAGGAGTGACTGCAAAACCGACTGGTTGTGGGTTCGATCCCCACTCGAGGAGATGAAATATTTACTTAAATTTATATTTCCATTTCTTCGCTCTGGTGTCGAGGCAAAGCGCGGCGTTGAGTTCCGCCACTCAACACGCAATGCCTCCAGAACTTGGTGGAAAGTGGGGAACGGAGTGTCTTAACACTACGTTCCCTCTGCCTACCCTGCTGTGTGCGGGATACAGCGTGAAGCTGATTATTAAAAAATAATAATGAAAACGAGCTACCTACAATATTTAACGATGGTGGAATTCATGGAAGCATGAGTATAAGTTTAGTATGAATTAATTTTATATTTAAATAAGTTGTACTTAAAAAAAAAAAAAAAATTAGCTTCAAAAAATTAATAAAAAAAAACAAAAAATTGATCAAAAAATTAATTAAAATATAAATGTAAATAAATATTTCTTTTCCTCAAGTGAGAATCGAACCCACAACCAGTCGGTTTTACAATCACACCTAGTGCCGCTGCGCCACGAGTGACAAATACAAACTTAGCTATGATTGGCGGGGCGTCAAGTGGATTCGTTTAGAAACCGCAAGATATATATTGTTTTAAATCTACAAAAGGATTGAATTTCTTCCAATCTTGATACCTTACTATATATTTTGTAATATTTTCATAGATTTTTCTTCATTTTCTACGTAAATTGTAATGTAAATTAAAATAAATAAACATTTTGATTGAATGTTTTAACATTCACTATTTTATTTGGTTTTTGAACGTCCATTTCATTCGCTCAGTGACATCTCTAAGTCTCGTTAGCATGACGTCACCTACTTAATCCTATCGAGTCCTCGATAGTCGATACACTATGGTTCGTGCTTCGAACTTTGTAATCGTATCGTCACCTCGAAACGTTTACAATACGGACTCGAATATTTTTCGTGCTCGACCCACTGAACAGTATTTTTTTAAAATTTTTGTATGTCTGTTGCGTTTGATCGTAAGATTTATTTGATTCATTGCAGTTTTCACTATTGTATTTTGGTAAGTTTCTCTTAATATTTATTGTTTGTTTTATTTCAATTGGTTTATAAATAAAAAAGTTATACCTTTATAAAGAATTAAATGGTCGACTAAATTGCTATAAATAACTTTTATATGGCACAGTCTAATTTCACGCGACTGGTTGTGCGTTCGATCCCCACTCAAGGAAATGATTTTTTTTAAAATTTATAATTCCATTCTTCGGTTTGGTATAGAGGCAAAGAGCGGCGTAAAGTACCCCCACTTAGCACACAACGTCTCCAGAATTCGGCGGAAAATGGAGACTTAACACTAGGTCCCCCTGCCTACCCTGCTGTGTGCGGGATACAGCGTGAATCTGAAATATATGTCCTTGCCTTTGCCTTTGTCGGCGATTGGACTACCCCTTTAAGACATTTCTGCTTCCCACTTAGAAAATAGGTTTAGATCTGTAATATATACATAACTAAAATATGAATATATTTTTTGATGATGTAATTGTACCGCATAATCTATTTATTTAACATGTAAATAACACTCAAAAATTACAAGAAAGTTCCCAGTCAAATTTGTACAGTTAGTACTTTATCTTATCACTATTGTATAGTGTTTTATAAGTGTGATGCTTAAATGCTTAACCACTTGATTTTTATCAGTATACAAAGTAAATATGATTTGAAAGTAATTATAATTTTTTTTAAGGCCAATTGTGGCGCAGAGGCACAAGCGTGCGCCTGTAATTGCGACACGTTGTGAGTTCGATTTGGCGAGAGTTTTGTCACTTAACACGCTATATGTCTAAAATTTGGCGGAAAGTGGGTAACAGAAGTGGGAATAGAAGAAGGGAACGGAATGTCTTAACACTAGGTTCCTAGGTCCCCTATGCGTACCCCTTTATGTAAAGGAAAAAATAGATGTATAATATAATAATTCTATTTATATACTAGCGGCCCGCCTGCGGCTTCGCCCGCTTTAACTACATGATTATTGATTTAATAAACATAATTGATTGACAATTATAATGACTTCTAATATGTTTTTTTTACTTTAATCTCTAATATTCTAATATGATTTTTTTACTACATTATCGTAATTTGTATAAGAATTTTTGTTTCTATACCGATTTCTATGATCCTTTTTTATTGAACAAGTACTAATGTTAATTAATAAAATTAGGGATGAGTGTTAGTATTATTGATATTATAAACGTAAGAGTAAACAAATATAATCAGAAATCTCCGAACTGCCAAGCTATTGGGAGTTACACGTGTTATTGTGAGTCAATTATAAAAGATAGACGTTTTTTTTTATAATTTTATGTAGAATATTTACGTTATACATGGTTTCGCTGTAGCTTTAACCATTAAGGCTCCACACGCGACGGAAGCTTAAAAAATCAAGTAACTTCTCCCGTTTTCCCAACATTTCCTTTCACTGCTCTGCTCCTACTGATTGTAGCGTGACAAAAAGTATACTATGACCTACCCAGGAGTATGAAGAATAACTGTACCAAGTTTCGTTAAAATCCGTCAAGTAGTTTTTGTTTCTATAAAGAATATGCAGACAGAGAGACAAAAATTTTACTGATTGCATTTTTGGCATCAGGATCTATCACTAATCACCCACTGATAGTTATTTTGAAAATATATTTCGTGTAAAGAATTGACCTCTTTACAGATTTATTATAAGTATAGATATTTAGGTCTTCGTATAAATAACCTTACAAACTAACTATAAAGTGTATTTTTTTTTTCGTTTTTTTCCCATTCCTGTAAAAATTGCCGAGAATTTTGTCGTTATATTGAGATTGACGATTTATATTTTTAGATATTAAATTGACACCTTTATTTTTATTATTACATTATTATAGAACTAAGAAAATGAATATAAAAATTCCTGTAATTCAATTATTTAATGGAATGTCACAGTGCATCTACTGCAAAAGCTGAAAGTGGTGCAATTTCTTACCATAAATATATTCTCTCTGCGGGTCCCACGCACGACGGAATTCTATAGTTTAAAAAGAAAAAAATATGCTTTTTTCTTTAGTTAATGAAAATGGTAAATAAAAACATTACTATCTTTTTAATTTACTGACTTTAATTTATTAATTCTTACAGAACTTTTATAGCAAACTAACTTTACTTTTTGCGTCTCAGAACCTTTCTCCCTCTTTCCTCCAGAAGAAAGAAGTACCTTATTAATTTCACACACACGCAATAATCAAATAATAAATAACTAAATTAACATAACAACCTTGGCATGTTTCCCAAATTCATTTTTATTATCTATACAAATAATGTGAAATTGTAGTTAGTTAATATTTGTATATAGAACATTTATTAGCATTTTGATAAAATTACTCATTTCACTGATGTAGGCAACAGTGGTTGTGATAAGTTTAAATGACGATAAAACCAGAATGCTTTTATTTTTACTCTTTATTCAGACAAGATATTAAAAAGTGAGTTGCTCGGATGAAAACCAGACGCCTCTAGCACTTTTGTGTTTGTTTCTAACCAGGGACTAGTCATTGGCGTCAGTCAAGTAGAAAATTAACAAATCTAAACGATTTGAGGTTTTGCATCATTTGGTGTTCTCGGTTTGGTAACTTCGTTATTATACTAGGGACCCGCTCGCGGTTTCGCCCGCTCGAACTACACCTTATTAATTTACTAATCTGAATTCCTTTTGTGTTCTTATAACATAAACTTTAAAATTGAAACACAACGAACGCTAAATGTTAAAGGAAGTTAGCCAAAATACCACAGTGTATTTAAATCGATTTAGTTATCTGTGAGATTAGCTTGCACAAACGCACAGATAAATAAATTATATTATAGATATCAATAAAGAATATCGCCAAAAACAAGAAGTCTTTTATAGCATGCGTTATACTCGTATTTCCTTTAGGAAAAATAGTCACTAATTAATATGTACTATCATACGAGTATATGCGCATATAAGTTAACATACTAGGATACATACATACAAATCGAATCGAAGACTCGGTGGCGCAGTGGCACAAGCGTGTGACTGTAAACGCAACGGTTGTGGAATCGATTCTCACTCGTGGAAATTAATTATTATTTATTAATATTTTAATTTCTTTGCTCTGTCAACAAACCAAAGGTGATGAGTTCCGCGACTCAACACCGAATTCATCGATAATTCGACGGAGTGTCTTAATACTAAGTTCCCTCTGCCTACACTATTATATGCGGGATACAGCATAAACCTGAAAAAAATAATAAACTAGTTGTAATCTGAATAGATCCAACCATTACGTTAGTCCGCGGTTTTATTACTGAGTTGAACTTGACACCGACAACACAATTAACGCTCGTGCTGTATGATCATACCTGTTGGTCCTCCACAAAACTGTTCAATTGGATTTGGACTCTGAATTTTTATTCAAATAAAATGTCTTATATGTGGAATAATACTCATGTATTACTGTTGTATACTACTCATTTAAAGATTATCTTTTTTTTTGGCTTTAAGCAGTATTCCGCACATAGCTGGGTCGGCAGAGGGAACCTGGGAACCCAGTGTTAACAGACTCCGTTTCCATTGAGACACTTCCGTTTTCCACTTTCTTTCCAAATTGTGAAGGCATTGCGTGTTGAGTGGCTTAAGCCACCGCCGTGCTTTGCATTGCATTAAAAAGTAAAAAATGCTTAACAATATAGAAATTAAATAGTGAAAAGTACTACTACACTACTTACGTGTGTGTAAATATTATCCGATTTTAAAAACATCACATACATACATGGGTGAATATTTGAAGATAGACATATTCGGGGTTCGTAAAATTAATTCAAATATTGTGTCCAATTACAACATTTATAGGTTTAATATGATGTTTATAGAGGCGACTATTGAAGGAAACCAAACGCACACTTGTTGGACTACTCTATAGGTTTAAATCTGAAGCTGAAAATTTTCGTCAAACGGTAATGAGATATATAGCATATGGTAATTAGCATTAAAAAATGGTAATTATGCTTCGCTATTGGTGATTAGAAACAAAATTAATAATATACTGGAATCGCATATTTATTAGTCTTTTATATAATTAATTATCAAAAAATCTGTTTGCCAAATATTCAAAAAGAACATATTTAACAAGTCAAATGGTAAGATTTGATGAAATTTTTGATGTGCTGCGACCGCATGATAATGGGGTCCAAATATAATTTATTATCAGGCTTTATATCAGAGATTGCCGTGTGATCCCGGCCTAGAATAGGATCATCCTGGTACTGGTGGTGTCGTAAGAGGTGACTAAAGTACGTGTGGTAGAGTCACGTCGTCAGCAATGGCAACACGCATGGGCAGACTCGACCGGATCATTACCGCCCCCGGCATTTAAAACCGGCGGTGAGTAGTGGCTTTATGCCACTGCGTATCGCATCAGGTAATGCCGGGCTCCAGCGCCCAACCCACCTTACAGGCAGGCAACGCACCTGTCGCTCCTCTGGTATTGCCTGGTGTTGTGGGCGGCGGTGATCACTTACCATTAGATGACCCGCACGCTCGTTTGCCTGGTCTTTTCCATGAAAAAAAAAGACAGAATTTTAACGGCAGGTTCGACTCTTTTACGTTTTGGCTTAATTGAAATATTACTTAAGATTTGAATAGTCCTGTTAGTCGGCTTAGATTGATGTATTACAGCTGTGGTCGCATCTAGCGAATTATTATTTCGATTCTCTTTCTTTGTAATAAATTCTTTTTTGCCTGATGTCGCTCTAGAAATGGTATCATGTTCAAAAAAGAATTTAATATCTTGTTTTAGTTTCTCATATTCGATATTTCTTTTTTTGTAATGAAAATTATTACTTTCAGACAAAACCTTGAGATCCTTAAAAAATCGATCATAGTAATAATTCAACTTTTAGCTGGCCTAGAGGAGTAAAGCCTTACAATATAACAAGAGATCAGTTTATACTGGATCTAATTACCATTTTCAACAATTCATTATTGTTTGTCCAAATACGAACGGGAAAAATGGTAATTATACAAATGGTAATTAGTTTTTGGTATACTTTTTTACATTAAACGTTCTTTATAAAAAATATTAATTTCGGAATGTCATCAATGAAAAGAGAATCCTATGACGCGTATCACATCTTATAAAAATTATTAATAAAAAAAATAGGCTTACCACGGCAATCTCAAACGGTAAGGAGATTTTTATTTGACAAACACGATTATTGGACGGTTAAAGTAGGCTAGACTTGGCACCAATACACTCTTAGATGTGTCACCTGCACGAGTAAAGACGCGCTGCTGTACACGTTCGCATAGAACTTACTCTTTCAATAGTAATTCACAACACAACATTTCGCAGCAAAATAACCATGCGACTGTGTGAACAAATGGTAGTGAGTGGGGCGCGCTGGGACAATTTTTGAAGTTAATACAAATTATCTAAAAGTGTTCTTTAATGTGTATGGTTTTGTCAATTGATAAAACATATAATGTATTACATAAATTACTGCTTTAAAATACAATCTTTAAAGTATATTTATAACTTTTCGAACATAAACCGCTAAAATTTGGGAATTGGGACACGAATGGTAATGAGATTTGAGAAACGTTTACAAACATAACTTAGCTATTTTTAACAATAGGAATATATTATGTACATCGGTATGTAGTGTTGTAACAATTTTATAAATAAATTAAAAAAAAACATAACATTTTATCTTACTTAGTAGTTATTTGGGGAGGGCCGCGTGATATGCACATATTCAAATAATCACCCACATACGTGTCAAACTGATAACCTCCTTTCGTAAGGTTGGTTAAATAATAAAAGAAACCATTACATCAACATAGATAAATACCAGACTACAGTATTACAAATTTGCTTTCCAATACAGAACGAATCAATTAGTTAAGTTCTATTTCCGACCCAGTTTATTATTCAATACGTAAGATTTATTTACACTGCGTGACTCGGACGTTGGCGCCGCTGGTAGAATTCTGAAATAAGAATTGCTGCTACTAAAAGGAAATGAAAAGGAAAATCTCTAATATTATCAGTTAGTAATTTTGTTTTATTTTTTTTAGCTTCACGTTGAACCCTGCACATAGAAGAGTAAATAGGGAACTTAGTGTTAAGACACTCCGTTATCCATTTTCCGCCGAATTTTGGAGGTATTGTGTGGTGGGTGAGTGGCGGAACTTAACGTCGCGTTTTGCCTCAACACCAGTATGAAGAAATGAAAATAATAAATATTTCATTTGCTTGAGTGAGGATTTGAACCCACAACCAGTCGCGTTTACAGTCACACACTTGTCTCTGCGCCTGGTCACTTAGTAGTTTAAGTTTATAATGTTTTATAAAAGAGACGTCCGTTTATTTTTTGCTCGTTGCCAACGTCAGAAGAACGACTGCCTTGACTCTTGAGACTTATAATAAGATTATTTGTAATCTTGTGGTTAGAATAGACTTCGACTTATTACTATACAGGCTTCTGACCGGCTGTAGTTAATGTTGGACAGAAAATGTGCATGGATTGTTTAATATGTAGTCTTTAATATGGAGGAGGTGATTTGTGGAAGTCACTAAATAAAAATACATGGCAGAAGAAAAACTTTTTTAATTTCATAAGTAAGTTCTTAAGAAATGAGATGTAAACGTATAGGTTCAAAATGTAGCTATTGTTAAATATACGTGAATATTCTTTATCTTATATTAACTGTTAATACTAACGAGATATGTTTATGATTTTCATAAAATTATTGTAAACATTGTAATTTAATAAAAATAAAATAAAATAAATCAGCTTCACGCTGTATCCCGCACACAGCAGGGTAGGCAGAGGGAACCTAGTGTTAAGACACTCCGTTCCCCACTTTCTGCCGGATTCTGGAGGCATTGCGTGTTGAGTGGCAGAACTCAACGCCGCGCTTTGCCTCTACACCAGAGTGAAGAAATGGAAATATAAATTTAGGTAAATATTTCATCTCCTCGAGTGGGGATCGAACCCACAACCAGGCGGTTTTACAGTCACACTTTGTGCCGTTGCGCCACGACTGGCCTCAATAATATATGTAATTAATGTGTAATTTAATAAATATGTAATTTAATAGTGTAATTATAATGTTTTTCTCGTCATTTTATCTTTGTTAAAATGGCTTCCGGTAATAGTTCCTGGTATTAAGACAACGCCGACATTTTTATATTGACGTAATATTGCTTCTACCTTTAGAATGAGATTTGTTTTACTTTGATATCTCTTAGTCTAAATATGGCAAAATTATACAAATAAAATCACTTTCAAAAGAATTGTAAAAATATTACAAATTAGTGTATTATTCAATGTATACAGGGTGGAAGAGGCAGCGCTCCTTTTACGGAAACAGCATATAGGGTAAAATATTTCAAACCCATACCTAAAGAAATTAATCAAGATAACTCAACAGTTTAGACGTAGGTTTTTTTTTCATTTCACGATTTTTATCCATACCTGTATTTTGTGTGACGTAGTTAAGAAAAGATGCGAATAACGTAAACGTATACTACTACAAGAATACTACTAAAGGTTAAATAACTTTGAACTTTTCCGCCAATACCTAAGACCTAAGATTTTGTAATGAGGCATATGCGGTTTATGTGTGCGTGCGTCGTTCTTGACAAATAAAAAAAAATACTTTTTAATTTTTGGGTTTTTTTAAAATTGTATTGGGCTTTTATGGAGTAGTTAAAACTGTGGCTTCATTTAAAGTGGTGCTGACACTTCCATCCTGTATAAGTTCTGAGTAATTTAATTATATCTTTTGTATTTTCTTATAAATGAAAGGTTTTCAAAATTTTCTTTGCGAGCAAATTATACTATCCTATTATACTCATATTATAAATTTCTACTACCTAATATAAGAGAGTGTGTGAGGACGAATTTTTATAAAAAGGTTTTGTATGACTTGAATATAATATAAATATAAGCGGGCGAAGCCGCGTTTAGCAGCTAGTGATAATATGTACATATTAACACACACATGCTAACATCTTACATTGAAATAACAACACAAAGACCGTCTCTAGTTCGTTTATTATTTACATATTAACATAATAACACACACATGCAAAAATCTTACATTGAAATAACAACACAAAGACAAGTTCTAGTTAGTTTATTATTTACATATTAACATATTAACACACACATGCAAACATTTGCATGGAAATACACAAGGACCATCTCCAGTTCGTTTGTATTCAAGTCTTTCAACTAATATAAAGTAATATGAAATATCATAGTAACCTTTATAATAACATATATATTATGTTAATGCCTATAATGGCTCGAATAGCATAAATTAGTTTTAGTAACAATACTAATTACATCGGCTACGGGTTACATGGGTATGTATGGGTAATTAATGCAGTTGGGGCCTTGAACATGTTTACAGTATTATCTATTAGAGAGATAATAGTGTAAGACGTATTACTCTGTATGTTAAATATATTTCTATAAATTGTATTATAGATATATGTTTATTGTTAATGTTTTGCATACATTATTTATATTTAAAGGCCAATCGTGGCACAGAGTCGCAACTGTACTGTGAGTGAGAGTGTAAACAAGTTGTGGGTTGAATCCCCAAACAAGCTGACGATGCAAAAGCGAATCTTATTGCCGAATTCTAGAGGTTAAATATACAATGCCTTCGAATTCAGTGGGAAGTGGGTAACTGAATTGTCTTAATTGGATCAGAGTGTTTTATCACTAGGTTACCAGGTTTCTTTTTTTTCCTTGAATAAAACTACGTCGTATACATTATTATTTCGAGCAAAACTTATTACCTTCAAAATGTACTAATTTGGCCGTGGGCCGTAGCACGATTTATTTATCTTGTTTATATAATATTATATCGAGATAATAAATATAAATAATGTAATCAACTGCCTAGAACCATCATCAGTAAACATCTAGAACGTATTTCAAAGGCAGCATTAGTAGGTTAATTCAAAATTTACTTAAGTAGAGGAGCTCGGAAAGTATGGGCTAGCAATAGTTGCGCATTTTAAATAAGCCTAGACCTACATTTCCCAAACACCTGCATGGTACATCAATGACATATTTAATAATTCGAGGCCAGTAATGGCGCAGGGGCACAAGCGTGCGACTGTAAACGTGACAGGTTGTGAGTTAGATTCCAACTCAAGTAAATGACATAATTATTCCCTCACTGTGGTAACGAGGCAAAGCGCGGCGTTGAATTCCGCAACTCAATACGCAATGCCTTTAGAGTCCGGCGGAAAATTGATAACGAAAGTATCTTATCACTAGATTTCCAAGTTCTTTCTGCCTATCCTGCTAAGTGTGGGATACAGTGTGAAAAAGAAGAAAACGAAGAATTTAGTAATTTATTTTCTAGCAGCCTATTTAATAATATTTCTTTTTTAATTACATACTTCATTTATATAAGGAAGAGCCCATAAAAATATTATATATGCCGTAGAATAATAAAATAAACAACTTGGTGACGAAACCGACCGATTAAATACCTCCACATGACAATATTGCGTGTCACGTGACAAATAGAATTGTTTTATTGACGGCAAACAAACAACTTGGCTATTGTAATGAGTCGAGAACTATCCAATGTGTTATTAGTGTTCATATTTTTTTTATAAAATCCATTGTACTCAGTTATGTGTTCGTTTATTTTTTTTATTGTCTGTGTAATTCTAATACCTATTATTTTTTATTAAATTTGAGGCCGTCGCGGCGATCGATCGATCCAAACTCGGGGGAATGAATTATTATTTATTATTTTTTTCTTCGCTCTGGCACCAAAATAAAAATCCGTCGTTTTAACATCTAGAAAACTAACACTCCCTGATGCTCCCAAAAAAATAATAATAATATAAATATAATAGGCACAAAGTGTGAGTGTAGGCGTGTAGGCGGTTGTGAGCTCGGTCTCCACTCGATATTTATTTAAATTTATATTTTTATTTTTTTGCTCTAGTGTCGAGCCGTGCCGTTGATTTTAAATCGAGGAAATTAAATATTTAATACATACATGTATATTCATTATGATATATGCTTTAGATATCATCTCAAGAATGTCGAACTAAAAAGGAAATTCATAATTATTTATTTGTTTAACAATAAAAAACCAATAAAATATTTTTATGGCATTTGTATTGCCGTTGACGATTAACAACAAACATTGTTACAGAATTAAATTAATGCACGACTGTGTGATAATTATTTTAAACGACATAATATGATACTAACAAACCCGTTTTGGTAAATTTTTTATTTTTTATTGCTACATATTAATTGTTAATAGAGAGTGAGGCCAGTCGTGGCGTAGTGGCACAAAGTGAGACTGTAAAACCGGTTGTGTGTTCGATCCCCATTCGAGGAGATGAAATATTTTCTTAAATTTATATTTCTTCTCTCTGGTGTCGAGGCTAAGCGCGGCGTTGAGTCCTGCCTGAATGGCATGACACGCAATGCCTCCAGAATTCGGCAGAAAGTGGGGAACGGAGTGTCTTAACACTAAGTTCCCTCTGCCTACGCTGCTGTATGTGGGATACAGCGTGAAGCTGATTTATTTGTTAATATGTTTAAATTACATGCATTTGTAGATTCTTATTACATATGGAAATATATTTCTTTTCTTTTTATGGTTAAATTAAACGCGACTATGAATATCTCATTAGTTTTTTTACTGTATCCCACACAAAGCAAGATAGGTGCAAAGAATTAGGGAACCTAGTGTTAAAACACTCCGTTCCATTGAGACACTTCCGTTCCCCACTTTGCGCAGTATTGCGTAGTATAATTTCTTTAATATTGATTTAAATGAACGATCGGTGTTATTATGTCACCTTACCTTTACTTCTTACATACCTATTTAAAAAAATCCGTATAAAGTAAATTGAGATAATTACAACACATTAGAATAGAAGATAGTGTGTATGTATTGATACTATGGATAAAAAAAATCAGCTTCACGCTGTATCCCGCACACAGCAGGGTAGGCAATAGGAACCTAGTGTTAAGACACTCCGTTCCTCATTTTCAGCCGAATGCTGGAGGCACAGCGTGTTGAGTGGCGAAACTCAACGCCGCGCTTTGCCTCGACACAAAAGCGGAGAAATAGAAATATAGATAAATATTTCATTTCCTCGAACCCCGAACCCACAACCATCCGTGTGTTCAGTTACACTGAGTGCTATGACTGGCCCCATAATACTATGGATGAAAAGACTATTTTCAATATAATAATATCTATCCAATATTTGTGTAAAAATTTCTCTATGAAATGTGAACAGACAGATATGTGGAAGTAAGCGGCTTCTGCAAATTATATAGGACAGGTATTGAAAAGAAGCTTTACCCTCGTCGGGGAGTTACTTTAAATCGTTCTCGTATATTATTTTGATTTGACGTTTCTTTTAAAATAAAGTCCTGAATCACAATGATGTTAAAAATATATTCTATTTTGTAAGCAAAAAGTGTTATTCACCGGTAGAGTAGATTCACAATCACTCCTAGTGTAGTTTTTCTTTTCCGCGATTTCCGTCTGCTTAATGATTTCTGGGTGGTCTCGATAAACGTCCCAGACAAAAATTCATCGCAACCTATATATATATATATATATTTTTATGGAAAAGACAAGGCAAACGAGCGTGCGGGTTACCTGATGGTAAGTGATCACCGCCGCCCACGACCCCGTGCAACACCAGAGGAGCTACAGGTGCGTTGCCTGCCTGTAAGGTGGGTTGGGCGCCGGAGCCCGGCATTACCTGATGCGAAACGCAGTGGCATAAAGCCACTACTTCACGCCGGTTTTAAATGCCGGGGGCGGTAATGATCTGGTCGAGTCTGCCCATGCGTGTTGCCATTGCTGGCGACGTAACTCTACCACACGTACTTTAGTCGCCTCTTACGACACCACCAGTACCAGGATGATCCTATTCTAGGCCGGGATCACACGGCAAAGCTATATATACATATAGGCTATATATACATATAGGCTATATATACATATAAACGTGTATGAAAAATAATGTCAAAACTAAAGCAGTTTTTTTAGCTTCACGCTGTATCCCGCACATGGCAGGGTAGGTTAAGAGCCCCCGGGAACCTAGTTTGTGTCTGATACTGTTCCTATTAAGACACTTCTGTTTCCCACTAGTCGCCCCCAAGAAACGTGTTGCATAGTATAAGACTAGATTGTTTTTTTCTTGTTGTCATCTATCATTATTTAAATCCATATCATAATTGTAGTGATGATAGCTTTAAGATAATAATAATATAACCTTAAGTAACAATGTAGAACGAAAAGTATCCACTTCGCCTTTTAAACTTTGCTTTTTAAATTGCGCAAGTTAGTTGTTGCGGCGTGTCCAACTTTGCTTATCACAGCTGCTCTGCCCTCGAGGCGTTCCGTTTTACGGTAACCAATGATTGGATTACCGTCGAACGAACTTGCTTACCCCTCACTGAGAAGATAAAGTAGAGAACTAACCTTTGTGTCTGCCTATATAAACATGTGCATAGCAGTCGCTCCTTTGAAGTTTAGAATAGGTAATTCAAGACAAATGTGTTGCACGGAAAATTGGATATACTGAACTCGTACCACTCAATAATAAATTACATTTCTTAAAATAAGTTAGTAACATATAAATATAAACAATCAATTTTAAATGTACCAATTTTTTATCTTTCTGTCGCTCGTACCAAATCGCGGGGGTAGTAAAATTAAGATTGAATAGAAAAAAAAGAAAAAAAAGCGTATTAAAAGGACTAATTCGCTTAAATAGATTTACGCTTTATCCCATGCAGCAGAGTAGGCAGAGAGAACTTACTGCCAAGGCACTCCGTTTTCCTATTAATAAGATGCATTTCGTGTTGAGCGCTGAAATATTCTTGTTGAGGAAAATATCGTTATTTAAATTTGATTATTAATTAGATTTTTTAATACCTACTTCATTCTTCTAATTATTTTACCAAAATTACCAGCTTAATGAACGTACGCTTCGTAACATAAACAAAACCTTTCGTACTAATTAATGAAATTAATTGAAATCTCCATTTCCTGATACCCATCAGCTTAATTGCCAAGCAACAAGCGACATTGGCAGGTGCCATACTTCACAAGCCGGCTGCCACCGCAGCGTCCACGCCCCAATTTATTAGTGCCTAAACACGTTCAGTCAAGCTAATTGAGTTCGATTTCGTTTGTGTCTGCATAGTGAATAATATGAATAAACACGGTATGTGTTATATGAATATATCAATTTTAATACCTATTTAATTAAAGTTATTGTGTAATTGGGATGTGTCTTCCCTGAATCCGTTGGTCGTGGTTTCGATTCTCATTTGAGGAAGATCTCATCACATTTAGATTTTCTCTAGTGGATCCGATTTTATATATTTAGTTAATTACATCTAGTACTTGTTATTATATACATATTTACATTTATTTTTCATTTCAAAATAAAAAAAGAGAACTAAATTATATCATTTGTCCATTGCTAGCAATTGCAAACAGAGCATTCATTTAATTAAATATAAAGACATTTTATAATAGCTTTGCTACAGTTCGCAAGGTTAAATCATTTTAGTACGAATTAATGTCCTCATAATGTACCAGCCTTGATTTCTAACTAAATTGGTGTGCAGTTCATAAATGGAGTCATTAAATTACAACAACGAGGTCTGTAGGCCCATTTTAGCCATAAAATGTCTCGTAGCGTGAACATTATCAAGGAACACATAAAACGGTCTACAGTTTTGAGGATGGGCTTGAAAATACTGAATAAATAATGTTTCAATGTAGATGCTATAAAGATAAAATAATATATTTATAGTTCCACACAGATAAAATCATAAATATATGATTTTATCGATGTGGAACGTCCAGATTGGTGGAGTGACGATACATTATGTACGTGGTGATATCTATATGGTGTTCACCCCGATTTTAAGTTACGGTATTGGAGGCCTATAAGCTAGATGGAGATAAGCTGATAATTATATTATCGACTGCATCTATTCAAAATATATGTTATATTAAAAAAATATACTTCAAAATATAGACTGATATCATTAAATAAATTGTGACGTTGGGTCACGCCACCGAGCATGAATGTGAGAAATATTGAAAACGTAATAACTTTTCTAGAACTGTAGAAAGTGAAATCATTTGGGTTCGGTTAAGTATATTTTATAGGGGTTCCTTAAAAACATACTTAGGTTGCAATGCCCAGCCTGCTCTGGCCTAAGCTCCTATCGCGAATCTATGGAATGCTAAGAAGAGTATTCTTTTTAAGTTAATTCTACAAACCAAAAGACGTCAAGAAATCTCTTAACGTCCATTCTATTACTGATCAAAGAATAAACCTTACTCATGATGAGGATCCATAGTACCGTATGATTTCGTATAGTTGGTATTACTTACGTAGATATGTAATTTCCGTCAATCACGACGAGATGTAGGCTCCTTAATAGGAACATTACTTAAGATGTTTCAAAGGTACTGTGTAAAATATGCTTCGTATCTATATAATAATAATAATAATTTTCAGCTTTCTCCAAATTTAACATAGATTTGACGGTTGAATGTCATTGCAGCAGCAAATTGGTCAGTTATTTAATAGGATTTTCATCTCTAAATTAAATAAGCTTTTTATTCTTTTATAATATTTAATTCACTTTCAAAAATAAAAAAAAAACTCAATTAAAATTTAGTAAGGGGTTCTTTTGTATCCAAATTATAACAAACATACTAAATACTAAAATGAGAGCGAAATTAACATTTAGTGTATTGTATTAATGTTTCTTTAACAATAATGCTACCGACCTGGTCGGTTTCCAGAAGGCGCGGGTTCGAGTCCCGCTCAAACGTAACGTAACGTTTTATATGTTTTCTAAATAAGTTTTCTTTCCTAAGTGTGGATTAACTTTAAATATGTTAAAAAAATGCTACTTTTCCGCCAGATAGATATGCATAAACTTATCATATTCGATCTTTTGTGCTTCACGAGTGGCGTATCTTCAACAAATAACGTTTTTCGTGGGCCGTAGACTCTGCTCAAATAGCGTTGTACAACAATATTTACTCTGTTTTCAATTTCTTATATCAACATTTCATCATTTTTACTTTGTTTAACGTAATTGAAATGTTCAAAATGTACAGTTTTTAGATATTTTATATACATACAATTATGTTGCTTTTTAAATAAAACTATTTCACTCAAAGACTATTTTGTAGAATATATTATTTACATTATTTCTTATTTATGTATAACTCTAATATTTTGCGCTTTTTTAGCTTCACGCTGTATCCCGCGAATAATAGGGTAGGTAGAATGAACTCGTTACTAGAGCGAGGAAATGAAAATCTATATATATAAAAGGACTTGTGCTGACTGACTGAGGTAAGACGCACGCAGAGCCGTAACCGCTGATGGTAGAAACGTCAAATTTGGGCAGATGTTTGTTTTCATATTCTGGACATCCACTAAGAAGGGAATTTGAAAAATTTAAACCCTAAAGGGATGAAATAAAGGTTGAAAGTTTGTATGGAAAAAAAATTTAATCTGTGCCGATTTTTATAAAATTTGAAATTCGGACTCTTTAAAATATTTCATTGAACACGTTTTTCATGGTTTTTAAGAATTCATCCCCTAAAGGTTCAAATAAGGGATTGAAAGTTTATATGGAAAAATCTATAAATTGCCACCGATTTTTATAAAAATTTAAATTCAGACGTTAAAAATATTTTATTGAACACGTGTTTCGTGGTTTTTTTAGAATTCATTCCTAATAAGCGGGCGAAGCCGCGCGCGCCCTCTATTATTAAATATTTCATTTCCACGAACAGAAATTGAACCCGCAACTTGTCGTGCTTTCAGTCGCACGCGTTTGCTCCTGCGCCACTACTGGCGTCTTAATATACAGGGTGGAAGTGTCAGCGCTCCTTTTACGGGACAGCACATAGGGTAAAATATTTTAAACCTATACCTAAAGAAATTAATCAAGATAACAGTTTAGACCTATGACTTTTTTTTCATTTCACAATATTTATCCATACCTGTACTTCGTGTGACACAGTTATGCATAGATACCAATAATGTGAACACATATTACTACAAAAATACTACTAAAGGTTAAACAACTTTGAACTCCTACTAATACCTACGACTCGATTTCGGAATGAGGCGTATGCGGCGGTCTCCCTTTGATAGGTTTATTTATTTTGTTTGAAAAAATCACTATTTCATTTTTGGGAAAAAAATTGTATTAGGCTTTTATAGAGTAGTTAAACCTGTGGTTTCATTTAAAGTGATGCTGACACTTCCACCCTGTATTGTAACCGTATAAATAAGCATTAGCAATATAGCGTATTTAAATAATGATCTTCATAATTGTTAGTGAACGTTATCGGCGCGGATTTTCATTAATTGTTTTACATTGACACGAAAAGCTGAAACAAAGCTACCTACGTATAGTAGGGGAGGTTACTAAATTGGCAGTTACTAAAACGTCATGGGGACAATATTGGATTGTGAAGATCAGGTCATAAAACGAATAAAATCATAAGTTAAATTTGTCATATTAGCGGAGAGGACAAGGTGTAACGATTATTTTTATAAGCCTGCCTACATAAAAATATGTATGTATATCGTATATTTGTAAGATATTAAACTATTATGATTTTACTTTAAAATCTATAATAATGTTCTAACTTAATAATTCAATGATAATTTCGTCTCTTTTTTGCACTTTTTTTGAAATAATAAAATGTATAGGCAACTAATTACCATTTTGTACTAATTATTTATTTACTTAAATTTTTAAAAAGACGAATAACGATGCACTCAATAAATACAAGTATAATAAATTAAACATACAGATAACCTAACTTGTTTAAGTTACAGTATATACGTATGTATAATACAATACTGTGCGGAGGATATTAGAAACCTGTTTAATATACTAGTTATAATTATCACATTAATACATATAAAAAGGCGCATATTTTATCCTTATCTCTAAGGCCTTATGTTTATTTTGTTAGTGTCACGGTTAGGTGAACATTGCGTGATATTTATTTACGTACTATTACTAATTTCTAAAAACCGGCCAAGTGCAAGTTAGACTCTCATACGAAGGATTCCGTACCATTATCTATAAAAACGGCAAAAAAAAAATAATTCCATTTTTTAGTAATACATCAGCTCCGAAAATTTCAACTGCCTAATTATCGCGGTTCATGAGATACTTGGTCATAGCTTGGTCAAAGACGGACAAACAAACAGACCGAGCGGAGTCAGTTAATAGGATTCCGGTTTTACTCCTTTATACGCTAACTCTAAATATTATCATAATGTAATATAATATTTATTACTATGAAAAATATAATTTATAGGTAAATAATTTATAAATAATAAAAAATAGAAAGAAGATCATAAATACTAATTTATGATTCTAACTTGATGTATTTTATGATACCAAAATGTACAAGGATACTTAAAATAACACTTTATTTGACGTGTTATGAGAGTTCTAGTGAATTTTGCGGATGCATAAAATTTAAAACTAATTTAAACGTAGTCGTCACGCAGTAGGATTGTGCTTGAATTCATACGTCCATCGTATTCTAATCAGGGGAATATTTTTTAACTATATTCGTTTTACTTATTTAGAAAACGTATAAAAATTTGAACGTAGCGGGACTCGACCCCGCGCCTCCTGGAAACCGACCAGGCGTTCTGACCACTAAGTTACGTTCGTACGAACGTATGTAACGTTCTCATCGAGCTACGTCGAAATTTTTATACGCTTGTAATACAACTTATTTATGTTATTAGCATCTCTGTAGGGAGATTTTTACAAATTTCCGCTATCCAAAGATAATTATTAAGAATTATCGTCTAGCAAGAGAGAATGCTATTTATTAAATATTTTTTTACATTTTTAAAGTGTTATTCCACACTTAGGAAAGAAAAATACTTATGTACCTGGTCGGTTTCTAGGAGGCGCGGATTCGAGTCCCGCTACGTTCAAATTTCTATACGTTTTCTAAATAAGTATTTTTCTTTCCTAAGTGTGGAATAAAACTTTAAAAATGTTTAAAAATATTTTCGTTTTCTTGGCCTAATGGCCTAACGGGATATCGGTCTCTATGTGTGGTGGTAGGTGATTACGTTATTTGCCAAGTTGGTTCTGTTTACAGAGTAAAATGCGGGTTATTTATTCCTTGGTAGGTACATATTGTTTGTTACATATCATATAAGATTAGATGGTATGTGACATTGATAATTGAAGAATATTACTGTTATTTTATTCTAAGTCAAAATTTAAAATAATATGCAGTGAAATGATTATAAATTAATGTCATTTTGACGTACAGATTTTATGCAAGATATGCAGATTTTATGCAAGGGTTGACAGATAAATAACGTAGATATCTTTTCATGGGATCTATAATATATATTTCTCTTTAGGAAGCATTTTTATAAATTATGTTTTGCAGTGCGAATTTCATAGGATATATATTTTTTAATATTTATCATTAATCTGTGATGTGTAATTATACCTACTTGTACACACACAAACAAGAATCAAAATGACGATCGCTAAATAAATAATTACGTTGTTGAGCTCTAAAAATTTACGTAATAAGCAAACTATTTCTTAATTATAATTTAATAAAACTCTACTATATGATATAAATCTAACATTTTATTTATAAAGACAAATATACATTAACCTATATCCAAATATACATTAACCTATAATCATTTGAATTGAATAGTAATTGGTTTCACGCTGTATCCTGCACAAAGCAAGGTAGGGAGATGGAACCTAGTGTAAAGGTTCGAGGCATTGCGTGTTGAGTGGCAGAATTCAACGCCGCGCTTTGTTTCGACATGGAAGCGAAGAAATGGAAATATAAATTTATATAAATATTTAATTTCCTCGAATGGATATCGAACCCACAACCAGTCGCATTTACAGGTACACTTTGTGCCCCTGTGCCACGACTGGACTCTATAATTGGTAACAGTTAAACTTATCTCTAATAGATATTTCTTCACGTCAACCTATAGGAAAAAATAAAAATTTTGCAATTCTAAGTGCCGGAGTAATGTGTAGAATATGAAATAGATTATATTATATAATTAATAGATTATTACTATTATTATTTATACATTTATTATACCTATACAGAGTGGAAGTGTCTGCGCTCCTTTTACTAGAACAGCATATAGGGTAAAATATTTCAAATCCTAAAGAAATTTAAGATACCTCAATAGTTTAGACGTAGGATTTTTTTTTCATTTCGCGATGTTTATCCATATTGCATGTCATGTGACGCTGTTACTAATAAACACTTACTACTACAAAAATACTACTAAACCTTGTCGAACTGCCGAAAACATATTAGAACGCAAAAGGGATATATATCTTTCATTTTATTTTACGCAATTCAATATCGCCGCTATTGCCTACAACTCAATTTCGTGAATGAGGCGTGTGCGGCGTATCGCTTTGATATGTTTGTGTCTGTGTAATTATTTTGTTTGAAAAAAATAACTTTTTCATTTTTGGAAAAATCTCTTTTGTTTTAATTGTATTAGGTTTGTATAGAGTAGTTAAACCTGCTGTTACATTTAAAGTGGTGATGACAAAAACACTGTATATTTTTTTAGCTTCTGTCGTGGTGGCTTCTGTCCTACGTGTGACAGGGTAGGCAGAAGGAGCCTAGTGTTTAGACACTGCTCGCCACTTTTCCTCGAATTTTGAAGGCGTTGGGTTTTTGAGTAGCTCGCTTTGTCTCGCATCTGAGCAAAGAAAATGAAAATACTAAATATTTTCCTCGAGTGGGAATCGAACTCACAACCCAACCAACTCGAACCACAAACCACTACGACTGGCCTCTGATTGAACTGAATATATGAATCATAAATAACATTTTCAATTTTCGTTATATGTGTCAACGGAGGTTGTAACCGTTGAAACGACAACTGACATTTTAGCATGCAGTTGTTGGCACCACATGGACCAGAATGAGGTTTATGGAATGGAATGATTTCGACAGCTGCTTCCGAGTTATACATAGATTGAATTTATAAAAGTGTTGAAAAATGAATATGGTTTTCTGCATTGTTTATTTTTTTTGTGTTTTTTTTCAGTTTCACGTTGCATCCCGCATATAGCTGGGAAGGCAACTGGGCTTAATGTAAAGGCACTCCAGTCTCCAATTTTCGCCATATTCTAGATCTATTGCGTGTCGAATTGCGGAAGTCAACGCCGCGCTTTGCCTCGATACCAAAGCGAAGAAATGAAAATATATCAATATTCATTTTCTTGAGGGGGAATCGAACTCAGCCTGACGCGCTTACACTCTCACGCTTGTGCCCCTGAGGAACTGGCATCAATTATTTTTGTAACATGAAAATAATAATATTTTTAACGAATAAAAAAAAAAATAGACTATATACCTAATATAAACGATAAATTCTGGATTATATTACAGTACAATATAATTTTATAAACACATCGTCTTCCTTTCCTTTGTTATCTAAAGCGTTCAAATATATAAACATGTAAATTGAATTATTGCTTCAACACTTACCGTTTATCTCGTATCAACAGCTTTGACCTCCACGCTCACATTGACTTTAATAAAATCAGAATATTCTATTCGTATTAATGAGACACTCCGCTTCCATACTGGTTGTACATATTTACCTATAAATTGCTATCTAAATTACTTACTAAGTTTTGATCCTGACTTTTCTTCGTTAGCAATTATTTTTAAATTTTAACGCGTGTATAAAGCAATTATCGGTATTGCTTTGCTTGTGGTGTGGTTATCTAGTT
The DNA here is from genome assembly GCA_021202915.1 of Heliconius himera. Taxonomy (NCBI): domain Eukaryota; kingdom Metazoa; phylum Arthropoda; class Insecta; order Lepidoptera; family Nymphalidae; genus Heliconius; species Heliconius himera. The sequence continues at coordinate 637,027 of JAJHJA010000155.1, read as the reverse complement.
GTACCAATTTATTTATTTGCTTTTCTTTATTTTAATGCAAATGGGAGACAATTAATGCAATTTTTTGTGTATGGTATTCTAGTTTAGTCATTTTAATAATCTTATACATTAAAACTGAGTTTAGATAGAGATTTCGGACAAATCACCTCGCTGTGAAAACATATTGTATAAAACGTATGTTTAAATAAGAGCAATAATCCTTATTTACTGTATAAATAATATTTTGCAAACATCTTCAAGTACATTCACCCGCTTCGAACGTCGCCTCCGCTGGAGAAGCTAATAAACCGTCTATCAAGCGTCTTCATTTCCGTAGGATGAGGTCACCCGTCAGCCGTCATTTCGCGCCAGAATATTACACTCGAGTTGACAACCAATATTTTGCCTATCTATATTCGTACGGTATTTCATTAAAAATTTTATTATAAAACAATTAATTATATGGTGGCATATAGATAAAATTCGAAATGAGATGATTATTTTTATTTTTATATTTGTATTTCTTGGAAATAAGTGGAATTAATTGAAATTTGAGTCTCTATTTAGTTCTGATTTCCTATTTAAAAATTGTTACAATAATAATATTCTGAATTTATTTTTTCCTTTTTTATTTGCAATAGTCAACTCCGAAAATTATACAATGGTTGCCATATACAAATATAGTATTAGAAAGAAGTTTTTAATAAAATAACCGTAAGATGATAGTTGTATGTATTTGTATGTCTGTATACTATAACCTATTTATTTTGTTATTTTGCTTTTTAGTCTTTGTATTCACAACACAACAACGCTTTTCCTTATATTTATAGATTAAGGATGAAAAGAAAGTAAAGGGTTGAATCGGGAGTAAAAAACTCTCATCACTTTTTTTGCAACACAATCACTTAAACGTAATAATACGTAAACAAGTTACTTATGTAGGAAAATAGAACTTTTATTTTCACTTCTAATAAAAATTTCGATTTGACAAAATGGTTTAGTGTCGAAATGTTTTTTTTGTTTGATAGAATTATAAGTTGTATTTAGGGCTATTAATCTAATAAATATGATGATAGTTTAGTTAAGTTTCAACAAAATTTGTTCGTTTTAAGGCTAAATTATAACGCATACTAGGACTTACCTTGAACTACATATACCTTTATACAAATACATTTATATTTTAGGTAATATTTTCACGCATTCTAATGATAGATCTTGCTATCATTAAACTATGAAATGATTAATAAGTTAACTTTAAGTCTATCTTCCTAGTTATATTTGCTTTATATAAATTTTAAACATGTATATCACTTTTCACGACAAAAACAAAAGCAAACTATTCGATAAATATTTACCAGATAGTTACGTAGGCTGCAATTGGAGGGTTAAGAAAATACGATTTTTACATCTTAAAATTATATTAATAAAATTATTAATTAAAATACATTAATTTTATCTAAAACTATACTTTATCTAAGATTACTGCCTTCAATGTTGGAAGAACAGTAATCTGTTTAAACCTAAATTAATCTAACTTATATATAATTGTTATATAATATTGAACCTAAACCTAACTAAATCTAACTTAACCTACGACTTAATTACTCCACGATGGAATAATAAGTGTGGGAAAAGAAGAAATTCCTTTCCCACCGGCGCTGTTCACCCGATCTCTACCTTGTCAGCAGTTTGTGGCGCTCGGCCGCCTATCAGACGGACATATTATAATATTAAATAAGTGTTCCGCCTGTGACACCGAGCGTTATATAACATCTCCCTCCGCAGATCAGCAACTATTCTTGGAGAGAGAGAGTTGCTGAGAAATTTTCATGTGCTGGAACTGGTGTCTGCAAGGCCAATCTTGAATTGAAAATTGTATGTGTCTCTTAGATCCGGGGAAATAAGTAATTCTATTATGTTAATGGCATATCCTTTTACGTGATCATTTGAATTTTCAATAGTAAAACTTGGTGTCTTGACATTGCAGTTAACCGGTATGGTGATGAGAAAACTCTCTTGCACACTTTTAGATATATCATGACCACAGAAAAATTTCACTTTTGTTGGATTTGGGAAGCTTAAGATGTAATGCTTCTCATCTATTTGTTCTATTGCTTCATCCTTGAGTATCACAGGAGGTGGTTTACAATATTTGTCAATTTCGTGAATTTTGATCAAGTGAGTCACAGTCTGGTTTGTCTTGAATTATGCAATTGATAAATTTTTTACAGAGGTATTTTTTAATTTTTCTTTTCATATGATCTTCAGGCATTCAGCCTCTATGTACAAAGAATTTTTACTAGATATTGCTTAAAAGGATGATTTGGAATTTATTACGAGAAAATTATAGTGGTCAAAGGACTAAGGATAGGAGAACGGCGATATTACCTTTAAAATGATTATTATTTAAATTTTGTAGAGAACAATAACAAGCTTAACACGAGACTAACTTCTATTACATCTCAGAAAAAATATGCCTGCGCATATTTAGCGAGTGTTCCAGTTAATATTAAGAATTTATACATTTCTTTATTGTTAAGCAAATATAAATGTAATTTTAGATTTAATAAATGGAAGTACAATTTTGAATTGTGGCCTAGCTAATTTCGATCATATTTAATGTGATAGCCATATTGCAATCGTTAATATACTTAGTTATATGTTCTCTCAGTCTATTACCCAATTTTAACTAATCTAGAGTTCAAAGATTGGAATAGGTGGGAAACGTGGAATAATTAATTAAAACTAACTTAATAATTACTACTAATTAAAATTTTAATTGAAAGAACTGATTTAAAATGTTAACTTAAAAGGATTTACTTAAAGATAAAAAGGAAAGCAATTCCAGAAAAATTCTAAAGTACTTAATAAAAAAAAATCGTACCTCTTTTGTATCTATGTCTTGATACGCCTCCCGCTGCACCACGATGTAGATCCGAGATAGCCGATGTCCTTGAGCAATTCAGTGACTTTTTTTCGGCTATCCTACCGACTGCGCCAGTTACGTAGGCTGCAATTGGAGGGTTAAGAAAATACGATTTTTACATCTTAAAATTATATTAATAAAATTATTAATTAAAATACATTAATTTTATCTAAAACTATACTTTATCTAAGATTACTGCCTTCAATGTTGGAAGAACAGTAATCTGTTTAAACCTAAATTAATCTAACTTATATATAATTGTTATATAATATTGAACCTAAACCTAACTAAATCTAACTTAACCTACGACTTAATTACTCCACGATGGAATAATAAGTGTGGGAAAAGAAGAAATTCCTTTCCCACCGGCGCTGTTCACCCGATCTCTACCTTGTCAGCAGTTTGTGGCGCTCGGCCGCCTATCAGACGGACATATTATAATATTAAATAAGTGTTCCGCCTGTGACACCGAGCGCTATATAACAAGATGACTGTCATCGAGATAAATAATAAATGTTTATACTGTCCGTCATAAATAATAATTATATGGACCAAATATACTTTGTAATGTGATCGCTGTGCAGGCGCAGTATGTACCTATATATATTTGTATGAAAATAAACACTGACATGTCATATCAGTTGCTGTGATAATATAGTTAAATTTTTAAAATATTGTTGCTAAAAGTTATTATACCTACTCCAGTTAAATTGCTGAAAAATTAAGTTATTGTTGGATATTGGACATTTATATTGTGAACATTATTTTAACCTACTAAATGCTATGTATAGTAGAATTGAAGTAAAGGCACAGTGGAGGTTTAAACTTGGTGGTAGTGGGTTTGATTCCCACTCGGGGAAGACATTCATTCGTGCCATTGTGCCGTGATAGCGGAGGCCGGACTGACAGCTGACACTCGGTTCTTCTGCCTACCTGTTATGAGAGAAAAGTGTGAAGCTAGTTCTCATAATGACTCTATAGTTAAACTTAGTGCGGTATTGGATTTTGGCAAACCCACGATATTTTATGTTGTAGGCAGGAAAGGAAGTGGTTTATCACTGGGATTCTTCTGGAAATTCCCAAAAAAGGAAAGTGTGATAAAATAAAAACATTCCATAAATATTTAACTCATCATTGATAAGAGTGAGGGATTTTATAAATACTTTCAGGATTACAAATTTTTTAGGTAATCCCATATTTGTTTTGCATACCTTTACCGTTAAATCTAACAGAAGGTTGTCTTAAACTTCCATTTTTTATTAAAAGTAACACAACGATTTATAAAAATTAGAACTTGGTGCTTTCGCTTTTTATTGTCACTGCAAATTAATCTAAACTATACGTTACTACAAGCCTAAGAGTTCGTACGGAATATCTTAAAACAATATCAGTTCATAGGGACTGACTCAAGGACGTTGTATATTACGGTGGCTGAACTCCGGGGAGTTAATACTTATTATATATACTATTTAATGGATTGAACATTAGTTTGGGTATTTATATTTTATGGGTATTTATAAAAAATCAAGACAAAGCGTGAAAGTTATGCGGTTATGCGGGAAAAGTTAGAAACTACTTTTTTCTATAAATCTATATGGTTAAGCATAATTTTATAGGAAAGTACTTACATTTACTATGAAATTTCATATATCTATAAAAAAATCTTGTAGTTTCGCGTGTCTATGAGTCTTTTTATCTCAACGAGCGTTATCGGTCCGTGGGCTTTAGACGAAATCCGTAAGGTGGAAAAGGAAATCCATTTTTCGTGCCGAAGGTCCTTTAACTGTCTCCATTCTTAATGCGGGTTGTCTTTCTCCGAAGCGAGAAACAGTAGCTGCACTAAGGGATTACACTGAGGACCTGTAGATATTTTGTTTGAAAATTCTATAAGTATAAGAAATATTATTTGATTTCTTTTATTCATGTTTTGAGATATCTTTATTTAAGTACGATATTTAATAAATAATATTATTAACTAAGCTTGTTCGTTGATTGATTTAAAACGTCATTATGTTTTATATATATATATATATATATATATATTTTAGCTTTTTAGCAGGGCAGAGTGAACACTCCATTCCCATTAAGACGCTTCCGTTCCCTACTTTCCGTCGAATTTCGGAGGTATTGCATATTGAGTGGCGGAGTGCCGTTCGTTTCCAATCGCACGCTTGTGCTCCTACGGCGCGACCGGTTTAAATAAATCAGCTTCACGCTGTATTCCGCACACACCAGTGTAGGCAGAGGGAACCTAGTGTTAAGACACTCCGTTCCCCACTTTCTGCCGAATTCTGGAGGCATTACGTGTTGAGTGGCAGAACTCAACGCCGCGCTTAACCTAGACACCACATCGAAGAAATGGAAATATTAAATTAAGTAAATATTTCATCTCGAGTGGGGATCGAACCTACAACCAGTCGGTTTAACAGTCACACTTCGTGCCGCTGACTCACGACCACCACCACGACTGGCCTCTGGCGTGACTGGTTTCATTTTATCATATATTTTTAAATTATTTGGCGAAATTGTTTCAATTTAAATTAATATAACAAATGTTATAAAAGTGTAAACTCTTCTGTTTCAGGTAATTTACAAGTTGTATTAATTAGTAAGTGAAATTTTATGCTCGACCAAGTGTAAGTTTTTAGTTGTTTCTAATATACTTGTAAATAAACAAACAAGAAAAAAATATATAAATTACTTTTTTGTTAATTTTCCTTTGTTCAATATGTTTATAAATGATAATATTTAGATACTATGACTATTATGGGTGCCGATACACCCACGAGGCAAGCGTGTGGCCACTTTCAAGGGCTACATACAATTCAGGAGGATACACAAAAGTGCAAGAGGCTGTGACAAAAATTAAAGCCAAATCTACCTGCGTGTTTTTACACCCATACAGCCTTTAAGGGTTAAGACGACTCAACTTTCATTCGATAACAATAGACTACGATTCAATAAATTAAAACCAACCAAAATTAAAACCAATGAGGAATTAATATATAATTACATATTAATTCCTCATTGGTTTTAGAACAAACTAAATATCTCTTATATTCTCTGTTCAAACTATGCAATTTGACCTCTCTGTATATCTTGGAAAGCAAACTTTTGCATCGATCAGTCTTGTTATCTGCACAATGGAACAAAGGAACTCTGAAGCTGAAATAGGTTTTTAATCGACTATATAGACATTGCAGGTAAACATTTTTTTTACGTTTATTTCTAATGGAAAAATATTTTACTGTAAAGATTTCTACAGTAAAATATTTTTTAGAGTATTAAGACTATTTTCTGAAGAATGTTTAATTTAATTTAAATATTTTTATCATCTGTACACGATATCAATGTAACTACAAACAAATTAATGTGTCATCTCGGGGAAATGAAATATTTAATATTTTTTTATCCTCGCTCTAAGAAAAGCGGCGTTGAGTTCAGACACTCAACACGTAAAGCAGCGAGAAATCGGTAGAAACTAGGTTCCTAGGATCCCTTTACCTACTCTTCTGTGTACGGAATACAGCGTAGCTGCGTAGCACAGCGAAGCGAAGGTGTAAAAAAAGAGAGGAAAATTACATTTCAAAATTTTAGATAGTCTATTTTTGTATACTAGGTTACATTATTAAAGGATTCCATAGAAACAAAAGTCGAGTATTATTTAATTTAATATATATTTTTTGTACATTTAAGTTTTTACCCGCACAGATTTCCCAATTACCTACATATGGTATTGATGGATCACGTAACCACTGCATCTACCTTGTAGGTTCCCTCTGCAAACATCTACCTTGTAGGTTCCCTCTGCAAACATCTACCTTGTAGGTTCCCTCTGCAACATAGTGTTCACACGCCGTTCCCAATTTTCCGCGGAATTCTGGAGGAAAATATGAATTTAAATAGTCAACAACCAGTAGCGTTTACAGTCACACACTTGTACCCCTGCGCCACGACTGGTCTCTGTTTAATACTGGCCAAAAAATACAGTATATACAATATACATTCATTCAAACACGTTCAGCACTCTACGTAATTGAGAACCAGATAGCGAAGGTCGAAGGTTTGACATTTTGACATTATTGGAGTTCACGCGTTTTCCTGTATAGGTAGAGGAGTTCCAGTGATAAGTCTACTATAGTACATTGCAATCTGGGACAGATACCAATTCTTTACTTTATGCACCCACACTGAGCAAATTAAGTAAACAATATTTTTGTTTCATCCTGTATCCCGCACATAGCAGTTCCCATTAAGACCATAACGTTCCACAATTCGTTCCGGAATTCTGGACACATTGCGTGTTAAGAAAATGAAAATATTAAATACTGCATTTCCTTGAGTGGGAATCGAACCCACAACCTGTCGTGTTGACAGCTGAACGCTTCCACTATATCACGACTGCCTCCAAATACTACAAATGTTGTATCAAAATAGAATTAATCTACTATCATCGCTTGACTTAACCAGATGTGCTCTGAGTATATCTTCTATGAATATTTTTTTGGCTTCACATTGTATCCCGCATTAAGTAGAGTAGACAAAGGGAATCTAATGTTGAGACACTGTTATTTTTATCAAATAGCAGAAAATGACATAAAAACGTAACGGAAAATACCAGAAGCAGGTACTAGTTGATAGCCAGGCTGTGCTTGCTACAGTACTCATTTGATCATAAGTGAAGTGAAAGAGTCGACACGAAAGCTATCAGAAGTGACGCTCACAGTACCTCACGGTCACACTATGTACCACCAGGCCACTACTGGCCTCTATGTATGTAGAGACAATCACTGTCATATTTCTGTGTATCGCAAGAATGAATTAAATTATTTGCGAAGAGTAAATTGACGGCGTATATCTTGTAGATTTATATCGCACGTTGACTTCTCCGTTATTATATATGTTCATTATATTAAAAACGGCTACAGTAAAATTAAAAAGATTTTAAGAGCATTTTTTTTTATTTTGCTTTATCAAAACACTGCAGTGCATATATTTAGCTAGATATTCTAAACATAAAAAAATATAATTTTATAGGATATTTCGGCATGATTTTTGTATGTAGGTCATTGAAATTCAGGTTGCGTTAACAAAGGACTTGTAACCGAGCGGCCGCTGTGTAAACTCACGTCGCATCACAGTTCACGAAGCCTAACACTCTAAATATTACAATTAAAATTTAAACTCTAAATATTTGAATTAAAATTTTATCTTTTATATGTTTTCTTGCATAAATATAAATGAAATCGATAGATTATTTATTTTTAATGGAGAACGGGGTCTATATTAAAAATTAGTTTTTCTTCATTCTCCAGAAAAAGGCAGGAAATTGTCAGTGATTAAAAAATATCTAATAATAATTAAAAGAAATATCCACATTTAGAAATTGAGGCCATTGGTGGGGCAGTGGCTCAAGCTTCCGACTGTAAACGCTAATATTGACTAATGGAAGATATACAATATTTAATTTCCTCGAGTGGGAATCAAACTCTGAACCTGTCATGTGTACATTTGTGCCCCTGCGCCACGACTGGCCTCAAACAATATAATTTATTAACATTTTAATTGCAGATTACCGCATTTATATTCGTGTCCAAGGCGCGTTCATTCACAAACCAGTGCACTGTACCTACTGATTGATATTTACATGCATCCAATATGGCAACAAGAATTTCTTGTTGTCATATTTTGATTCTATCTACATTTTGATTGATTAAATCGAAGAACTATAATTATTATACATATATACAAAAAGCCAAGCGTTTCTTATTCCGAAGTAAATAAAGTAATGTTACAGTGTCTACAGTGCACGCCAATAACTACTTTTATAGGCAACTTTAACATACAATTTAGATGCAATTTTCTTGAAAATATCCAATTTTGTAAATAAAATACAGTTACAAATTTTTATTTAGTGCTTATTTTATATTTAGTATTGAATAATATACTGGGCAAGCTTATTTTTCATCATTTCTAATGAATATTTATAATATTTAAAACTCTAATAAGATAAACGACTTAAAAAATTATAACATGCGGAGACCGGAGATTCCGAAAACGGAACGGGGAGACACAAATTTATGTTACAGACATATTTCTTTTATCCCCCACATAGCAGAGTAGGCAGAGAGAGCCTGGGGTTGAGCGTTCCATTAAGACACTTCAGTTCTCCACTTTCCGCCGCTTCTCGAGGCATTGCGTGTTGAGAGTACAAATAAAAATGATGCAAGAATATAAAAAAAACACTCTTTGAAAATCTGTTGAAATGGTTCACTACATTCTATTCATTTGGACATGAGACAAAGAGATAATTATTAGAAGTTAATAAAATAATTTAGATCATTTATGATATTCGATTTTTAATAAGTCTTAAAGGTCTATATAAATTCTACAAACCTTTGTACCATAAATATAGTATTATTTACAGTGCTATCAGCGTATTACTTCCATAGTTCTTTTACCTATAAAATAACCTTTTCTGGTTTGTTTACCTTTTGTCTCACGGCTCCCCGAATAGATTATAGATAAGACTAACTCACCAGATTTAGCTAAGCTTTTAAAAAAATGAATACTATGTCAATTACACGATATACATTAAAGCGGTTACGGATACGGATACATAAAAAAATCCTTTAAATACAAACATTACAGTAAATGACAGTCATTAAATAGTAATAAAACGTGAGTAGGCGTGACAGACAATACACACTGATTGGTTAACTTGTGTATGTTATTTTATTTATGAACGTTAGCCGAATAATAAGTATTTCATTTATAACAGTATTAAAAAATAACTACATGTATTATTGAAGAAAGAAGAAAGGACGAAATGCAAGATCAGTGTAAATAGTAAGATATTAGAACATTGAATGAAGTGGCATACTTAGGAAGTATGTTCAGTAGAGATGGAAGATACAAGATGGATGTGGAAAGGCGTATTGCTGCCGGTAACAAGGTTAACGGAGCCTTAGCTGCATTGATGAGACGGCGAAACGTCAGCACAGCTGCGCGTTTGGCTGTACACAATGCAGTTTTTGTACCGACTTTGTTATACGGCAGCGAAACGGGGGTATTACAGAAGAAGAATGAAAGAAAGATGAATGCTGTAGAGATGCGATCTCTTCGTAGGATATGCGGAGTCAGCTTAGCTGATCGAATCCGCAATGAAGAGGTACACAGAATGGCAGGTACTAGCGAGTATGTCACGGTGAGAATGAAGAAGAACGTGCTCAGCTGGTTTGGGCACGTCGAACGAATGAGTGATGAAAGAATGACAAAAAAGAATTATGATGGAAAAGTGAGCGGTAAAAGAGGTAGGGGGAGACCTCGGTTGACCTTCGAAAATACAGTATCAAAGATACTGGAGGAAGGTCACGTAAAAAGCATGAGGATCCCCGAAGGGCATGTATGAAGAGGTTGATGACAGTGTAACTGATATCTCAAACACCTTTTAAAATATTATTTAATAAATAATGCCTTGGCTCGTGATAAGTCTAGTGGTTAGAACTCTTTATTGTTGTGATCGTGAAGAACCCAAAATCTTTTAGAGATTCAGAGGAAACAGTGTTAAGAATTCCATATTATGCCATTAGAAGGTATCGCTTTAATAAGATATTTGCCATCAGAAGTTGTTCTTGTGTCAGTTATTTAGATAACTGTAGACTCGACAATATAACATTGTCATAACTCGAAGCTCGTCCGAAGATAAGCCAAGAGCGCGTCCTATCTTCCCCTCCACTATAACTGCGAACTAGTTATAATAAGAGGAAGAAAGAGTACTTAATATCGACTCGACCGCTGCCTTCCGAGCATCACCACCACCTATATATACGAAACGACGGTCGCGACACTCGGGACGACAATACACGAACTCGTCTCGATTAATATTTTATTCAAAATATATAATTTGTATTATTCATAATTAACTATGTTATTTATTTGTATTGCCATGCATATTTTATTTAATTTATTTATTTATTTTTAACTTATACTCAAGGTACATACTGTTACATTCAACCCCCTAAATTCTATGGAGTTCATCGAAATAGAATTTACATTTATTTATTTATTTATTACCAACCCCCAGATTGGGCAACCCCCAACCAAACAATACTTCGTTTTGACAATTCCCAAACATAAATATTCTTTACACTGTGAACCTCCTCTATCTCACAACATTTCACGGACAACAAATTGTAGGCGTATGCCTATTTGTATATATATGTATTTTATTACAAAGCCGTTTGACCATCCTGGTCACGGCACCAAATTGTAACTGATATCTCAAACACCTTTTAAAATATTATTTAATAAATAATGCCTTGGCTCGTGATAAGTTTAGTGGTTAGAACTCTTTATTGTTGTGATCGTGAAGAACCCAAAATCTTTTAGAGATTCAGAGGAAACAGTGTTAAGAATTCCATATTATGCCATTAGAAGGTATCGCTTTAATAAGATATTTGCCATCAGAAGTTGTTCTTGTGTCAGTTATTTAGATAACTGTAGACTCGACAATATAACATTGTCATAACTCGAAGCTCGTCCGAAGATAAGCCAAGAGCGCGTCCTATCTTCCCCTCCACTATAACTGCGAACTAGTTATAATAAGAGGAAGAAAGAGTACTTAATAGTTCGACTCGACCGCTGCCTTCCGAGCATCACCACCACCTATATATACGAAACGACGGTCGCGACACTCGGGACGACAATACACGAACTCGTCTCGATTAATATTTTATTCAAAATATATAATTTGTATTATTCATAATTAACTATGTTATTTATTTGTATTGCCATGCATATTTTATTTAATTTATTTATTTATTTTTAACTTATACTCAAGGTACATACTGTTACAACAGTCGACGAGGCGAAAGAGGTATGTAGAGACCGTAGCGTTTGGCGCTCTGTTCTCTCTGACTACCCCGCAAGGGATAAAGCGTGAAGCTACGTTAAGTTAAGTTACATGTATTACTATTATTTATTACTTCGGCCGTCATAGCGCAGTGTGACAGGGTCTGACTGTTAACGCGATGGTCGTGGGCTTGATACCATCTCGGGGATTTTTTATTTTATTCATGTTTGGCAGGAGCGGAGGAAAAATATAATAATTAAACTATTTTTTTTTATAAACACAAGTATAAAGATGTTGGATTTTTTTTTCTAATAGAATCGTCAGTCAGTCTTTTTCTTTTAATTTCCTCATATTATCTCGTTAAAAGCGTTATCTAACCCTCACTAAAGAGAAAACCACTTTATCGAGGCAATTCTGAAGTGTCCGACTTCAAGACCTGTGACCGCTCTTATGGCGCCACCCTTTAATTGATTTTATGTTTGTAGAAAATGTAGCTACCAAGGAACATTACTACGTTTTCCAATTTTATATTATTTATAAGAAAGAAAATTTAACATTAGTAAGCCAGTAAGGAACCATAGTAAACTATCAGAGTTTATTACGATAGAGCAACTTTATCCTAGTAAACGCAACAGTTTGTATATGTTGAGCGGCGAAATTTAACACCGCACTTTATAACTCAGTTTGAAAGGAACCGTATTCCGGAAAAATACATTTTTGTCACACAACACCACATTTTATTACACCTTAATCTGTAACCCTCAGTCACCCATGACCATAAATAGCTCAATAAATTACATATAATGACTGAAATTGGAAAATATGTACTGAAAGCCTGTAATAACAGGTTAGTTATAGTTAGTTTTGCACCAAATATACCGAATTATATCTCAATCCACCATTATCATTTTATAGGATCATTGGTCTTAACTTCAAAATAAATAAGATTCCATTTCATCTATCTATTGATTAAGAATGTACAGAAAATAAATGTGCATACTTTTACACACAATTATACTTTATTAGATGAATTTATGTTTGAGTTCTTTTGGCTTCACGTTGTATACCGCACATAACGGTGTAGGAAGAAGGAATCTGGGAACCTAATATTAAGACACTCCGTTCCCATTAAAACACTTCCATTTCCGCTGAATTCTTGAGGCTAGCTCTTTTGCTAGTGCTTTTGCCTTTTTTCCAGAGCGAGAAAATGAAAATATTCTTATATTCCATTTCTCTGAATAGGAATTGAACCCATAATGTTGCCCCCATATGGATATGTTTAATTTAATCGTAATTAGTTGAGTTTCACGTTACTTTTCCAATTATTTTAAAAATTTATCATTATAGTAATAATCATTTTAAAAAAACATTTCTGTAATAAAATCGTATAGTATATATGTACATAATGAAAATCGTCATAATTTATGATTTTTTAACAAAACGTTCGTTAGTCGCATGTAAACTTTGGCCATTCAAATCAGTTCAGGTCAAAATTTTTCAATAGTAGAATTCGTTAATGTTATAATATTTCATATCGACACATAATATTATATATATATACGTATTTTAATATTTTATACCAAAACGCGCGGCGTTAAGTTCTGACACTCAACACGGAATATCTCGAATTACGGCAGAAAGAGAAGACCCCTGGTCTTCTCTTTCTGCCGTAATTCGAGAGATGTTTAAATACTAAATTCTCAACGCGACGGTTCTCAAACTGCTATAAAGCGGGATAAAGGAAAAACAAAAAATAACAAATTAGGTTATTAAAAAAAACAAAAGTTTGGGTGGCATGTTAATAAAATACATTCACTTTAGTAGCAGTAATTTCTTTCTTGCAGAAAATGGTCCAAAAAATAGTAATAATATTCTTAAGAAAAGCAACGGTTTTACCTGAAAGGTAGCTTTTGCAATATTTTCTTTGTCGTGTGGAACATTAACTACTTGTATATATACGTTTTATTTTTACAACATTTAACGATGTATTACAAATTTATATTGTAATATTTTACTCTTTAGTCCATATAACAAGATAGATAGAGAGAACCAAATTTTAGTGTTCAAAGTCAAAGTTAATTCTCACGGTTGGGGATCGAGCTCATAATCTGTGCGCCAAACTACACACTATCCACTGCGCCACAATGGTTTTAAAAATATTTATTTGTCAAATCATTATGAGGCCAGTCGTGGCGCAGCGGCACAAAGTGTGACAGGAAAACCGACTGGTTGTGGGTTCGATCCCCACTCAGGGAACTGACTGATCGAATATGGATAAGAAAGAAATAGCCAACTAATAAACTTCTCCAGTCTACAACTATGCAGTCGAAGTTAATATAAGAGATAGAATCGGTATTAAACCAGGTCCGTTTCCATATACAATAAAGAGATCTAAATTATATGACAACCGCAGCGTACAGCACCGCGAGTATTATGTAGATACCGACTCTACAAATCACGACAGTATTATTACAAAACTGCATTGTCTCTTAACAAGCTGTAACGACCAAATTACAGTGGACTAAATTTATTTCATTTTTAAACCTCCCAAAGTCCCAAAACGTTCTCGTTTCCTGCAATGTTTCGACTGCAATGTTGAATGTTTAATATGTAACTCATATTATTACTAACTCATATTTGCTCTGTGCGCAACATTTGTTGGATTATATATATAGGCTTTATTACATAAAGTTATTAAGATTTTACTTTTGTTCAAAGTTTAGCCATGAAGTATTGAATAATAGGTCTTATTTAAATGTATACTAACATAGGTTAAGCAAAGATATATTAACAAAATTATATGGATTTAAAAAGTCTGAAATAAAGATTATTATTATTATTATTATTAAGACCACAGTCATTAAAAATATTAAAAATTTCATTGCCTCAAGTGGGAATCGAATCCACCTGTCGCGTTTACAACCACAAGCGTATTGTGCCCATGCACTACGACTGGCTCAGCTTAAGTTGTTTACTTTTTATTAGAAAAGCAATATAGGCGTTGTGCGTCAAAGTTATAATAAGGAGGAAACGTTATCCATCATATTAAGGCATGTTGTCACTCCAAAAGGCTTTGGGCGCGTCTGTGGAGTCCGATCGACGGAAAGAAGGAGCTTCACTTTAAGTAGAATTTAAAATGAAATGATTATTTTTCGAAATTAAAGTTGTTTCTGTAAGACCAGGCGTGGTGCAGCAACACAAGCGTGCGACTCTAAGTACAATAGGTTGCGGGTTCGGTTCCCAGTCGTGGAAATTTAATTTAATTTTTCTTGATATTTTCGCTCTAATAACGAGGCATGGCTCGGCGTTGAGTAACATGCAATGTCTTCAGAATTCGCCAGAAACTGGGGAATAGAATTGCCTCGATGGAAACTGAATGTCATAAAACAAGGTTCTTTGCCAACTTTTTTATGTATAAGATATAGCTTGAAAAAACAATAAAGACAATAAAAATATATAAATGTACAAAAGGCGGCCTTATTGACAGATAACCTTAAGGCAGAGAAAATAGCAAATTAAGACCTTTAAATATATTATTTGCACCCTACCCCTAGGTAGGGTGCAAATAATATATTTAAAGGTATAAAATAAATAAGAATGTAATTAATACATAAGACACATACACAAAGTACTGTTACAATGTAATATATTATACACATATAAAAATATCAGTATACAAACATATAAAGAAATTGTCCACTATGAGCTTTTGCCACCTGGTAGAACTTTCGATTCTAGACTCTACTATCAGCAACTGATGAGTTTAAAAAGCTATTGAGAAAACCAGTCGGAGCTGGTGAATAGGAAGGGCGTTGTGTTCTACCATGACAACGTCAGATCGCACTCATCTATAGCCACGCGGCAAAAATTGAGACTTGGTTGGGATATGTTGATACATCCCCCGTATAGCCCTGATCTTTCTTCATTAGATTTCCACCAGTTTCGGTCAGTGCAGAACTTTTTAGGAAGCATAAAATGACCTCAAAAGAACTTTGTGAAAGATCTCAAAATTTCTACAGGAGTGGGATCATGGCACTACCCATAAGATGGTAACAATATTATAAACACTTAAAAAATCATACCTACAAAATTATTTTCCTTTGTATGAACAATACGAAAATACTTTCGCCCTGACCTTAAATAAAAAGCGTTATACATCGATAATGCTATCTATACTCTCTGGTGTAGAGGCAAAGCGCGGCGTTGAGTTCCGCCACTCAACACGCAATGCCTCCAGAACTGGCGGAAAGTGGGGAACGGAGTGTCTTAACACTAGGTTCCCTCTGCCTACACTGCTGCCTGTGGAATACAGCGTGAAGCTGATTTATTTGATTTTTTATTTATTTATCTGTGCATTTGAAACGGCTTTACCGATTTAACACAGGCTTTACAGTTTTCGTTATTGTATTTTGGTAAACTTTCCCTAACATTTAATATTTATTTTATTTAAATCGGTTCATAAATATAAAAGTTACATCAAAATAAAGTAATTGGTTCACTAAATTTGCTACTAAATAATTATTTAATTGAATTGTCTAAAACTTAACTAAAGTTTTAGCCTATGCAATTCAATGTATTCATACATTGATATTATTGTATTGTCTTTATAATGATAATATTTTAGATCATTTCAGATTAGTAAATAAATTTTTGTGAAGTACTGACGGGCGAAGCCGCGATATGAATAAATATTGATGATGTTATATAATTTTTTCTTTGTATATTTTTCTTTAAGCATTAGCTACATATAGAAAAAAATAATATTTTTTTTATTTTAACGAAGCGTCATACGCTACGGATTTTGCATAGCATACGTATTGAGTAATTAGGTTTCTGAAAAATATCTTTAAAGGTCAATTGTCTATAATTTTATGATAAAATTTTGGTATACAAACAGAAATATAAAAGACACATAGAATTCAAATACCACAGCGGGGTTATCTCGTCGTCAGCTTAACGTGTGGTCATCACGTGCGTCAGTTTTCAATCAAATATCTGAATTGAATTGGAACCAAATACACACAAAAATAAATGTATTCAATGGTAACGTTTTTAACTTTTGTTTCATTTACTTTTGTTTCGAACAAATCTTTTCATGCCCTCGCAAAGTAATCATGACATGTAAAAAAATAACTATATGTGCGAATAAACATGACACCATTGCAGGACAGTATCTTCTTGTTTTTTGTGTCGTGGTGGTGGATCGATAATTTTAGATTATTTTCATCTACCCGATTTTTCTAGCTAAAACACGACAGCGTTGAGTTGCGCCACTCGATAAGCAATGTCTCTTAAATAACCCATTCATAAAATATAATCGTTACTAGCGTCACGCTTCCCAAACATAGCAGGGTAGGCAGAGGGAACCTAGTATTAACCCTTTGCACTAGTATGTTCTGTTGTAATTACACTGTACTTGGGTTATTATTGTACCTACTTTAGTTTACGTAAAGTTTTTTTTAATATTCTAAAATTGCGTAGTGATATTATATATATTTAGTTTGGTTAGTGTTATAAAAATTGTTTTTTTATTGTTTTAGAAAAAAATATAAAATTGCTGCGTGTCAAAAATATGGGATATTTAAAAAAAATTAAAAAAATGCCTACATGTCTATTCAAATTAAATACAATCATTTGTTGCATTACAAATAACGAAATATAACAAAAAAACTCACCAAATTTTACCCATTCTGGTTAGTTATAAAATTGAGTAAAATTCAAGTCGCAAAAATGGTGTATAGTGGATAAATACTAAAGTGGTTGTAAAACT
The DNA here is from genome assembly GCA_021202915.1 of Heliconius himera. Classification (NCBI taxonomy): domain Eukaryota; kingdom Metazoa; phylum Arthropoda; class Insecta; order Lepidoptera; family Nymphalidae; genus Heliconius; species Heliconius himera. The sequence continues at coordinate 619,498 of JAJHJA010000155.1, read as the reverse complement.
GCTGCTTAAAAAGTTGGAAGCACATCTGTCTTTGGCCAAAACGAAACATTACCTGTTATATGCAGTAAAAAATTGTAATAAATATTATCTTTGTGGCTTTTTACTATCATTTACAATAAAAGGATCGTCGGTCGATCGGTTCTCATTAAACATTTTTAACAAAATTTTGTATTTTGTATACAAAGCACGTGTCTTATGGCTTTGTACTTTGACGTGTTTCAATCGGCGTTATTTTATGTTATATTTTGGGTCTTATTTAGTCGCATTGAATATAATATAATATAATATAATATAATATAATATAATAACATATACAGTGAACGTTAAATTGCAGTAAGGCTCGGAATTTCTTGTAAATAACAAACATAGACACAAAAACATCAGGCAGCCCTAATACCACATAACTAATCAAGAGGATAAATTCATCAAAGTTCTGTCAAAAGGAATCTAAGCTTTAGAGCACCACAAATTACCCCAAATGCTAATAGCACGCGAGAAACATCCATCTCGGTGCAACTGTTAAACAATTTCTGTTTGTGGGTCTTAGAGGATGTGTTGCTAAAACCCAAATCTTATATTTTTAAGTAAAAGTGTTCTCAATGAAGGGTTAGTAAAGCACTTCACATATATTACAAGTAAATCTAGGGGACGACAGACCGGTAAACCCTCTATAATGAAAAGACATAGTGTGCCGCCAATACGGCTACATACGTGTCCACAGGGTTAAGACACTTCCCTTCCCTACTTCCCGCCGAATAAAAGTCTATATAAAATATATACTAAGCTTTAGCTTGTGTTATTGTAGCGGTCAAATGGACATAACTGAGAGTTCTATATGACGCGTGACACTTTTAAAGTACCCGCGGTGATCTGGCCGCAGATATGTTAGATTATATCAAAACGAAACATAATTTAAGACTATTGGCAGGGTGCGAAGTACTAGGTAGGAGTGTCATAATCGCTCGCAGCGCTCATGGTGGCCAAAAATAGAAAAAATATAAGCTTTGTCACCTGTTAATGTCAAAGCAAAATGTTCGACTTATCGTTTTACTAAGTTAAGAAAAATGAGTAATTCTACAATGCAAGAAATACATTTACATGGAATAGATATATTTATAGCCAAGTATGTAATGACAACTCAACTATTTATATTAAAAATGATAAAGAAATTAAAAACAAATTATATACATCTAAAAAAATGTATATATATTATAAATCATATATTATATTATTATCCCCTTACAGCCGCGCCGAGTATCAGTATATTGGGCCTCAATGTTTCAAGTGATTGCCAGTATTGCGATCATCTGGAAAGCAAGGCCAAGTTGGTGTCGAAGAAACTGGGGGTCATCAACAGAGCGAGACGGTACTTCACGCCAAAACACCGTTTTGGCCCTATATAGGACCTAGGTTCGGCCTCATATGGAGTACTGTTCTCATCTCTGGGCTTCGAATTATTGGGGACCCAATGATATGTGAAAGGCTTGACACTTTGGCTTTGCGTAGAGACGTCTCGCTGTGCGTTCTCTATCGCATTTATCATGTGGAGTGTTCTGAAGAACTGTTTGACCTGTTTCCTGCCGCCGAATTTTGTAACAGCACAGTACGTCATAAATCATATATATAATTCCCCTCAAAAACATACACATATACAGATGTGGCAACTTCAACAGAAAAAAATTATTTCGCTAGGTATCCAGAAATGAGAACATTTATAGATCGAAGTGGAAAATAGATGGAGATTGTTATGCCCCCCTTGCTTCAAAATAAGAGTGAATATTCCAGAAAAGAAACACAAGAGACATATAATATTGGCAGTGTAAGAATTCATATCGAAAGGATAACGCAACGATGAAAATTCGGCAATTATATTTCACTGCATTGATACATTGTACAACTCTGCTGAGTATTGGTAAATTTACAGCCTACCATATTTAAAAAATACCTATAGATCTAAAGATATTTATTTATTCAATTACACTTACAAATGAAAAAGAAAGAATCAAAATTAAATGACTTTTATTTTTAAAATCATATTCTGTTTTGGTAATTAAGATTGGTTAATGTTAACATTTTTATATTGCGTATTTTAATAATAATAAAATAATTTCTATGACTTATTTTCATGATATCTTTTATGGACAAGACATTACTGATATCATTTCCAGTAAAAAAACGTTTTCACAAGTATTTTCTAAATACAATGATTTTATATAATGTACAAAGTAAAATCTTCACAAAATGAAAGCGTCAGAGCCAACAAGCTATGAGGCTTGATTTCTGTACGCTGGGTGGCGCTGTAGTCGTGCATGGAACCAATAGCCCTCCTCGATAAACTGACTAAAAAAATCGAATTAAATCAAATCATATCAGCTTCACGCTGTATCCCGCACACAGCAGGGTACGCAAAGGGAACCTAGTGTTCTGTATTTTCCGCGATGTTCCGGAGACATTGCGTGTTGAGTGGCGGAACTCAACGCCACTCTTTGTCTCGACACCAGAGCAAAGAAATGATAATATAAATGTAAATAAATGTTTCATTTCATAGAGTGGGGATCGAACCCACAACTAGTCAATTTTACAGTCACACTTTGTGCCCCTGCGCCGCGACCTCATTTTCAGCTTCACGCTTTTCAACGTAATAATAAAATATATATTACAATGACGAAGAACCTGAAAAGAAAAATGTAAGTAGTGTAAATTAGTACTAACGAATATTTTAATTAATTTCGTAACATGAAAAGTCAGAATACCTTGAAACTAGCGCAGATGGCAAAAAGTTAAGTTTCAATGAAAGAAAAGGCTACTCGCTTGTGTTTTTCATTTGCAAACTTACGGAACGTTATTTCAACTTGTTACTAAAGAGAGAAGATATAGAACAGCATTCACGAAAATGAACATTGCATTTTTTAGTATGGTTGTAAGGTGTGTTGTTTAGGGCATATGGTTTTTGCTACTAGTATTTGAGGACTTTAATATTTTTATTTCTTAGCTCAGGTGTAAGCGCGGCGTTGAGTTCCGCCCCTCAATGCGCAGTGTGTCGTAACACTCTACCTAGCTACTAAAATTATGTGCTGCAAATATTTGGTATATTGCACATATGACTAATAATTAACAATATTATGCAGAATTTTATTAACTAGACATCTGACCACAGTTGCCCGATCGACCACAGCAAAACAAATAAAAATAATATTTTGTATACAAATGATTGAAATCATGTTGTCTACGCAAGACTTCTTGATTTCAGTCCCCAAATTTAATATAAAAATTAAAATCTTTAAGTATACATGCTCGTAGCTATCTATTAATTTAGACATATATGTATAAGAAATAGCAATAATTCAGTACAGCCGTTCCAATAAGCCGTAACTTAAAAACATCAACAAAACAGAAACACAAAACGGAATCCATAATAAAAATTGACAAAACATCAAAATTTATGAGGCAAAATTGCGGAACGGTTTATCTCCAGCTTTACCCATAAAATCTGTGTACAATAAATAAACAAGGAAAAGAAAAAAAATAGTGAAATTTACAAAAAAAACTGTCACCACTAAACAATACAATAAAGAGAATATAGGCAGTTAACGGTCGTCGACTAGGATGTTCCTTCCTAAGCGCTATGAATCTTTACGAGGCCGCAGAGGGTTATAGCTGTCATAGTAGTAGTAGTTGGTCTTTAGTGAGATCACTCACCCGAATGACGATATGGTCTTGGTCTAATGACCCGCATTATAAGTAAGTTTCCATAAAACATTTCCGGAACAATGGTAAACAAAAATTTGATAAATTTTAACAAATAAGTATTTTACTTACATTAAAATATTTATAGAATTGATAATAGTCCTACTAATATTATAAATGTGTAAGTTTGTGAGGATGGAAGTTTGTTCCACTTTCACACTACAAAAACTACTGAAGGGATCGAAATGAAATTTTACAGTAAATTAGCTTATACATTAATAGGTATAAAACATAAGCTACAAGTAGTTATTAGTAATATAAAATTATGAAATGTAAAATGGCTGAAGAGTATTTAAGTTTTTATAACTAGTTTAAGTTTTTCTTTTACACATTTTTTTATCTACACGCTCTATTCCCCATACATATATCTGGGGGAAATCTGGGAACCTAGTTAGAATAATCGTATAAAAATGTAAAGAATAGCGAGCAGAATATCAAACCGCTTATTTGGTAACACCCAGAGTATGCATTGAAAGATACTCTTTATTCATTAAAAATCTACTCAAACTATGAATAAAGAGGTCAAAAATTTCACCTCACCTTTTGTTCATTATTCAGATTATAATAAAAATTCAACGAGAAGTTTCAAATAAAACTGTTAACGTTGCTGTTAGGTGAAAGATATTCTCATGGTCCAGTACACTGCTGGTTAAAAGAACGAACTAAAAGGAGCTTTTAGAAACATGGCGCAGAAAAAGTTCTTTGACTTTCATGATATTAATTGGTACTTTAATAAATGCTTTGACTGTGTATTCAATAGGCTTTGTAGTACATTTTCTTTTCATTGCTTTGTTTTAAGATTATTTATAATAAGTTAAAGTTTGTTAAAGCACACTAATCTCCTCCCTGTGGTATTAATACCGGCGTATGTTGCCAGGATCTCCCTTCCAGCTTAATCTACTCCACTTTGCACTATCTGTAACGTCCTGGGTGGTTAGAAAATTGGCTGTCATGTCATGAATCACGACATCCAACCAGCGCTTCCTCGGGCGTCCAGGAGGTCTAGCTCCAAGGACAGACATAGCAAGGCACTTCCATCCGTCATAGTTCCTAGGCCGGTGCGTAACGTGGACATACCCTCTCAGGCGACGGTCTTGGAGCTTATCCGCTACGTCACGGGCCCTAAAACTACTTCGAATGAATTACATATGCGGTCAGACCGCGTTACGCCGCACATCCACCTCAGCATCTTCATTTCCGTGACGTGAATCTCCTGAATGTATAAAATAACCGGTCGGTTGATGCTCTTGTATATCAGCCCCTTTAGTTTGGGCGGTATTCCGCGGTCACAAGCCACATCAGTGACGCCACTTGGCCCAAGCAGCGCTTCAGACTCGTGCATAACGGATCCAAGATACCTGAACTTTTCCGACTTAACGACTAGCTCAGGACCTATAAGGGTAGTGCTCAAAGTCCGGGCTCCCGCTGGCCATGTGCCTTAAAGCACATTAATGCTGCACACTAAATTTATAATAGGTATTAGTTGTATGTATTTAAAGCAATAATGTAATTAATAAAATTTTCTGATCACATATGTGATCAGAAAATTTGATATAATAATGTCTAATATTTGTAGTGCTGAATAAAATTAAAAAAAACACTGCTTTTCCTCTTCCTACTTGTGCGGGAAACAACGTGAAGATGATTTATTTGATATATTTTATTTCAAATAAAACTTCAAGCATACTTGCAGTAAGATCACCATCTATAATTTCCCTAAAGCGTTTCAACACAGACAGACACCCAGCCAAGCATCTCCAGCATCTAACATTTTAAGCTAGACTGACGAGATGAAGCTGTGGTTCTCTCAAAAACCAAAGTAAAACGAAAAATAAATAATTAAAAAGTCTACAATTGAAAAGCTAAGTTAACATACCTCCACAAGCCCCTGAAAGCTATCAACTTACTAAGAGCGGCAAACAGCGAGTGAACGGCGGAACGAAATTAGAACAAGTAGACGTTGAAGTGGGATGAGGGCTGTGTAAATAAATTCAGATTTAAGAATCCATTGCATAATAATTAATTATTAAAATATTTTTATCAGCATCACGCTGTATTCCGCATATAACAGAGCAGGCAGAGGGAACCTAGTGTTAGTAACACTTCCCCATTTTACGCCGAATTCTGAAGGCTTGTTGAGTGGTAAAATTGAATGACGCGCATAGCCTTGAAATCAGAGCAAAGACATGATATTATTAAATGTTTCATGTCCTCGAGTGGAAATTCAACCCACAACCCGACGCGTTTACAATCACACGCTTGTGCCTCTGCGCCATGACTGCCCACAACGCTTTTTATAAAGAAAAAAAATTCCATTCAGCTCTCATCTATTTCTTAATACATTTTTTACTCGAGAGTTAACGACAAATAATTTTAAGAAAATATTTTTTGTCTTGTTCTTTTTCCCACATAGCAGGATAGGCAGAGGGAACCTAGTTTAAGGACACTCTGTTCCCCACTTTTCGCCCAATTTTCAATTCCCTTAAAGAGGTCGTTTGATATCACAAACGATCTGTCTGGCGACCACAATAAATTGTTTGTGAATAAAATTAATACTTTTGTTTCTTATGTTTACTTTAACCTACTGAACAAAAGATTGTTTCGCAACTCGGTAGCCAAAATAAATGCCAATAGTTTAAATATTTATATTCCATACTAAAGTAAGTCGACTTTGCAATATTATAAAGCTCAAATCCAAAACAAAACCACTGCGCAATGACTGAAAAAAATTGTAATTTTAATTTGAAAATTTCATGCTTATTAAAACGAACAAGAAAATAATTAAAACCAATGAATGTAAATAAGATCTCTGCATACATGATTTTCTGAATACAAGATGTTCCAATGGAATACGAAATTTAAAAGCTAATTAAAAGTTACGTGGAAAATTTTCAATAGATGTAAATTAATACCTTTACAAAACATATGGCGATAATTTTTAAGTGAAACACATTTAAAAAAAGCTTATGTAATTAGTTTTTGCTTCAGCAGTGGCAGAGGGAATCTAGTGTCAAGAACTTCGTTCACCTTTTTCCGCCGCTCGAAACATGATGTGTTAAGTGACGGAATTCGACATAGAACTTTGCGTCGTCACAAGAGCATAAAATGAAAATAATAAATGTTTCCCAAGTGGGAATCGAACCTACAATCGTCGCGTCTATAATCACTCGCGTCGCGTCGGAATCAGTTTTTTTTTATCTAAAAAATATTTTAGTAGAAATATCTATATCAACCTGTCCTTATTCAATAATGCGTCAAAACAAACTTATTTTTTTATCTTACTGATTTGAATCTACACTTATAAGCTAAGTTGTTAGTACAAAAGGTTGGTTACGTTTTGAACAATATTTTGGCATACATAATAAAAAAACATACTATACTAAAGTAATATTTGGTAAAATCTTTTAAAACATCATAAAGAATTAAAAAGTACCTAAGTAGAAAATTAAATATAATAATTTTATTCACTAAATTCTTCGAACAAAAGGCATAAATCGTAAGAACTCCTTTAAAAATAAAACGAAAGGTTTAATTATTTTAAAAACCGCATAAGAAATCCGCTTTAAGTATGTCCGAGTTTATTACTCTATTTTCTAGGTATCAAAAATAACAGGGTATTATGACCTAAGGCCTAACCGAGGTCTGGTGTTGCGCAGGGGACAAGTAAGTAAGTAAGTAGGAGAAAGTGTATTAATGGGTGCAACTTACACATCATAAAGAAAACAAGAATTCACTATATGAATGAGAAGTACCGAAGTCAAAAATTAAATATAATAATTTTATTCACTAAATTTCGTCGAACATGGCGGTCTCGGTTTCCTTTACGGCATTAGCATAATCAGCTTGGCTCAGGGTTTAGCAGAAGTTTTACTGTTCGTAAGACGGAAGGCTTAGAGCTCGGTGACGAAAATGTATAGAAGTACTAAATTATCGATATCAATTTTATTAGTAGAAACATTAAAATACTACGAAACGTTATTTTTATTTCAATATAAAACTACATAAAAAATCCGCATTAGGCTAGCCTATGACCAAGCGTCTTGCTCTACTTTCTAAGTATTCTAATCAAAAATAACAGGAAATTTTAACCTAAGGCCTAACCGAGGTCCAGCGTGGCGCAGGGGTACAAAGCGTGTGTAAACGGGACAGGTCGTGAGTTCGATTCTCACTCGTGTAAATCAAGTATTTAATATTTTCGTTTATTCGCTCTGGTGGTAGACAAAAGCGGCGTTAAATTTCGCAACGCCTCCAGAATTCGGCAAAAAGTAAGGGAACGGAAATGTGCTAATGAATGCAGATGTCTAAAAAAAACCTATCTGTAGCAACATATATTTATTCGAAATTATATAGAGTTAGTATTACGTTGTTTGTATTATAGAGGTCCAGTCGTGGCGCAGCGGCACAAAGTGTGACTGTAAAACCGTCTGATTGTGGGCTCGATCCCCATTCGAGGAGATGAAATATTTACTTAAATTTATATTTCCATCTTCTTCGCTCTGGTGTCGAGGCAAAGTGCCGCACTTTCACTTCTATATTCGATTCACAATCAATACATATAAAAAGATCCATTGAAGATGCAAATGGCGAGCAGATAACAGCACTATGGAAGTGCTCACATAACAACGAGTGAAATATACGAGAAGATGATAAAATGTAGCCTTGCGTTAAAGTATAGAGAAAGCAAGAATCTTTTTTAAGGGTATACTTACTTAAAATTCTTCAATGACGAATATTTTATACTAGAGGGCGCGCGCGGCTTCGCCCGCTTATTAGGAGTGAATTCTAAAAAAACCACGAAACACGTGTTCAATAAAATATTTTTAACAGTCTGAATTGAAATTTTTATAAAAATCGGCGGCGATTTAAAGATTTTTCCATATGAACTTTCAACCCCTTATTTGAACCCTTAGGAGGTGAATTCTTAAAAACCATGAAACACGTGTTCAATGAAATATTTTTAAGAGTCTGGATTTAAAAAATTATAAGAATCGGTGCCAATTTAAAAAAAAATCCATACAAACTTTCAACCCCTATTTCATCCCTTTAGGGTTAATTTTTTTCAAAATCTTTTCTTAGTGGATGTCCAGAATATGAAAATAAACATCTGCTCAAATTTCACGTTTCTACCATCAGAGGTTACGGCTCTGCGTGCGTCTTACCTCAGTCAGTCAGCACAAGTCCTTTTATATATATAGATAGTAATATATAATAGTTCTCAAATATTTTTTTGGAGGTTAAATTTAAATTAAATTTTTAGTTTGTTTTGATGATTGTGAATACGGATTATTTGGAGTTTTCTTTTTTTCACTTTTAAGAGTCTTGTTAGTTTGGCAGAATAAAATGAAGGCTTAATAAGGCGAAAGGAACAATCATATTTTAAATATAACAAACCACGATTTAGATTTCGACCACCAAACAATAAAAATAGCCGGAAACTAATAATTGATATACTTATATCAGGATATATATATCAGGGTAAAATTCTTAACTAACATATAAAGGTGTTAACACCATACAAAAGTTTTATTAATATAGAACAAGATAATTATTAATATAGAATATACTAATCATTTTCTTGTATGGGATTAAATAGCGACGTTGCTTTGTCAGCCAACACACAACGGCAATCAAAACGTATAGTAAGAAACCAATTTGCTACGTTCTAATTTGTAAAGCACTTTATTAATTATTACGAACTTCGACGACTCCACCTTGTTCATCCTTATTACTAAGCGCGGCGTCTAATTCTGTCATTCAATATCAACAACACAACACGCAATGTCTCGAAAATTATGCGGTGCGAGAGGAACTGAGTGTCTTAATGTCTTAATATTACGTTCATCCACCCATATTGATATGCGTGACGGTAGTTTGTAAATCTTCGATATATAGAAATATTAATATTTGATAGGAATAGTATTCTAATACTTTCTATAGCAGATTATAAGCGTGATGGTTTGTTCATTACAACGTCGACCAATGTTCCACCGTTTACGTACACCTGCTTTAAAATTAAACACATTTAATTGGGGACCATTTCGGTCGGACTAATTTGTGTTTTGTATGAAATTAAATTTAATTACGTTTGTAAATCGGAGTATACTACAGCACCAGTGGCGCAGAATATGTGTGAATGTAAACGCGACTGGTTGTGGGTTCGATCCCAACTCGAGGAAATGAAATATTTATTTAAATTTATATTTTCATTTCTTCGCTCTGGTGTCAAAGCAAAACACAGAGTTGAGGTCCGCCATTCAACACGCAATCTTGCAAAATCCGGCGGAAAGTGAGGAACGGAGTGTTTTAACACTAGGTTCCCGCTGCCTACTGTGCTGTGTGCGGGATACAGCGTGAAGCTGATTTCATTTAATTTAAATTTTATTACAGTACCTATATTTGTGTACGAATAACATTTATTATAGAGGAGTATAGTTAGCGTGTATTTATTTAATAAATTTTCAATTTTGTGAACAAAACAAAAACTTCATTGAATATTTTCTACTAATCAAATAAAAGACTATTCTACCAAAAATATAATAATACAACAGCTACGCAAATATAACGGAATAAATACCGTTGATTGAATTGAATTGTTATTTTATTTGGTTTTATTGGATTACCTTCATGTTTTTTTTACAGGTAAAAAATTAAATAAATTAAATTAGCTTCACGCTGTATCCCGCACACAGCAGGGTAGGCAGAGGGAACCTAGTGTTAAGACACTCCGTTCCCCACTTTCTGCCGAATTTTGGAGGCATTGCGTGTTGAGTGGCAGAACTCAACGCCGCGCTTAGCCTCGACACCAGAGCGAAGAAATGGAAATATAAATTTAAGTAAATATTTCATCTCCTCGAGTGGGGATCGAACCCACAACCAGTCGGTTTTGCAGTCACACCTCGTGCCGCTGCGCCACGACCGGCCTCTTTACAGGTACGTAAGAATAAAACTAATCCATCAAACAACAAATATTGATCATATGTATTTTTATCGTAAAAGTTTATATTACACTAATTGTTACATGCGGCTTCGTCCGCGTGGTCATATAGAAATAACTAATCCTTAGGTCCAGTGGCTTACATCGAAACTGTTATCGAAATATATTATAATATAACCCATTGCCTCCCTTACAAATGAATTATTCAAGACAAAAACAACATTTTAATTCGAAACAGTAGTTCCTGAAATCAGCACGTTCAAACAAACAAACTCTTCAACTTTATTATATTAGTAAATAAATAACAATTTTTAAATTGTTTCTTATTATGATATGCTTACGATTTATTAAAATAATATTATTTAATAATATAATATTATGAATGTTTTTAACTGTCATTAAAAGGCGAACTTTTGTCATTACTGAACAAAAGTTAGCTATAGAGCACTCGGAGACATGGTTTCATATTACTAAAATAAACATATGTGTTACATGGCCTAATTAATATGCTAAAATGTTAAATTTTGTAAAATATTACACTTTTCATGAATTTTACATTGAATTTATTTTATTGTAAAAGTAAAAAATAGGGGATTATTTTCATCAAATGTAAGGGATAGAATACGATAGAATAGAATAGAAATAATCTTTATTAACAAACTTAAATGTTAAACAATACATAATAAACTACTTAGATTTCGGTAAATACGTGTTTTTTTTCTCAGCGTCCCCCATCCTATAATCTTATGGATATAAAGCATTTTTTTTTATATGTTACAAAATATATTCACTTGTAACTATATTGTTTATCATGTGATATGTTAGAGTATAAACCGGGCATAAGCTTAAGCTTTTCTTGTTAGAATGGTTATATTATCATATATGTATATACGTATCTATGTACATATTTAACTACGAAGCAAGTGTTAATAGCAATGGCGACTACATTTAGCTAATCATACAATTATGACTAATTTATAAGTACCTAGAAATTTTAAACTTAGAGGCCACTTACTTACTTACTTAAGGCCAGTCGTGGCGCAGGGGCACAAAGTGTGACTATAAAATCGTCTGGTTGTGGGTTCGATCCCCATCGATGGAAGAGAAGATGAAATATTTATTGAATATATATTAAATATTTTAATTTTTTTTCTTCTGGTGTCGAGGCAAAGCACGGCGTTGAGTTTTTTTTTTTGAGCCACTGAACCCGCAATGCCTCGCTTGCTTCGTCAACCTTTATAAGTTGTACTTCCGTTGATCCGTTTATATAATTTTTTATCTGTTATTTATTAGTAACTGAAAATGTAGATTCTCATATGTTATGTAGCCTTAAAACAAAACACAATAGAATAACTTGCTTTCTTTCCAAAAATTTGAAACGTACTTATGAGAGCATTAAACAAACCTCTCGAAGCTCTTACTGGAACGGAATTAAGTTAAAAGGTAACATTTGCAGGACACGTTTGTTTACGCTGTCGCCATTAGTACCTACTTCGAATTCAGATAATTACGGAAAAGCTGTACTCGAATCCTTTTCGAGGATCTCTTAAGAGTATAAATTAATTTTTGACAAAAAACAAACCGACTTAAAACAAAAGAAAAAAGAATAAAATAAATTTACTTAACATAAAGCAATTGTACTTTGATTTAAAAAAAAAATATTAAAGAAAGATTTTATAATTATTTATGAAGTAAATTATGAAGTCGGTGCCAAGTAAAACAAACAGTCATAGTAATTTGATATTGTAGTAAGTTGTTGTAGCATTAGCTTGATACCGACTTTATCTAAAAAATCGATCCTTGATCAAGTCAACAAGGCGCATGTAACCAATCTCCAAAGAACATAACAGATATATAGATTCAGAGCATGAAAGATTAGGAGCTCACCGTCGACAGCTTACGGAAGCCTTCACAAAGCTCAAAATAAACAGATTATTCTGCTACGAATAATTAATGAACATAATTACTAAATTGTGGAGAGGCTTAAGTGCGATTGCAAATAGAAATAACATTTCCTCTCAATTTGTATTAAAAATACAAGAGATCTACCGGTTAGAGGGTTGTTGATTTGAAAGATCCAAATGATTTGAAAATTATATTAAACCTCTTAGTTTTTTATATTTCTGTAAAGGGTATTTTTGGGCCGAAGTTGGAATTGAAGTCAATCAAATATTTAAAAATATTATATAATATAATGACTCCTTTGTATAAGTAAAAACATCCATTATTGGGATTTAATTTCATAAGTAAATAAAAATGGCAAACAATTCAAAATTTTATAGTTCAATCAACTAATTCGTTATGCAATATAATATTTATCGATAGCAATAAGCTATATTGACATGCTATGGCAACAATGGTGTACAATGGCAGCACTGTATTTTATATAACTAAATTGTATAAGAGGCCAGTCGTAGTGTGGGGGCCCAATATCCAGGAATTCAGCGGAAAATGGAGAACGGAGTGTTTTAACACTAGGTTCCCTCTGCCCATCCCGATGTTTGCTGGATACACCGTGACGCTAAAAAAAGTAACTTTCAACACTTTACTTTTTTCTCGGTTCTGCTATAATATTTTATATACCCACATAAACTGTAGGGTATGTGTGCCTCTCAGGCGGTTTAACGGAATGCTTTCATATCGCTGCACTCGACGGAGATGACTCTAAATAGTTTGTTGAGTAATTAATCAACGTCAAAGTTGAGAGTCGTATATAATATTTTTATAATATTACAGAAAATTCAACTATATGCAAATAATTAACATAAGTAGAAATTAAATCTTAAAATAATGCATTTTTTATAAATTTACAGTTAGAAACAAAATGAAAAGTTGACGTACATACCTTTATAATATTATCAAGATACAGAATTATTTTCTCACATTGGTATCACACAAAGAAACAGCAAATTACCTGCAATAGAAAGATTATTATAAGTTTGATTATAATAAGATTGATGACATTGAAAAAAAACTTAGTATGTTACTTAATATTTTTTTAAATTTACTAAAATTGAAACCAAAATTATGTTTGTGAATCAGAGGACTATCGCTGACGCTTTCTAAATCTTATTTAAGTGAATGGTTACAGAGGGTTAAAATAGCGAGTTGATAAGCCTTGTCCATCACATTCGGAGTTTCACAAGGTAGTATACTTAGACCAACCAAATTTATAATCTATATAAAAGATTTGTGTCAGCTCCCTATGGACAATGGTAATATCATTACGTTTCCTGATGATACAGCACTTATCTTCAAAGCCAACACATGGGCTGAGTTCTTTTATCATACTCAAGAGGGCATCAACAATGGTAAAAAGTGGCTGTGCGATCATCACGTAACACTAAACATTGACACAACTAAATATCTTATCTCCCCTCGTCTCCACAGAAAAAAATATTAAACCGCTGAGTATGATAATAAATAATAAATTCTTCTCTTTGTCTCTGCTTTCAAGACAAAAAACCAACACACACAAATACAAAAAGACCCATACGCAGAAGCAAACACAAAACACTCAGCATACACACACACACACACACACACACACACGAACAACACAAACATACACAAACGCACGCCAAATCGCGCACTTATTTACCACACCTTATACCTACTTAGGTACGTATGCATTTGAAACCGCTAGTAATATTTTTTTAATAAATACTTTTACATTTAAATTGTCTTGTATTTGCTGTATGTACTTATTTTCTCCTATGATTACAGTTGCCATACTGTAATCTTTTAACTATGGGTGCACATCTTTATTTTATCTCCCTACTGCAAGTGAGAACCTGGCGGCCAGTAACAGGCCTAGAGCTTAGTACAAGCGTCAGTCTCACATAATTGTAAGCTGTATTATATGTTCCTAAAGAAAAACTTAACTTTTTATAAATTTGAATTGTGTGAGAAACAAAGTTATTATTATTATTATTTATCAGACTAAGCCTGAGGCCAGTCGTGGCAGACTCAGGGCATGCGACTCTAAGCGCAACCGAAAATAAAAATTTAATATTATTATGTCATCGCCCTGATAACAATGAATTCGGCGAAAAATGGGGAACGGAAATGTCCTAATGGAAACGGAGTGTTAACATTAGATTCCCAAGTTCCATAAACCAAACTTGCTACGTGTACTATATTTACAGCGTGAAACTAAAAACAAAACTAAACTAAACCTGTCACGCTCTACTATCACAACAGTATAATTTTTGTGTATCAACATCTTATTTTACACTTCCTCAGAAAGCCGTTGTTCCACTTAACGAACGCCATTATTTATGACCATCGCGCTGTCATGTAATTTGAAAGTAGCTACACTCAAGAAGAGGACTCTTTTGGGAACGTTTCACTTTAGATCTTCCAAACAATTGCTTAGTGGCAGTGAATATGTGATAGAATTTTACTTTTAGTTAAAGTTTCCAAAATAAACACTATATTATGATTTTGTTGTAGTATATTAATATAAAGTACCTACGTTAAGAATTAATGTTTTTCAATGGGAATATGCATTTATATTTTTAAGTTTATTTCATAGTAAAAAAAACAAAGATAACATTTTAAGAGTTTTCTTTTCCTAATAATGTAGATGAATACTTTCTAGAAAACGTATAAAAATAAGCAAAATATTTTTTCAAAATTAAATAAATTAAATTAGCTTCACGCTGTATCCCGCACACAGCAGGGTAGGCAGAGGGAACCTAGTGTTAAGACACTCCGTTCCCCACTTTCTGCCGAATTCTGGAGGCATTGCGTGTTGAGTGGCAGAACTCATCGCCGAGCTTAACCTCGACACCAGAGCGAAGAAATGGAAATATAAATTTAAGTAAATATTTCATCTACTCGAGTGGGGATCGAACCCACAACCAGTCGGTTTTGCAGTCACGCCTGATGCCGTTGCGCCACGACCAGCCTCAATCGGATTATATTTAAAAGTAAATCCTTTTAAATGCTATTACCAGTTTATTTTTTTTTATTACTTTGAAAGTAAGCAAGCAGTGAACAGGTTTGTTTCGTATTTCGTGTATAAAAGCCGAGTTTCTTTTATGTGTTTCTTAGCGAAATCAGAAAATCCTTAGAAGATTCGTTTAAGTGGCTTTCCTTTGCACAGCGCTGTACAGTGTACGAGTTACGACAGTAAGTCCTTTAAACAAATGTTTGAAGTGCAACGTGTACTTTTAAACTAGAAGCAAGCGTCCTAATAAGTCGTTTAGCGGTAGTTAGTATATCATATGGATCCTACTCTAGATATTGATAATAAATTAATTTGTTTCGTAATTAAATATTTATTAATAAATAAACAAATAATATCTAACTATAGCTTATAAGTTTATTGAAGAATGTCTAACAGTATAATTGAATTTTTTTGAATTGAATTATTAGATTTTTTATTTTACACAAAAAATCTAAGAAATCCGAGGTCATCCGAGGCATGGCGCAGTGGCAAAAGCATGCAACTGTAAACGGGACAAGTAGTGGGTTCGATTCCCACTCGATAAATCAATATTTAATATTATCATTTCGCTTTGGTGTCAAGGCAAAGTACGGCGTTGAATTCGACCACTCAACATGCAATGCCTCTAGAACTTGGCGGAAATTGGGAAGCGGAGTCTGAGCACTAAACTCTCTCTCTGCCCATCTTGCTACATGCGGGACACAGCGTGAACCGACAAAATATTAAATTTCAAATACACGTAGCTTTATATCAAGTTTACAAAATTATTTTACCTATATGAACAACTACCACCCTTATTATTTCTACTAAAAATATATCCGCTCTATATACAGATCACACTGACTATATTCTCTGTCCATTGCGATCCTCGGCTAGTACTACAGCCCTGGTTTAATACCTATCGTGTATAGAACAGCCTAGTTCCAACGTGATAGTTAAGCCACACAAAGCCTGCACCATAATAGCGCTCCTCTGATTTTACCTCGTTCAGCCTCTATGCTACATTTTATATTTTACTTTAGAAGTTCAGACAATTTACGTTGATGAAAAAGCAAGTTTAAAATAAAAGAAACGAGCTTTTACAAAGACGTTGCTAGAAAATTTGTACAATGCACAATTGTAACAGTTTGGCCAACTCAGTTCAATTTAAAAAAATGAGATATTTTTTCAGCTTCACGCTGTATCCCGCATATAGCAGGGTAGGCAAAGTAAAGCTAGTGATAAGATACTTTGTTCCCCACTACCGGTGGATTTTTCAGGGCATTGCCTGTTGAATATAATAAAACAGTAAAAATATTTTGTCTGTACATTTAGTAATTTTGACTCATATGGATAGAGGAACACTTAAAAAGAATTCCAAAATTCAGCAAAAAGTGTGGAACGGAATGTCTTAACCTACCCTGCTGGATGCGGGATACAGCGTGAAGCTGAAAAAATATCTCATTTTTTTTTAATTCAACATTTAAGGCTGTTTCTGAAGGAGTAAATTAAATTATTCAATGACATCAGAACATTTAACAGAGTTTTAAAATTATGATAAGACGTACATAACATAGGTAAAAAGAACGTGATGTTACAAAAATAGATATGTATAATAAATAATTAGTTTTATGTATCAATGCACAAAGTATATTATTATAAATATCAAGTATCGACATTGCACAAAACAATCACAAAATCTTAAAGAAATTACGATAATGTAGTAAAAAAATTATATTGGAAGATTACAGATTAAAGTAATAAAATATCTATTAAATAATCATGTAGTTACAGCGGGCGAAGCCGCGGGCGGACAGCTAGTAAATTATAATTCATTCCTGCTAGTGGCAGTCGAACCCACAACAGTCGCGCGCTTCACACGCTTGTGTCTCTGCGCCACCACGGCATCGAGTGTTCAATAAAATTTTTCATAATATTTTAATTGGAACTGGAGACAGAAGAAAATTAAAAATAAACCAGAACGAACTTTCCTTTGTATGTGCAATTTATACATACTAAATTTAACATAGTGTAAAATGTAAATCTCAACACAGCGGATAAAGCCTTAAACTTTGTGTCTTTGCTACGGCGTTGGAGTAAAAAGGAAAAACAAAAAGCAAAAAGGCGCGCAATCGCGCGGAAACACGTGGGGCGTTGGTGTTGCCACTAACATATTCACAATTGTAAGACAATATTTTAAAATACTTTTAAGAGATAGTGCAAAATGAAAATTATTTTACGAATATAAATTTATTTTTTACAAATGTCCTATGTGAGATTTTTTTATAAGATGTATAAAAACAGACATTTGAAATTATAATCGTGACAATTTCTTTAATATAGAGATAGCACGTTAACTTAGGCTGTATGTTAGAAATATCATATAAAATTACAGCATGTCATCGTCGTAGTGCAGGATCTTCTTGTATCTTGTAAAAATATATTTTTTTTATAGGAAATTGCAAGAATTCCGCAAAAAGGTGTGTGCTTTATTATCGACAAAAAGGTGTGTGCTTTATTATTGGAATATAGGCACACTGTGCTTATATTCCAAGTAATCGAATTCAGGATTTTTTTTCATATATTACAATTGGAATGTCCTACCACTGAACCAAACAATTATTATTTGATAGAATGAATATTTATTTTAATACGTATTGTTATTTTAATACGTAGTGTAGTTATCATTTTACACATCGATGAACTGAGTTCCAAATTTAAACAAAAAATAAAGATTCGTTCAAATACACCGTATGTACAGTACCTACTTTGTTAAAAAATGGAAGGAGTCGCTTCCTCGAAATACTTTAAAGACATAATTTAATCATATTTTATATTTTTACTATGTACATTTAAAGAAATCGTTCATAAAAATAAATATTTGCTTATATTACACATCGATACTTGTGTTCATAATATATGATAAACCAACTATTACGTCACTAGTTATAAACCTTGACGTAATAAAAAAGTTAAACCCTAAAATCAGAGCCAACTTCGTGTCCCACTTTTAAAAGCTTCTCTCGGTTGCTACAAATTTCGTCGAAGGTTCGAGAACTTAGCGAGAACTGCACATAATTGACGATCAAAAGTTTTTTTTTCTGAGATACGAAGATACATTGTAAGCATTTTTTTTTAAATTAATGATGCGTCCTCTTAATGAATATAACAGGTAGACAGAGAGAAGTTAGTGTTAAAACACTTTTCCCAAATGTACTCCAAGTTGAATGGCTAATTGCAGCAGATGAATGTATTGTTACCAGAGGGGGGAAATGCAAGTATGTGATTTATTCTTCTAAATGGGAATGGAACACACATCCGTCGTGCTTACAGCCAGACGCAGTGGCGCTGAGCCACGACGGCTTAGTAGACAATTAGTAAAATGGTACTTCCTAATAACAATACCAAATTAATTCCCTCAAATTAGAGTAACATTTACAAACATCGCGTTTACAAAATTCTAGTGTAATTAACAAAATTCTAGTGAGGCCGGTCGTGGCGCAGGGGCACAAGCGTGTGATTACGAAAGCGACAGGTAGTGGGTCCAATTACCAATCGAAGAAATCCTTAGCGTTGGTGTAGTAACCCGCACACAGCAGGGTAGGCAACCTGTTAAGATACTGCGTTCCCCACTTTCTGCCGAATTATGGAGGCATTGCGTGTTGAGTGGCAGAACTCAACGCCGCGCTTAGCCTCGACACCAGAGCGAAGAAGTGGAAATGTAAATTTAAGTAAATATTTCATTTCCCCGAATGAAGGTTTCGTTTTTACCTTTTAAGGCACGAAACCGTAAAAAGGAATATAATAATATCATAAATGGATATTAAATTCGTAACCTAATAAAATACTTTGATTGCCTTCTATACGTATAGAGCAGTCATTAA